>JACDJE010000008.1:3018514-3153832 GCA_016647715.1 Pavo muticus
TATATATATAAAATATGATAGTTATCTGCAGTAACAAGGGGCTAAACTCATGTCAGAGAATCATAGAATTTCTCAGGTTGGAAAAGACCTTAAAGATCATCAAGTCCAACCACAACCTAACCAAATTTACCTTAACTCTATCAACCCTCCACTAAATCATGTCCCTGAGCACTACATCAAAGGTCCCTCCTATCTCTGTACATTCACCTCTTCCCTCTCAGATCAGTTTCTGTTTGCTAACGCTGTCGAATTCCAAGCTCAGGGAAGTTCTACAAATGGATGGAGGTGTTATGAATTGGGAAGACTAAAAAGAGAGGCAATGATAAACCTCAGAAGTTGCAAGTAGCCCTAGCATCTGAAACCACACATGTTCAGGTTAAGCACTGCAACATCAGTGTCCCCTACCCTGCAAGAGGGAGCGGTGCTGACTTGCAAAGTAAATCCCTTCTCTATTTTGGTGGCTAAAGAGGACTTCCTGCGACACAATCAAAAGGTTATTTTATTGCACTGTAGTCTGCAGGTGAAGAATTGAAAACAGGCAACATTTATTTCCATGTTTCTCCCATCCATCCCCAGAGAAACTCTTAACAGTTAAGAAATCATATGATTTTGAAAGCCTGGCTCTACATTCTTGGAGGCTATTACTGACAAAACCAGACCAACACAGACTCAACGTCTGTGATCAGGAAGTCTCTTTGCCTGTTGACAAAAAAATTCCAGTTTCCAAATACACTGACACCATTCAAAAAAGAATATTCTCTCCTCACCTCCCTGTCCTGATCAGTGATGAATTTAAACTACAACAGACCTGCAGTTTAAACTAAAGAATTTTTCACTGTTGCCAAATCAGCCCTTACAATACAGCACCAAGGATGTTCTTGCTTGGGAAAAAGAAAGAACGACAAAACCAAAACAAGATTATCCCTCATTCCTTTCAACGAGAAACTCAAATTATATTAAACAATCTAAAATAGGATTCACCAAAGTTTTGCATCTGAGTAATTCTCAACTGGTTCAGTACTATGTCTTCTAAAAGGGGTTATCACTGAGAAAACGACAAATTCACAGAGTCCTTTGGGGAAAGGACTTGGTAACACTCAGGCCCAGCTTCCATCTCCCTATTTCTGCCCAAAGCCACCCTCTATACATCACGGTGGCATACACCTGTGGTAAAATCTGTCTCAACCATTGTTTTTGTCTATGCAGAGCAGCCTCAACTCCGAGGAAGGCCTGGGCGTTGCTTCCCTAAGCGTTCTCTATGCTGCTCTTATCTTCTCATCCATGTTTCTCCCTCCAATTCTCATCAAGAAGTTGGGCTGCAAGTGGACCATTGCAGGCTCCATGTGCTGCTACAATGCCTTCTCCCTGGGGAACTTCTACGCTAGCTGGTACTATTATCCAATTTAAATACTTGAATCCTCTCTATTGTGTCTGGGCTAGATAACAGTGAGGGCAGAATTCTCTTTTGTTTCAACCCCTATGCTACCCCCATACTGTGGGTTTGAATATTAGGTGCAAAAGGCATTACCTAAAGGAAAAGGGATAAATAAATCCAGTAACAGATAGAGCAGAAGTAAAAAGATGCAAAAAGCCAGAATGAATACATCCATCCATCCATCTGAAGCTGCTTCTCTAGTTCCTATGTATTGCAGAGATTTCTCTTTGAGAAAAAAAATATTAAAACAAAATCAGAAATTTCTTTTAAAATCCAAATGACTATTTGGTCTGTTTTTGAAAGGATTGAAGAGAAATCTGGCTCTGTGAGTAGAGGAGGTGAGTTCCTACCATGACATTTTAGAAATGGGTGAACAATATACTCCTGCTCTCTAGTAAGAGTGGATGCAACTCTACAGAGTAAAGTTGTTTTGATCCACCTTCTGAGGAGCAGGTGCAATGCAATTCTCAATTACAAGGGGATTGAGCACATGGGCACAAAGCCAGCTAGCCTAGACTTAGCCCCTAGACACAGCTGGGAGTGTTTTCAGATCCTAAGATTTGTAAGGTTGGCCCTTTCTTGATTTCACACAATAGATTTGCTGAATCATACACAGGATAAATCTATTTCTTTGATGTCTATTTTTTTGCCTCTGGATCTTTGGGCAAATGATTATTATGCTAATGGATGATAATTCTGCTAAATAAAGTGTTCTTTGGCAGGTACACACTAATCCCTACCTCTGTGATCCTGGGCTTAGGAGGAGCACCGCTCTGGTCTGCCAAATGCACTTACCTCACCATTGCTGGCAATTCATATGCTGAGAAAGCAGGAAAAATTGGGAAAGACATTATCAACCAATACTTTGGGGTCTTCTTTCTGATATTTCAGTCCTCTGGAATCTGGGGAAATCTTATTTCATCCCTGATACTTAGCCAATCTTCCAACAAAGGTAAAATATATTTTAAAAGTTGGCACTTCTACTATATACATGAGCAAGTTTTAGATGATTGAAGAGCAGATTTCTGTAGTTGAGCTAGTGACCCTCAATTCCCATCATAATCAGTAAAAACAAGCACTTCAGATGTGAGTTAGCTCATCTGCAGCAGATCTGCTAAATTGCTCTGGAAATGTCTATTTTCTATCAACACTTCATCAACTATAAAGACAGTTCAGACATCTAGCTCAAAAATAGATTTCTACTGAATTCCTCTTATGTCTCTAGAGCACAGATAGGCTGCTGGCAGTGACAGTCTTCTAGATCTGACTTAAAGTGGATTAAAACAAAAGGCAAAACGCTGGAGCAACCTTTTCACAAAGCCTGTAGTACTGAATTAGTTTGCTGTTAAATGTTCACGGTTAGTCAAGCTGGTGTTGGTGCTCACCAAAAATTAGTGCTTTCAGAACTGTCAAGAAGAAATAGAAATAGCTGTTGGCAGGAATCTGCATGCCAGGACTCCTCCAGCACATTTCAGGCTCAGACAGCAGATGTTTATGTAGTTTGAAGAAATCACTCAACGGCACTGCCCTCATTTCCCATGCTTGTAATTGGCTTAAGCTTTAAACAGGCAGTTGTGAAGATAAATTAATACTTGGACACCACCTTAGAGATTCAGAGCACTACTGTGTATTATTTTTATTGCAGTCTCCCAGCCATTCTCCATACTGTCAAAGTCAGAGCAGGATGGACACGGAAGGAGCTTTCCACGTGCACTGCTACTATGAATAGCAAGGAGCTACCTCTCTTCCTGGGCTCAGTTAAATTGTATGTTCTCTGGGGGATATTCAAATAGGCATTAGGTTAAACCCAAGCATCACAGAATTGACATCAGGTTTTAATCTTTGAATCCATAGCAAGATGGTTGTGATAACTGTGGAGAATCAGGCATCTTCTAAACCCAAACACCATCAAAGCAGAATGCTAAAGGACTTTATCACTTGCAGCAGAGCCCTGCTGACCTGATTAGTGAGTCACATGACGTCTCAGGAGGGACCAGCTGCTCTGATTTCATTTGCAGGGCAGAGGATTTGGTGCAGTGGTGGGGTTTGCAAAACATTTTATCCTCCCTTGTCTCACAGTACACATCATGCTAAGTGATGATAATAAGAAGATTAAAATACTGGCCATCTTGTAAATCCCCCATACTTTTACATCTGGGGATGTTCCTTGAACTCCAAAGAAACTCTAACTTTTACTTATTTCTATCAGTTACATGGGATTTCAGGAAAGGCTGCTCTCCTGGGAGGTGTGCAATGACCAGCTCTCAAAGCCAAAGGCCATGTATGTCTCAGTGATGAGCAGCCATGCTACAAGCCATACTTCCCAGCTATGCTTTGTCAGCAGAAGAGAACTTCTGGCTGGGGGTAAGGGTCTCCAGGCACTCAGTTCCTTGTCTCTCCTCTGACAGTGCAGCAAAGGTACCTACTACCTGTATTACTTCAAATGTGCTTGAAGTTTCATGGAGCAGTAAGAAAGATACAGTATTAGTAGATAGCATTAATGTATTGCCTGCATCACTGAATCCAGAAACAGCAAGGCAAGCTGCTCCAGGCTGGAATACTACAACAAGGGACAGAAATCAATGTAAATTAAAACAGTCATCTTTTCTCATTCACAAACATTGCAGACTTACTGTCAGAAGAACAAAGCAAATCCTACCTTGCAGCTCTGATACCACTAACTGTGTGTTCATCATCAGATTATACATGAACAGATTAAAAAAAACAAACTTGTTTTGCACAATTCTGTGCTTTACTAGTGTGAGTCAGTCTGCACATGGTAACTTGACTGAGGGTTTGCTCATCCAAAACCAAGTAGCAATAGCCACTGACTATAATAAGGTAATTATTTTCTTTATGTTTTGATCTATATTGAACCTAAAGTTGTTTATGAATTGAACAGCTACTTCACATTGCAGCAGTGTTGATTGGAAGCAATGAGGAAAAGCACACTAAATGCTGTTACTCAGTAACTCAACTGCAAAATTACAGACCAAGTCCTGTTTAAGGAATCAGTCAAGGTACACTGTATTGCTCTTCACTATGCTTGGACCAATGGAAAATTCTGCAACAAAAATATTGAAATAATTTTGTTTTTTTAATCATCTTTTCTCACTGCAAAGCTTATTCATGCACACGCTATGGGTCAGTATTTTGCCTTTACAAATGGGGTCCTAAAGGAAGCGGGCACAGTGCCATGAGGACACAGGGTGTGTAAGCACGTGTGTGTGTGCAGCTTTGGTACAAGCTCAGCACAGGGTTGAAGGGATTAAACAAAGCAAAGGTCCTACTCCAAACCGTGCCATACTGTTCTGGTTTCAAATATGCTCTCAAATTGTAATAAAGACAGTGATAAATTAACAAAGCCAGGAAAAGCCAGTTTCTTGGAAGACTGCATTAACAGGTAATCATAACTTGAATTAATGAAACAGAAGATGCCTCAAGGTGGTTTCCATTCCTATAGCATACACAGAAATTCCCTGGATAGGGACAATGTGCTCTGCTGTAAGACCAGTTAAGCATTGCTGTAAACTGAAAGACCTTTCTTGCAGTGTAATATGATTAGAAGTTACAGATAAACACTGGAACTTCAAATAATGCAAATTGAGATTGCAGTCAGATGCAAGCCTCTGTCTTTAATCTGTGCCTTCATGTAACCATCAGTTCCATGTTCTGTCTTGAGCAAATGTTTCCATTAAACCAATTTTTGTGTGTGTTAAACTTGGATTCTGAAGTTAACATCTGTAATGGGAAGGATTTGAAACCACAACTAGGCACTGAGTGCTAGATTCTCTTCTCAGTACATCCTTATATATAGTATGCATTCATCTGATCTCATCTCTGTCTTGCCTTTCTTTCTTTATTTTTTTGGTTCTTACTGAATTAGTGGAAATCTCAGAAGAAGACCTGGCATGCTGTGGGGCATATGATTGTGTGAGCAATACCACTAACACCACTGCCTTGGCAGAACCCTCCAAGTCCTTGGTCTACACTCTGCTAGGGGTCTACACTGGTAAGTAATAGCACTGATGGGGAACTTACTATTTGTGAAACCAAGCATGATTTTGTGGATTACGTTTCCAACTTCCTACTTCAACCCAATTTGCTAGAAGGAAATAAGATAATGAGAGCTGTAAACTACTCCTTCCTAAAAAGTTTCAAATGCTGTGTGCCAGTGCCATGTGATTTTTGTCTGAAGGAGCAAGACTTCTCACCTGGAGGAAAGCTGATTCAGACTAGAATTGAAAGTACGCTTACACTGCAATTTGAGGATTACAAAAGCTCATCCAATTACGCAAGAGAGAGTTTTAAATCCGCCATTTTTAGTATCAGTAATAGCAAACTAGTTACTGATGGCATCAGGTTGATTTATATAGGCCAGCAGAGGTCCACAGTGCTAAGAGCAGCTCTGCTAGAGGTACTGCTGATGTTTGGACTAGATGATCTTAGTGGTCGCTTCCAACCTTAATGATTCTATGATTCTACCTGAACTCACTAGCTGCCAGCCACCTGCGGATGCTGATCAGAATAGGCAGGAGTGTTCTAACCTGTGCACAGCAGTTCAGCATGAGAACTGTACTGTAATTAGAGGAGGATGTGAACCACTGCTCCTAGAACATGCAGTCATTCAGGGGGAGGTTTTTGGATCCCTGCTGAGATTTTACAACTTCAGTCAATTCTCAGCTATGATGCTTATATTATAATGCTTTTGTGAGAAAATCAGAGAGAAGAAGCAGCAGTAAGTGAATTGGCACATCTCTCATTTAGTAACTACAGCTGCTATTGACCTTCCTTGCATAGGACTAGAAAGAAATCAAAGACAGAGAAGACAGATGCCATCAAAAACTGCAAAGACTAAAATAGATATGTAAAAACTCACTCAGCAACATTTTGTAGCAATGAAGAAAGTTCAAAATGCATCTGTCTTGAAACAGGTTCATCTCTAGATAAATGAGAAGTATTTTAGCAAGGCAGAATGTGGCCTTATCTTTGTTAAAATATCTTAGTCTCTGCACACAGATATACTCTCAGTGCTGAGACAGACGCACAGAATTTGTCATACACTAAAGCAGAAAGTATGCAATCCAGCCAGAGCCAGCACTCACTAGGCAAGTCCACCACAGCAAACCCTCCCTCCTGTGCAAACCTCCACTCCTCCAAAGTAAGGAAACACAAAGAGTATTCCCCCACTTCCCTTCCAGAGGGTGCTGGAGCTGATGCCTTTTTGTTTAAAGGCAGGTTTGGCTCTCAAGTTTAAATTTAAATGTGATGACTAACATATACAGCAGTCCCTTAGGCTTTGCTCATGCAAAATGAATGCAACCTTGCTGTCTACTGACCTTATGTCAGTAGGGTTTCATTTTTCTTTTAAGCTTTTAATAAAAGATATGTCTTTTCTTACCTTGAGGGAAACCAAATAACTAAATATTTCATTTACAGACATTTTTTAAATGTCTCTCTTGTTTGGTTGCTGAGTACACAGTTTGCCCGCTTAGGTGGAACCAATAATAGATAAGCCTCTTGTTCATTTTGTGGATGTTTCTTTTTATGTTCATACCAATCACTATTAAGCCAGTCAGTTATTCATCTCCTGTAATCACTCTTGATTCATTTAACATATTTGTTAGAATATTTGCCCTGTAAATGCAAATGTCCTGTTCTCATAAGTTTTGCTATCAGCCCAAACATGCTAATGAGCATACTGGCAGAATATACACCACTATTGTTTTACAGTCCAGCTACCATGTACCAGTACAATGGAGAATATAATTTCATTCTAGGAAACATTTGAGAAATAATACATGATTACAAAAAATAGCAATTGTCTGTAAATCTGCTAATGTATTTGGGCATTAAAAGTTCACAGAAAAGAGGATAAGCGCATAGGAGCACGCCAAACAGGCCACACGGATGAGAAGAGGTGCTCAGTTCTCCTCTTGCTCTGTAACTCCACTTGTTTCCATGGATGGTTTTCTAGTGTCCCTCAGTAAGAGAGGAAATACAGTCATGCCTTTTATCTGTCAGAAAGCAGCTGCCAATTTTTGTGTTCATGGGTATTATGAACCACAAATATCTTCTTGATAACGTGAACAAAATCTTTATGATTCACTCCATGAGTGATGTATGTAGACTGATGCATACACGATCATTTTTTTTTTATCTACCATATGTATTCTTTTATATGCTGCTTCTGATAAGAAATTATAGGTTTAAAGCTGTAGCACATCTTTTTCAAGAGCACAGTGGTTCACTATCATCTTAAAAATAGCGCTTATTCTGTACTTAAAGCACAGTTCAGAGCTGATTAAAAAAAAATAATAATAATAAAAAAAAAATGGCTACGTATACTGGGATCCAAGACAGCAGTTCTACTTCTAGCACTCTATTTTTCTTTCCATATATTTGAAGGAAGACCCACCCCCAGCCATGAGTGCCTTGGCACTGAAAGTGAATATTCCTCTCTTGTGTTGACTTAAAGCCTTTTGATAGACCCAGAGGGAGCACTCTCTGGCCAGCTCCCTGTCCCCATGACCCCTGCCTTGCCCTGGAAGGGTGAGCCATCACCCTCGGTGGCCGTGCAGCTGGCCTGGCGGCTGTCACAACAGCCAAGTCACAGCTAAGCGGAGGGGATTTGCAAGGTGTACAGCTGTATGAAGAAGATGTGAGCGTAGATCAGGCCTCCTTGTTTACACAGAAATGGCCTTTACTCTGAAGCGGAATCAGATTCATCTGCCAAAACATCTCATGCAGAGCTAAGCACTAAGCCAGAACAATAACAGTAACAAGCAATTTCCCATCCTTCTTCCAGCATTCCTCATTTTTTTTCATGAACTTTTTGTTTTGTTTTTGCAGCTAGTGGTGTGCTAGCTGTGTTGCTGATTATTATATTTCTGGACCAGATCAAATCTGACCAAGCAGAGACTGAGAAAGAAATACAAAAGACACCATCCTTTTGGTCTACGTTCCTAGCAACTTTCCAGCATCTTAAAGATAAAAGACAGTGTCTTCTAATCCCTCTGACAATGTACAGTGGGTTTGAACAGGGATTTCTTGCTGGTGACTACACAAAGGTGTGGATGACAATGAAAATCTATTTCTGTCTAATTGTTCTTTGTGCCTTTGTGTCCTACTAATTGCATCTGATCTATATTTGTTAACTGAAGATGTTTTTAATGGGGATTTGTGGTTAGCTAAATAACTGCTTACCTCTACTTGAATGACATCTTCACATGGGATAAGCCAGTGGTAAATACATCCCTTGGAACAGGGACTAAGAACACACACATTGGAGAGCTTAACTCATCAGCAGAGACTACAGCAGAGAGCTACAGGTTCAAACTCTTCAGTTTGTTGTAAATAACAAAGCGGGAGAAAAGCCAGAAGTCTGCAAAGCTTTTCTATCTTCCTTCTGGTTTCCCTAGAGTTTTTATAAGTGCAAGTCAGCACACATACCACATTATTTTATTGTGAGAACCTTTATGGTAAAAGGGCAAACCCTCAACATTGCTGGCTGGAAGCCTTTGCATTAAAATGATCAAAACCACTGTTGCTCCTCCTCCTTCACTCTACAAACCTAGACACACTGCAGGTGTGTTCTCCACACATTTGTTGAGAAAGCCTCCAAAGAAAGGGAGCAAAGTTCTTGGGCTGATTATTTGACACTCAAGCTTTCAGACCTAGCATATAGGCAGATGGAAGAGTGCACCTGCTGCTGTGTTTGAATGGATTGAGAGGGGCACTCCGTGGCCACATCCATTGGCTGGCTGAATGCTCTTATAGGTGAGGTCCTCTTTGCTTCCTGGGAACTGCTCAGTAATGACCATAGCACCAATTGTCAGATTTCAGATCTTGATCTATGAAGGCAAGGGCAGAAAACTCCTAGTGTCACTGCTAGGAGTTTTATTTGCATGGTTAGTAGTGCTCCAGTTTCTTCCCCTCCTTGTTACTGCTGTTTGCATGGCATCAGTCTGACTGGGAACTGTGTTAGGAATATCACTGCTGAAGTCCAACTATGTCAGTACTCATACTCAGAGACTTGTCAGCAAACTCTGTAGCTGTGCTCCTTTGACCTTGTCTGTGTTGGCTGTTTACTAAATACTCATGATAAGACTCTTGAACTACAGCTGCATATTTTCACTAATACCAATATGTCACCACTGTCTCCTCTCTCGCAGACTTATGTGACCTGTGCCCTGGGGATTCATTATGTTGGTTACGTGATGATCTGCTTTTCAGCTGTGAATTCCCTCTGTTCTCTGCTCTTTGGAAAGATCTCTCAGTTCACGGGTAGAAAATTTCTATTTGCATTAGGTATGTAAAAGCCACTCGAAGGACTGATCACCTCACATAATGCATCAAATCCAGTGCTCGACCCTTTGCATGCAGGACAAAGTGAGATCTTCCTGTCAGCTAGCAATTAAAACTGATGTGGAGGCAAACTTAACTCGTGAGAGGCAGCACAGCACACCACTGTGCTGAAGTCACTGTCTTATGTCACTTTGCTGGTGGTGTAGTTCACCCTGCTTTTGAGGGCACTGTCTACTAAGACAATGTCCTACAGCTTTGAAGCTTTATAGCTACAGTGCAATAGTGATAAATGATCCTACAATACAGATTACAGATGTTGAGGTCTACACTGAACCTGAAAAGGATTTCTCTAATGCCACACCTTTTATGAAGCAAAACCAACAAAGAACCCAGTAACCGAGAATCTAGTTCCCTCTCTCCAGAGAACAAATTCCAGGGAGCAGTGGCATAACGGGGGCAGAAAAACACCAAGAAATATTTCATTTCTGTCCCAGTATCCACTGAAGTATCCACCCCAAGGTATATTGATACCTTGCTTCCATCACACAGGCCTATATTGTTAAAAACCTGTATTATTAGAAACTTCACTGGCTGAATTAATGTGCATCACTAGAGGAATTTCCTCCACAGGAGCTTTTAAACCTGAGCAAGAAAGAAGAAATTTAGAGTTCATTACACTACCATCAATAAATCACCTGTGATTCTTCTATATGTGTCTGTGTGGAACTCCTTTTAGATGTAAAAAAACAAAACAAAACCAAAACAAAACAAAACAAAAACCCACCCAATAATAATAGCAATAAAAAAATAGCATAGCATTAGTAATGCAAGGCCTCTGAAGCTCTCAGGTGTGCTTAATAGTCTTTGCACTCAGACTAGAAGGGTGTGCCAGTGACAGGGACTAATCTGTTACCCATTTACATACTACTTTTAAGAAGGCAGCAGACCCTCAGGACATTCTTAATTGTCTTCCATAGCCCTGAAAGGAAATCTAGGACTACTTAATCAGAGCAGAGCAGTGCTTTCTCTCCCCTGCCACATGCCTGTCATTTGGATTGCGAGGCTTTCAGCAGCCCCTTCTCCTGCTGAGTGGCAGTTTTGGTCCCCTAGGATAATAGCCACATCAGCTCCCAGGATCCCTCAGTTCAGGACACTGCTCAGAATTATTAACAAAAGACTGTTAAAAGATTGCACTGTCTTGTATTTCATGCAATATCAAATCAGTCAGCACAAACCTCAATGAACCAGAAAGATTTTCGGATTGCCTTGTGCTTTAGTTGGGGGAAGAATTTTAAAGTGCATCTACCACTATCTCTCCAGTATATAATAGCATTTATATTCCTCTGCTTTCTTTCTAAACTGACAGCCACAGTTACGAACGTTGCCTGTATAATAGCACTACTGCTGTGGAAACCTCATTCTAACCAGCTTGTCGTGTTTTTTGTGTTCCCTGCTCTTTGGGGCTTATCGGATGCCATTTGGCAGACACAAACTAATGGTAAGTCTTGATGACAATGAAATGAATTCTCCTGAGATATAAAAATCTGCATGTTTATATTTATAAGCAATCTGGTTTAGGACGTGCATAATAATTAGAATGGGTTTAAGACTGCAACTGAAAGACATATATTAGCTCTTGAGAGACCTGAATAAATCAGAAGTTGGGAATGAGAAAGTAGAATACTTATTAAATATTTTTTCCAAGATGAAGAGAGGAGAACATTGCAAAAGATGATAACAGGTATTCAGAATAAATGTTCTGGAGGAGCGTATTTCACAGAAAATTAGAAGGTTCAGAAGAATGTTACATTTAGTCTGTCTTTTGTAAAAAAATAGGAGAGCACTCAAAAAAATCAACTCAAATCTCAGCAACAAAAGAAGCAGTAAATTGGCTTTTAGTAGTTATTAGGGAAAAAAAATGAAGGAAAAAAACAGAGAACAACATTATGCAACCACGTAAATCTACGATTCATGCATTTCTGATTTGCTCCATTTAAAAATCATAATCAAATGTGATAAGGTACAAAATGGCAATAAAAAGAAGCAGAGTCATGAGAGACTTCCATACGAAGCAAGAAAAATGAACTGGAATGCTGCAGTCTGGACAAGTGATAAGTAAGGAAAGTAGAATGTGAGATCATGAATAATACAGGAAAGGTGATTAGAAAATGATTTATTCACTATTTCTCTTAATAACAGAACAAGTGGCACCAAACAGCACTGTCCTGCAGCAGGCTTCATAGAAAATGAAGGAAATGTTTTTTTCAGAAAATACATAATCAAATTGTGGTGTTCATTGCCAAAGGATTTACAAGAGCCCAAAAATGTAAATGGTTTTAAGTTGGCATTACATCATTTCAGGGGGAAATGTTGTTGGGGATTACTAAGCCTGGTGGTACAGAGGAAATGTAAACCTCAGAAAGTCTCTGTGCCTTTGACTGCCAGACTCAGTAGGGGAAACATCATTCTGTACCTGCCTTATTTCTTACACTCTCATCCTATGAATTCGTTACTGCAAGGCTACGTTTGGACTTCTTGTCTGATGTGCTACACACGTCCTTAAAATCTTTTATGATCTTCTGCTTTGTGATACAATGTAATTATTAAACCCCAGTATTATACACAGTACAGATAACGAGCTGATACATGCTTCTGTAAGGGTTCACTTACACTTACCTTTAATGGGAACTAGAGGAAGTGCTCTTCTAGAGACTGAAGACAGATTAGAAAATGCTGGAGTAGGCAAGAAAAAGCTATAGTCTCTGATAACTTGAAATACATACAGGCTGCTAAAGACTGTCAGTCACAGTCTTTTTAAATCAGTGCCATAGCCTGTGTCCACAAGATACTGTTAAATGCTGTCCCACTTGCTCTCCTACTTTGCTTCTTATTTCATGGGTACTGTTTTCTCTATCTCAAATTCATATTTGGCACATACTGTAGGAATACATAGGTGACAGAGCTAGCTCACTTGGGCCCACATCTGCCTGTGTGTCTGGGCATCCCTCTCTCTCATTCCTCTGGTTATCTCAGTAGGTGATTTGATGATTTTGCTCACTGGATAAATCAGTACATTTCCCCTAGAGAAAGGGAAATCACCATAGTCCTTTTCCTGGTGCTTACAGCAACTCTTTTCCAGCACTCCTAGAGTCCCCTACACAAACAAGGAAGCAACCAGTCAGATCGCTCTGTCCTTCCAGCAGTTTCAGGTCATATCACTTAGAGCAGAGCTGTTACACGTGTCAAGCAACACCCTCTCAGCTTCTCTCACCTCTACCCACAGCCTTGTGCCTTTGGTACAATTGTAAGTCAGTGCTCTCATTATTCAGGTTCATAAAGGGAGAGCATCAGTGATGATTTGCACTCTCTGAAGTAAAGCTGGTAATTCATTTCCTGCTTCTCCTGCCAGCCGTCTCCCTGGCTGTTCACCTTTCTCCTTCCCAACACTCTTAAGAATCATTCTCCAGAATCTTATGTCTCTTACTACAATGAGAGATCTTTCCAGCAGTCCTTGTCCTCTGATACTTGACTTCCCTGAGGACACCTCAGTGTGGTTTCTGCATACCTGAGGAAGGGGCACCTAGTGCTTTTATTAAGAGAAGGGAATAGATACAGAGGGCTTCAATGTCAGAGATGGAGGCTGGAAGATATTGCAGTTCCTAATGCCCTCACAAGGCACAACTTGCATGTTGTGTAGCTAGCAAGCTCTGCAGTACTGTGACAAGTCCAAACTCTATTACAACACTGTCACAGGTCACTCACTCTCAGGCTCCTGCTGGATACTCATTAAAACTTCAGATTTTTTGCTAACTAGGAAAAAGAGAAACGTTCCTTATGTTTGCACAGTATCTTTTTTTGTCACCTTTTACAGTTATTCTGCAGCTCCTAGTAACAAAACGCACAGAATTTGCCTTGTCACAATGATGACAGAAGATTGTGCAGAGACGTTGCTCTATAATGCTGCATTGCAGAAGATCAGCAGTTCGAAATGCCTGTTTAGGACAAAATCTCTTCTCTTCTTCATCAGTTTTATAGAGGGAAAGCAGCACTAACGTAGTATGAGAAATTATGACTCCAAAGGCTATGAGATGAGACTAAGACCTCTAAAATAGCATTAGGGACTAAGGTCCGTGGTGTTTGCTTAGGCAAGCTCCCATGAATGCCCTTTCCATTTCAGCACACTAACCGCTGAATAAATACAACATCATTGTGCTGCATACTCCAGACATTTTACGGTAATCAGGGATGGTTTACTTTGGCCTGTTGTGGATAGTTAATGCTAGAGTTCCCCCTAGAGGAACACAGGCAAACAATAGATGAGTCATTTCATCTTATAAAGATCCTAATATGTTTGTGTACATGTGTACACTCCATTACCAGTTGAAACCTGCTTCATTTTAGAGTGTGTACTTCCCCCTCTTATCTAAACTGAGCATGGTTGCTGTTATCACCTTCCTGGCAATAAACGCACTTCAGGTAGACTTCAGTAAAATAAAGCTCTCTACAGCGTGACATGTGCCTTTAGAAAGGATGTGAACCAGTCTGGAAAGTTTATAAACCTGGACAAAAATGATTTTCAGCAGTCCTCTTTCACATCCCTGCCTACCAATACCAGAGGAAGGGGAAGAGGCTGTAGGAATGAGAAAGCAGGCAGTAGTAAGAAGGACAGATAATTTCCATGAAAGTGAGGCCCTATGGCTACCAACAAGAATTCAGACCTGGCAACCCATGCACTCAGCCAGCCCAGTGGACCCTTCCACAGCTCCAGTCAGACAACTTGCGTCATACTGCACTTGGCAGGGTTGGTAATAAAGGCCCAGAATTCTAGAGAACTTTGTTCTCTTTGTCTTTTGGCTGAATATGCGTATTTCAAATATATGTGTTGTTAGATAGAGAAGTGAATGAGAAAAATCAAGGTTCATCACATTCACAGCTGAGTCAGTGGAAACACTGGCTTTGTTATTACCACTGATGCTAGCTCAGCACCCAGAGGAAAGTGAACCCTCTGCCCTTCCCCGGGTGCTCCACCAGTAGGACCTGGAGGTGGGAATCCCTGCCTGAATCCCAGACATGGGTGTGCAGCTGACCAAACTCAGCAGGAGTTTTCCAGTGAATATGAAAGTATGTAAGGACTTGCCTACAAACCTTCCCCTCTTCTGGCTTCACTTTGACACCACACATCTTTTCTTCCTTCCTCTCATTTTCTTTCCCTTTTTCTCTGTTATTTGCTTTTTTGTCATTTTTGCTCTGTTATTTAACTTACCACAATTCATATAAGTGCAAAAATATTCTACAACAAAGTTTGTACTTTCTTCTGTCCTTTAAGAGGGAGGGTTTATTTTCCCTGACGTGGCCTATTTATCCCTGTTGCAGAAAATACATGGTTTCAAACTTAACCTTCACCAAACTTAAGCCTTGTCTCCTTGCTTTCAGGTCTTTATGGTGTTTTATTTGAGAAACGCACGGAGGCTGCCTTTGCAAATTACCGTCTCTGGGAATCATGTGGATTCGTCATTGCCTTTGGTTACAGCACCACGCTGCGAGTCTACATCAAGCTGTACATTTTACTGGCTGTGCTTACATTGTCTATGGTGACATATGGAGTGGTTGAGTACCTGGAAACTAAGAGATCCCCTGGGACACCTGCTGCTCCAGAAAAGGAAAATAAGGGACCTCACACTCAGGAAACACATATCTAACCCATCAGGGTCAGAGTAATCAAGGCCATCTCCTATAGACAAGTCTCCACAGGTGTTCCAATGTGTACTGTCTCCAGGCAGAGGGTAAAGAAACAGATTTTGGGGCCAACAAAATACAAATATCTTATGAATAAAAGTTTCTTTTGACATTTCAGCCTTATAAAGGAAGATTATCTGATTTCATCCTCTCATACAACTAAATGCCTTTTTTTTTTTTTAATTAATAAAGTCTCAATAAATGTATACAAGACTCTTAAAATCCTAACATTTTTTTATTTGTGGATCAGACCTGGTACCACAGGTTTACAACCAAAGCTGAAAAAAACACATGCAACATCAGAAGATGGCAGCCACTGCCATGGAGTTGCTCACCTGATTGCCAGGAATGCATACAATGGTTTCAGTGATCTGTGATCGTGGATCCACTATAAAGATCTGTATTCTTCTCATCCTGCCTTTTTTAAGCACTTGCTGTGAATAGCATTCTGCTATAGGCTGGCTGTATCTACAGTTTGTACCAGAACTTGACTGTCAGGCAGCAAGCAGCCCAGGTCTGTCTGCACTGAGGCCCAGCAGCAGAGCACAGACAGACTCATCTTTGTACAAATGGAATATTGTTTCTGCATTAGATATTGAAAAGGGGAAATTAATCTGAAGAAGTAGAGCACAACATATTTGTATTTTGTAACTTGTCCTTAGAAATAGCTGATATGAAAAGGTAGAAATACCATATATGCTAGTAGCATGTTTTAGAAGTATAGTTTCCTGAATTATGTGATTAATTCTTGCTTGCAAAACTGCAATAGTTTTTAAATGTTCCAAATAGTATAGGTATAGTATTATGGACTAGAAAGCATATTGTAGGGCTATTCTGTTCAGATAAGAGACTCTCAGCAAAAGAAAAATAGACTTAACAAACATCAAAGAAGCCAGGGTCTCTAAACAAGGCTGGATTGCCTCGCTTTGTGGGTAAGTTGGGATGCAACAGGCAGGCATCAAGATGCTCCCCTCAGTCCTCCTTCCAAGCTTATCTCTATGCAAGGACGAGCAGATGTCCAGGAACAATGACTGTTGAGTAAGCAAATGTGAAAAGTTAACTAATTAACAATATATGCTTAGCTAGCAACAATTTATGTTTATCCAGTAACTGTATGTTTAGCTGAGCATCGGGAAGATTGTGAACCTGAAGTACTCAGCCAATGAGGAACCAGGGGAGAAAGAGATAAGCGTCAAGAAATAGGGCATAAAAGATGCAACACTGTTTTCCACGTGCTCTCCTGCTTGCAGGAGGCCCACCATTGCAACTGCGAATAAAATCTGCTTTATCAGATAAACCGTCCTGATAAGTTATCAGGATATTTCCAACACCTTCACTCCATACTGCACTACCACACAAGTTCTGATCTCTCCCACAGCCACAGCTGCGTTCATCCTGCAACGAAGTAGTAGCTTCCATCAGCCTGGGGCTGCCTATGTGCAATGAGTGAGAGTTCTCCCAGAGAGCTCACGGACTAAGCAGGGTCACCCAACGACTGTTGCTGAGGAGGCAGGTGGTGGACATAACATGCATTATAGCACCATCTGGAGCTTAAGACAGTCAACTTCAAGTAATTAATATTAACAGCTTCCACCGCAATAGGACGAAAGCCGGGGGGGTGCGGCAGGACGTCCCTCCGCAGGCAGCCAGACACGGCGCTGGGGCCGCCACCCGCCCTTCCTCATTGCCAAGCAACGGCCGCCGGCCCTTCCTTCCTCCGGCCCCAGCAGCCGGCCCCGCCGCTTCCCGCTCACTCGAGCGCCTGCAGCTGCGGCTGGAGCGGTCCTGGAGGGGTTGAAGCTGGCAGAGGTACGTGCGGGGCGGCAGGCCCGCAGGGTGAGGCGGACCTAGGAAGGAGTGCAGTGCAGGAGGCTCTCCCAGGCCCCCGGCCTTTAAACTCTTAGTGCTTCTGTTCAGTCAGAGCGTGCACCTGCTCAGCCTTACCCCTATGCCTGCGAGTCAGGAAACATGCTTTTGTTGCAGGTAGCTGTGCTTCAGCCCACACCCACTGCACATAAGGGGCCATGTGGTGTAGCCAGATGGAATGAAGCTGGATTGTCAGGCATCCTTCCTGACCTTGCAGTATGTGGCTGCTTACTGCGCAGAAATGAGACCTAAAGGAATGATTAGAATGGTTGTTTGTGAAACAGAATCCCAATGCAGGCAGCTTGCAGATCCACATTATGGGTCTGTGGCCCTGAGGGTTTGAGGACTTTAGTACAAGACACCTACCAGTCAGTCTGCTGAGTTTAGCTATGCAGAGACGGTCCATTTTAACACTGCAACCAAACAGTTTCAATCCCTAACCGTTAAAGATCATATTTCCACAAAATCTGCCTCCAACAGGTATAAAGAAAGCAACTGTGATGCAGAAACGGTAGCAGCCAAGGCAGACCTGGAGTCCTGGCAGAGGCTGGGACTGCCTGGTGTCCCCAGGGCCACCACACAGCTCCATGGGAACAGTGAAGTCACAGCTGCAGCCCTCATTCCGAGGGGAACATCTGCAACAATAGTCAGTAGGTGTTGGATGCCAGCACACTCACAGGCAGCTGCAGCCATTTCCACTCTGTGGATGAATGTCTGCAAACACGTGGGTGGATTTTCAGGTTATTAAAGAATGGGCCAAAAATGGAAAGCTCAGGGACTGCAGGCAAAACTCTCCTAAATGATGAGGTGAGCATTCATCCACGCACGTCTGTAATAGAGGAGTAAAATTCACTCATTAAAAAAAATCACTGTATCATTCTATAGTTACTTCTGTAATACTACTGTAAGAGCTTCTGCTTATTTGTGATGGGACTTTTTAAAAAACAGGTAACTGCTCTCTTATTGTTTTCTTTGTATTTAATTACCTGGAAGCCTGAAGCTCATGTTTGTTATATCCAGGGTTGGTGAGTCAGTTTCCTGTATGCTGTTCCCTGAGTGCCAGAGGTATGAAAGATGCGCCATTAGCACAGCCTGACGTGGAAAACCACCAAAGGCAGCTTCATTCTTCAGACACTACTAGCAGCCTGATTTATGATTACCTACCAGAGATTGTGATGGCACAGTTTACCCTGCTCTAGATTCTTGTGCAACAGTGCTTTTCACTGAAACACTGCTAGTAGGAACGCAGTGCAGAAAAGACAAAACTAACTGCAAAAACAACGAACATTTCCTTGGATCACCATGCCACCAGGTTAGATTTGTGTGCAGGCTCATCAGCAAACCCTCAGCTTCCTGGGAAGCACTGCCTGCAAGAGAAACAGCAAGACTACTTTCACCTTTTTGGTGTTAGTTATCTAAGTTGTATTACATCGTTACTGCGCTGCAGTACCTACCATGTTCCTTTCCTGTTCCCTACAAACACTTACCCAAGGAAAGCTCTCACTAAGGAGAATCCAACTACAGTCCGTAGTTGAGCCTGATAGCAGCAGTAAAATGTCTTGTGGCTGTCCGATACAAGTACATCATACAAGAGGATCACCAGGTGTCAGATGTGGAAAATGAAGCATGTTTTATATCATGCAAGAATTTTTGGAGTTGTTTTCCACGTGCAGATGAAATAAGCCTTAATCTGTTCTGTGACTGACTAAACTTTTAAGTTATGTTAACTTGCATTTTGTTAATGGTAAGACATTAAAAAAATCTTTCTGAACCAGAACTGTCAAATCTGGCTTTTTAAAAAACATAAATGAGATGTTCTGACAATTTCAAAACAAAGAAAATGCAGATTTTTACAAATACCCCTGGCAGAGATTATTTTTCTTCTGTGGAAAAAAACTTCCCCTTTCAGGAAACTGTAATAGTAAATATTCATGAATTACAGAAGTTTTAGGACAACTGCTATTATAGTAGGCTACCTCAAAGAAAGAATAAATACAACAAGACTGAAGACATACATCTTAACAGCTATCTGGAATTGATGCCCTTCTAACATACCTTTCAGCTTAAGCCTTTGACTTCTCTTTCATGGGCAGTGGAAACACAGGAGTGATATGCTTCAAGAGCATGTTGAGAGTGACAAACATTAAGAATACAGCAAGGCTGATGACTGTTAGCACAGCTTGTAGCATTGTTTCTTTCCTGACAATTCTGCTTTCTTTCAGCTAGTAAGATGGAAATGATGGCAGATGATGATGCAGGTGAAACCTTGAAGCCTTTGGTGTTCCGTCTCCATGAAAATGCCCCTGCAGTAATCCGTGAGGTTTTACTGGAACGTGGTTGGACTGAATTTGACCAAAAGGAGCAAGATGACACAGACTGGAACTTGTACTGGCGGAGCTCACCTTTTCCTATGACAGACCACCACAGTATTAAACCATGGCAGAGACTCAACCACTACCCAGAAGCTGTCAGGATCACCAGAAAAGACTATTTGGCAAGGCATCTGAAACGTATGAAAGGAGCATATGGATCAACACTGTATGAATTTAGTCCAGTGGCGTTCATCATGCCCAATGACTATGTCAAATTTATAGCCGAATACAGCAAAGAGAGACAGTCAGTAGGCAGACCTAGTTACTGGATTTGCAAACCTGTGCATCTCTCTCGTGGAAGGGGCATACTCATTTTCCAAGACATTAAAGACTTAGTATATCACTGTACAGTCATTGTGCAGAAGTACATCAGCAACCCCTTGCTCATTTCAGGATATAAACTGGATCTTCGCCTCTATGTGTGTGTCACCAGTTTTTGCCCACTCACCATTTACACTTACGAAGAGGGACTGGTAAGGTTTGCCACTGAAAAGTTTGACCTCAGTTCTCTAGACAATGTCTATGCCCACCTAACGAACACCAGCATAAACAAATATGGAGCTTCATATAAAACATATAAAGAAGGGATTGGCTGTGGTTGCAAGTGGACATTCAGCAAATTCCGTTCTTACCTTCGAATTTTTGGGGTCGATGACATGCTACTGTGGCAAAAGATGAATAACATCGTGATTCTCACCCTGCTTGCTATCACTCCCTTACCAGAGGCTTCCAATTGCTTTGAGCTCTTTGGCTTTGATATCCTGATTGATGACGAGTTCAAGCCATGGCTTTTAGAAGTGAACTACAATCCAGCTTTGCGTTTAGACTGCTCCATTGATGACACTGTGAAAAGAAAACTTCTTCACGATATTGTTGAACTGCTTAACTACAAGCAGGTTGACACTAACAGGCAGAATGAAATGCCTGGGTCAAAAGCTGTTAGAAGGCAGGTGCCCTGGAGAAGAACTGGTCAAAGCACTCCAGAAGAGGCTCCTGGCTTACTTTCTGCTCGAAAAGTATCTGCTTGTATTTCTGCTTCTCAAACACAACCTGCCCTGCAGTTTGCAAGAGGATCGATTCATAAGGTGTCTGCCCTGACCAGGAAAACTGCCAGAGCACGTCCAAGGGAAACACTGACTTCCCAGCTGCGGAAAAAGATGAACATGCCAAAAGCATCCTCTCAAGTAAAAACTGAAGCTAAAAACAAACAACTCTCAGGTGTGCATTCTCCATTCATTTCTGCCCAACTCAGCCGGTGGTCACCTTCACCCAAAGTCTGCAACTACAAGTTAAGCACACGCCCCTATTTCCTCTCTGATAAAGACCAGATGCCTACCCGCCAGGTGGGAGGTTTTGTGCTTATTTTTCCTTTCAATGAAGCCGCACTTCAAGCTTCCAAGGACAGCACAGATGTAAAGAGCATCATAAAGGAAATAAACAAATTAGTGAGCAAACAAAATAGCACAAGGCAAAAAAAGGCACAGGCTGTTTAACTTCATATGTATAACTTCATGATGTTAAGTCATACAGACATCATGAATGACACCTTTAGCTTGAAGGATGAAGCATGTACTGAAGTTGCATTAGAAAGAAATATTTCAAAGCATACACAATATAAAAATTGTAATTTAGCAATTACCACGAGAGATTATTTTTGAAAATGAAAGTCCTGGATAACTCTTAAAGGTAATCTCAAAATAAAAATGGAGAATTGCATTTCTCAAAACATCCTCAGAAATACCTGTCTTAATTTATTATTTATCTTGGAAACCTTTGCTTCTTTTCTTTTCCCAGCTTTATGATTTGAAAAAGCTGGTCAGTTTACACCAGGGAGACATTCAACATGCCCTCAGTTTACAAAGATGCAGGTGATATGAATCACACAAAACAATAACATTTTTGAACAATCCAGTGAGCTGCCTGACATCACTTCCCACAGGTTAATTTTGCACAGTATGAAACAAGAACATGAAACAACTTTCATTTTATGACCTGTAGGACTCTGCAGAAACTCTTACGGAAAACAAGTTATAAAAAAAAATAAGTACTGACATACACTGTTAGTGGTGGTTTTTTTCCCCCAAATAAACCCTTGATAAAGAAGGCTTCCCAAGGTGAGAAAGAAATTTGATATTGGAGGGCAGGATATAAGCTGCAAATACTGTGTTCAAGAGCAGCAAATCAAACCTCTGTCTCACAGACTCTGCGTTAGCCACCTGAAGGGTGTAGCAATTAGGCAGTTTTGTTTTGCTTTCAATAGAACTTCCTCACTGATTAATTAAGCATGGAAGATAAATAACACTGAACTGAGACATCTGAGATTCTAAAATTACTACTTTTCTCT
Organism: Pavo muticus; assembly: GCA_016647715.1. NCBI lineage: Eukaryota > Metazoa > Chordata > Aves > Galliformes > Phasianidae > Pavo > Pavo muticus. The sequence goes on from JACDJE010000008.1 coordinate 3,040,575, forward strand.
TGTACACCTTTGCTGCTCCCAGCTGTCTAAAACTGAAGTTATTGTTCAGAAGTCACCCACAGCGTAGTCCAAATCTGTCTCAAAATTGAGGCCAAATACTGGCTGTAACATGCTTCATCTAGTGCTAGAAGACCTGCAGAGAGAAATAGGGTTTCCCAGCTGTGTCCCACCTCCTCAAAGGTTTCATAAAATCATGTTCGCTGCATACCACAGAAGTTATAGTAAACTGGCTTTTCCAAAGTAGGCAAGTTCATTGCTACCATTAAGGTAAATAGGCACCACAAAATTTGGATCATTAGTGTTCCTGCACCACAGCTAGTAGAGCAAGCAGCTTCTGATTACCTAAAGCAAGTGGAAGGTAAAGGAGACAAGGTGTGGAGAATTAGCCTGTGAAAAATAGTATAACTTGCTGTAATTGGTCTGTGAAGGGCTCTTTGCCTGACAAAGCTCATTAGTTTTTTCCTGTTTCCTTTTCTAACAAAATTAAATGGCACCCTTTACTTCAAGAATCCCTTCGCTATTGTGCTATAAAATATTGCTTGAAAAACATGTTCAGAGACCTAGGAGGCTACACATATCACTTAAGTGTTACATCTGTGCAGGACTGCATGCTTTTATTCCAGAACAAGAACACTTCCTGCAAGTAGGGTCAGGAGTGCTTAATGAAGCAAGAAGCAAGCAGCCCACAAACAAAATTATTCCTTACTGAACTTAAAATTATAAAGGATTATATACATAGATAAATGAATGGCAATCAACAATTTAAGGCAACTTTGTATTTTACTATAGAAACAACAAGGACATAAAACATAACAACTGGAAAATATGTACTCCTTGTTAAAAAGAATTCCTGAGAATAAAAACACTTGTGCCTTAGAAACATCAATTTTTCCTAACCAAACTGAAAGAGAGAATTAATCATATTCACTGTTTTTATGATGGTCAGTTGAAAACACACACACAGATTTGTTTTAGTCAGAGGCCACACTGAGCAGAAATTCTTAGTGAAACATGTGGAAAAGAATGATCTCTTGGATTACTTTTGATTAGACTTTCCTTTTACAGAACATATAAAATGTATTAAGTATTTCAGTAGTGAAGAGCACAGGTTTAAAATTGTTCCTTTCTTGTAATGAAGCAGAAGAAAAACAGTACAATGTTATTACCACACCATCTGACATCAAACTACTTGGCTATTTAGAACATCATAATTAAATTCATAAACAACAGCATGACTATGATCAGTACTAACAACATTTTCTACTCTGCTCAATCTATTTCTTCCAAAGATGATCTGCAATTTGAATGGTGATGCGTTGGCAGTCTGGCCCACTGGAAGGCAAAGAGAAGAGAGAGAAATTCCATAATCTTGCAGTTATTTTGCACATAGGTGTGAGAAATTCTATGAATGTGTGTTTGTTGCTACAGGAATTTGAAGGGCACAAGGAAATAATTGGTCTTTTCAGTCACTGGGCAGGTAGTGAGGTGAGTTCTACAGGGGAAATGCTTCAGTGCTTTGGAAGAATTCAAGACAGATGATGGAAGTCAGTCTACCGGGAAGGGAGCTGAAAGCAGTATCCGGTAAATGATTAATCCCCCTAGGTATTAAGTGCAATCCAAAGAGCCTTAAAGCTGTTGAGATTCACTGACTAGAAGTGTTTTTATACTACTGGAAGAATAAAGGCAGTAGTGGGAGAGGTTAATTAAAAAAAAAAAAAGCAACACAAAGGAGGTCTGAGAAAAGAAAGATGGAAGAAGTGTCACTTATCTGGAATAATGACCAGAAAGGAATAAACGTTACATTTTGTCTTCAAATACACTAGACAGTATTCTCAGACTATGATTTCATGTGTCTCAGTGCAAGCCTTTCACCTCTTGTCAGTGGGCACTGCTCCAAAGAGTCCACATCCCCTCCCATCAGGTATTTATGTACACTGATAAGACTGAGCCTTCTCCAGGTTCAAGAGCCCAAGCTCTCAGCCTCTTGTGTTGTATGAAAGGTACTTTAGCAGCTTCTAATTCCTCCTTTTTTCCTTTTCGTAACCCCGGGACACAAATATAAGCTAGTCTCCATCTGCTAAGATATGTTTTTTTTTTTTTTTTTCCTTTGTGGTATATGATGGTAATTCATAGTTGTATAGAACACAGTCGATTAAGAGTATTATCCTTAATTTATTTAATTAGAAATAGTGGTTTTCACTGCTGCACATGTTCTAATCTTAATTATTAACAGCAACAGAAAAGCATCAGAGACATCAGGAAAGAATCTTTTAAACCAACACACATGTCCGGAGGGAAGAGAGATTAAACTGTACAGAGAAAATTTGTTGAGCCACTTACATACAGTGCAGCCACTGGAGGAATCACTTCTTATCTAGGATGATATTACCCTCTTCATCTTTGATTTGAACCCGTCCAGACAAGTACTTTGTTTCTTGCCTGCCATTGCAGTACACAGTCTTTACAGTTCCATCTGGGTATTCCCTCCTCTTGAACTGTGCAGTGTGAAACTCCTTCTGGCCATTACTGAATACCACTAGTTTATCTCCATTCCTGAAAGCAATAGCCACGAGTGAATGGGCCATAAAGCACTGTATGTTATTAACCTATCATACCTAGCTGCCTAAGATGGCACAGTGAAAGTAGAAACCTTCACAGGTTATATAATTCACCTCAGAATTTACATGCGGTAGTATCAGAGATCAGTTACCACAATCCAGTTTCAATACAAAGCTGCTTCTATACATAATAAAAGCTAATGGATGGTCGGATCTGTATTTTATATGAATATCGCACGCAGGGATCTCAAGGCATTTTGCTAACAGAAAATCTCTTTTACAACAGAATGTTCCCTAAGCACAGAAGAGGCATACGTAATGAATTCCTATTGTAATTTGTCTTCATTTTATATGATAGAATAGAAAAGAATTTAAAACATCTTGGCAAGAACAGGAAGTGAGTAAAATACCAAGGAATAGAGCCCAAGAGTCCTCTTCTCCAGTCCTACATTGTTAATACAGACAACTGGCTTCCCTTTTGCTTGCAAGTTACACTGTTGCCCTGGCCAGATGTACAGAGTGACTGTAAAGTTACATAGAACTAAATGAGATATATTTCACAGTCACTTTGCTGATGACATCAGGTCACCTGTGATTCAAAGTGGAAGCAAACAATTTTCAGTTCCTCACTGAAAATTCAGTTCCTCACTACTCTGACAATACTTTTTGAAGAGACTATTTAGAAATACTTTGCAAGCAGATGTATATATCTTTGTCTAAAGAATTCTATGTTAGTTGCATTGCTCCTGAAAGATCATTCTGAATTTATTTTACAGATACATTGATAGCCAGTTTCTGATATAAAACATAACAAAACACTTGTTCTCTTCCAAAACTCTTGTTTCATATGGAAGTTTCCCAGTCATGCAGAATCAAACCACAGTTTTATATGCTAGTAACATTAAACTTGTGCCCAGTGCCGATTCCTGTCTCTAAAAGGAGACTTACTTTTCTACTTTTACTATTGTACCATCTGGGAAAAAAGTTTCCTCGAATCCATCACTATAGAGGCATTTCACTGTGTGATCTGGGAACACAATTTCTTGTGTGCCATCAGGATAATGCTTTTCTGTGGAAAACAAGATTTTAAAAGTATCTTTGGAATTTTCTCATAGCTTTACACAGAGCTAGATGAGATTTTCTTTAGACATTGTAGGGAGGGTGGAAATTCTATCCAGAGTACTTCTAGAGAAACTAAAGAATGAATGAGATAGTAAAACTATAGAAAGGATGCATTTATGCTCCTTTATTATCTTTCTTTGTAGAAGGAAATTGAGCAGTAAAGTGATGGATTACACCGAATGTCAAAAGGCAAAGACAAAGCAAATTGGAAGAAAAAAAGCAAATCTGCTGGAGTTAGGCCCAGACAGCACTTTCACAATCAAGACATTTCCACACATATAGTTCACATTCACAAGTTCTTGCATACCTATCTGATTATTAGGGAACTGCAGCACCTCTAGGCCCTCTGGATAAGCAGTGTGAGTTGTCTGTGCATCTGCATAATAATAAATCTGGAAGGAGAGTGAACTGTTCGCAGCATGGTCATATTTGCATAAGATTAAACCATAGCAATGTGTTTAAAAATAAGCCAACTTTAAGAAGTCATTTCAAGGCCATTTTCTTCAGATATCAGATATCTGCCACCCCTAAAAGTCGATATGTTTACATTTTAATTCCTTTCTTTCATTCACATCCCTCCTCCCGGCTTTTTCTAGATATTTCTACTTTCTGTAGCATAGAGCAAAACAATGCACATGAGAGTGATCTTCCCAACTCCCTGTGGATAGGATCTCTAGCTCCATTCCATGCACTAATAATTTAAAATGTTCACATTGTTGCCAAGATCTTACTCATCTCCACTTCAGCTCATGTTCTTATTAAACATATTTACCTAATGCCAAGAGGGAAGAACTCCTGTGCAACCCCCTCTAAAATATACGAAAAGCAGTCCTTCCTTCAGAAGCCTTCCCCTACATTTTGCCTTCTTTCTATTTCCTTTGATCTGCTTGGCCCAATCCCTGCTTGCCCATTCTTTGACTGTTACCTTCACCTCTTTCCATTCTTGTCCTCCCCAGTCAAGGCTGTGGATGCCAACACCCTTCCTCATCAGTTTCTCCCAGAAATACTATTTCAAGATTGTAACACTGTAACGCCACAGAAAGCTCAGCAATGGCAGCGTAGCAGCAAAGGCCTAGGCTACAGCAAGGGAGGATGTACTCAAATGCAGCAGCTGTAGACACAGAAACAAAGGAAAAATATCTGCTTACCCTTGGAAGGCCTCAGGTAGGCAGGAATCTCCAGAAAGACAGTATTGCCTCCACTGACAACCCTTAAATGAGGTCTGGGAAGGGGTGGATCCTGGCTCCACCTCTTCCAGTCACTCAGGTGCATTGCATGCACCTGAGCTCCCCTGGGTTGGCCCTGCCTTCCCACCAGGTGCTCAGTCACTGCTTCAAGCTGTGACTTAGCATTTCTGCTACAAAGTTAAACAGTAGGAGCTTGTTTGACAGATCACTTTGCCATATAATTTTCCTTAAAGAAAACAAATGCAACATACCACTCTCTGATCTGGCATGATCTTCTTTACATCTCCATTGAAAAAACTAATTGTTGTCATCCTTTTATCAGCACTGATCTCTTTTTTAGTACCATTGCGGAAAGTGATGATTCGACGTCCATCAGTAAGCACCACTTCAACCTTCAAAAACATAGAGCACCTAATGTAAATGAAGTCAAAGGATGTGAGTTACACTGCACTGCCTTCCAATGAAATTGGAACTTGAAGTAGCTCAGTGTACCCACTCAATACTTTTGCATTTCAAAGCTATCTCGGCAGCACGTGTACATTTTTTGCCTCATTTTTGCGTAAGAGAGAAAGAAAGTCTGACATTATCTTTTAGCAAAATCATCTCTTTTCAAGCACTTGGCTCAAATTTCCACCACGCCACCCTCTCTTCTGTTAAGCAAGTTAAGACAGATGGCCCTGGGGCAATAATGAAGCAATACAGGCTGTTCATTGGCCGACTTCAGTTAGTAATGGTTTGTACTATTTTCATATATGCTGGTACTCATTCTGTGTAGGTTGCCCAAGAGGCCTAGGTCCTGGATTATGCAAATCAAAATGATATATTAACAGAGACATCTGACATGTTAGCAACCATTTTCTTCCAAGTAACATAAGCCTGAATGGACAGTCAATGCTACAGAGTTAAATGTGGCTGTATGCAGAGATTCCTCTCAAAACTGATCAAGACTTCTTAACAGGTGGCAATAATGTCATCAGTGCGCTGTTCTACAAACAATATATTAGCCTAAGAAGGCTTCCTACCTAATACAGCCTCTAGTTAATGAGTTTTCCAGAATGACTATGGGAGCTAGTTCTGTTCAGCATACATAAATCCCATAACTTAATTCATTTGGTGAAGTCCAAAAAAAGAAGACAACCATTTGGTACACAATAGCTTTTCCTTATAGTTCCAGTGTTGTCATAGGCTCTCCACAAAAAAAAGTACACGTCCCAGCAAGACAAGAAGGAATAAATATCCTCAGAGGAAGGGGCTGAATAATGAGGGCAAGATTTTAGTTTTAGAAATAATTTAGTTTAAAAAAACTAGCTAGTAATAGAAAGATGTTCTTATAGATACTTATTACAAAAGAAAAAGTTCCAGTTAGTTTAAATAAGAATTAATGACTCAATCCAATCCCCCTTTTGGCCACTCTCAAGTTGAACAAGCCTTGTCCAACACTGTTTGCTGAATCAAATACAGTGGTGAAAAGGACCTTTTCACAATTATTTTTCTTTCAAGGATCAAAACAATGAATAACATATTTTCTATTTCTATGAGAAGGAAACATGATTGATAGAAACTTCCACACAGCTGTCTCAGCGCTAGCTATAAAATAATAGGTACATCAAACCAGTATCCCCTGAACAATGTTATACTGCAAAAGCCTTTTCCATGTCTGCTTACTGGAAAGTATCATTAATCAATACATGTATTGACAGGAGAAGTTCTGAACTGAATAGACACAGGAACCTGTGTCTTACTTTACTGCCTGAACTATCCAAAAGGCTTATCAAGAATTGACAGCTGTGATTGGACATAGATTACCCTCAGTCAGCACAGTAGGAGATAAGAAAAATTGCTTACTTGATTTCCATCCCATCAGCTATATATAATTTCCTGCTACTCATAACGTGAACTTTACACTTGAGCACTTCATTAAGGACTCTTGATTTGAGAGATAATTCTCTATGGCTACTTGAAGTAGCAGTTCCTATCTGTTGCAGCCCTGTTGGTGATCTCTTCAAGCACCCTAATTTATCTCACCTTTCCATCATGATGCTCTATCTTTTCCTGCACCATGTCCTCATTTTTCCTTCTTTCTTGATGTAACATTGACCTTCTAGATAATATTGATTTTGGAGGCTGTATCTATGAAAATATCACATTCAGAATTATATAGAGGGAAAGGCTGTAAAAATATTTTCACAAATTTTCATCAACTCTTCAAAAAAACATTTACTTTTACACACAAAGAGGAAAGTTGCCCTTCTTTCCGGTATTGTCTTGAATTCTTAGAGGGTAAAGGGGTCCAAGACAACTGGTTGCTCTTCAAGAAGGTAGTCTTACAGGCGCAGGAGCGGGCTGTCCCCCTGAGCTGCAAAATGAGCCGGCGGGGAAGGAGACCGGCGTGGATGAATAGGGAACTATTCTTGAGGCTCCGGGAGAAAAAGAGAATCTACATCCTGTGGAAGAAGGGACGGGCAACTCAGAAAGAGTACAGAGAAGTTGTTAAGATGTGCAGGGAGAAAATCAGAAAGGCGAAAGCCCAGCTCGAACTCAACCTGGCCGCTGGGATAAAAAGAAACAAGAAACCCTTTTACAAATATATCAACAGTAAGAGGAGGACTAAGGAGAATCTCCATTCTTTACTGGATGAGGCTGGGAATATGACTACTGGGGATAAGGAAAAGGCAGAGGTCCTGAATGCCTTCTTTACGTCTGTCTTTAAAGGTCAGACCAGTTATCCTCAGGGTACTCCACTTTTTGACCTGGTAGTCTCGGCTGGGGAGCAGACTAAACCACCCACGATTCAGGAGGAAACAGTCAGAGACCTGCTACTCCAACTGGACTGTCACAAGTCCATGGGGCCGGATGAGATTCACCCGAGAGTGCTGAGGGAACTGGCGGAGGTGATAGCCGAGCCGCTTTCCATCATCTATCAGCGCTCCTTGTTGACTGGTGAAGTACCGGAAGACTGGAGGCTTGCCAATGTGACTCCCATCTACAAGAAGGGCTGTAAGGAGGACCCGGGGAACTACAGGCCTGTTAGCCTGACCTCGGTGCCAGGGAAGGTTATGGAACAGATTGTCTTGAGGGAGATCACGCGGCAAGTGCGGGACAACCGGGGGATCAGGCCTAGCCAGCATGGGTTCACGAAGGGCAGGTCCTGCTTGACCAACCTGATCTCCTTCTATGATCTAGTGACCCGCCTGGTGGATGAGGGAAAGGCTGTTGATGTAGTCTACCTAGACTTCAGCAAAGCCTTTGACACTGTCTCCCACACTATTCTCCTGCAGAAGCTGGCAGTCCGTGGCTTGGACAGGTACACTCTTGGCTGGGTAAGGAACTGGCTGGAGGGCCGGGCCCAGAGAGTGGTGGTCAATGGAGCTAAATCCAGCTGGCGACCGGTCACGAGTGGTGTTCCGCAGGGGTCGGTGCTGGGGCCTGTCCTCTTCAATATCTTTATTGATGACCTGGATGAGGGCATTGAGTGCACCCTCAGTAAGTTTGCAGATGACACCAAGTTGGCTGGAAGTGTCGATCTGCCTGGGGGTAGCGAGGCCCTACAGAGGGATCTGGACAGGCTGGATAGCTGGGCTGAAGCCAATGGGATGAGGTTTAATAAGACCAAATGTCGGGTCCTACACTTTGGCCACAGCAACCCCAAGCAACGCTACAGGCTTGGGGCGGAGTGGCTAGAAGACTGTGTAGAGGAAATGGACCTGGGGGTGTTGGTTGACGCTCGGCTGAACATGAGCCAGCAGTGTGCCTGGGTGGCCAAGAAGGCCAATGGCATCCTGGCTTGTATCAGAAGTAGTGTGACCAGCAGGAGCAGGGAAGTAATTGTCCCCCTGTACTCAGCTCTGGTGAGGCCGCACCTTGAGTACTGTGTCCAGTTCTGGGCCCCTCACTGCAAGAAAGACATTGAGGCCCTGGAACGTGTTCAAAGAAGGGCAACAAAGCTGGTGAGGGGTCTGGAGCACAGGCCTTATGAGGAGCGGCTGAGGGAGCTGGGATTGTTCAGTCTGGAGAAGAGGAGGCTCAGGGGAGACCTTATTGCTCTCTATAACTACCTGAAGGGAGGTTGTAGTGAGCTGGGGGTCGGCCTCTTCTCTCGTGTAACTGGTGATAGGACTAGAGGGAATGGTTTCAAGCTGTGCCAGGGAAGATTCAGGCTGGATATTAGGAAATACTACTTCTCTGAAAGAGTGGTCAGGCACTGGAATGGGCTGCCCAGGGAGGTGGTGGAGTCACCGACCCTGGAGGTGTTCAAGGAACGTTTGGATGTTGTGATGAGGGATATGGTTTAGCGAGAACCATTGGTGATAGGTGGATGGTTGGACTAGATGATCTTATAGGTCCTTTCCAACCTTAGTGATTCTGTGATTCTGTGATTCATAGTGAATTTTGATGTTTTAGTCATAACTGCAATTGCTGTGCATTAATTCCAATTAACTTCAGCTATCAAAGCAATATCAGGGAATGAGTGCATTCTGGTGACACTGCACTATAGGAAACGGAGAGAACAAACAGAACAGCAAAGAACAGAATTATCTCTGAATGCAGGGTTACTGATTTGCCAAGAAAGGCACCTGTACTAGCAAGATCCACTCTTCAAAACAAATCACATTGCTCTTAGCTGTAGGTAATGCTGACTATTAAACTATGGGCTATTCAGGATCCTATACAATCGATTTACTGTTACAATGAGTTGCCTTTGCACTGTCTGGTAGCATAAAGGAGCCTTAAGTTAACTGACAACTGGCACATGGCATCTAGAGCAGTTACTAATTCTCATTACAGTGGTAATACGTGTCGGCCTGTGGGATCCAAAGGAACTGGGAGTACTGCTTCCCACACAGCAATGATGTGCTCCAGTGAAAAGCTGTCAACACTGTGCTTGAAGTTGTCAGATCCATCCCTAAGCCTCTGTCCACTGCACAGCATTCGCAAAGTGTTTTCCACAGTGGTCTCTCTTCACTCTAAACAGAACATCCTTCAGTTCTCACTCCTCTTACTAATATGGATTTCATATACATAGGCCAAGACAGTTTGAGGTAACTGCTGCTTGCCTCTATATGTCAAGCTATGTTCAAAGGACTGAGCATACTTTCAGAGATTATAACTCAGTATCAGTCTCAGATTAAAAGTTCTGAGTTTTATAGTGGCCAGGAAGGAAGTGGGAATGGAAGATTTTCTTAGTGTGTTTCACTTCAGTTCACTCATGGAAAAGACATAAGTTGCTCCAACCTTTGCTTCAGCATCCAAAAGAGTAGGAGAGCTGCTTGTAAGTACTTTGTTCTCATATGCAGTTATGCCTCTTCTCCTTTGGGTCGTCGCAAAAGCCACTTTATTCTGAGGTTTTAACATTTTTTCTGTCTTTTTAAGATTAGGAATCTCTTCTTCCTGAACCAAAAATAAAATACTAACTAGCTACATAAATCTACTAATGTCCAATGGTCATGCAGAAATATGTTGGTAAAGAAATGTACTTTGTTACTTCTAAGTCATTAAAATATTGTTTAAAAGAGTGTACACATCATAAAAAGAGATAAGAAAATAAATCCAAGAGAGTGCTGTTGCCAGCCAAATGGGAGTTAGCATGCTGTATGTGAAAACTGAAGTCACAGACAGTGAATTATTTTATAGATTTTCTTAGTGAAATACCTGTGTTTCCTCACTGTTATTGCAGAGCGCAAAGCTGCAAATGTTATTGCTGTGCTTATTTGAGAAGAGCATGTCTTCTGAGATGATTGAAATGGGTGAAGGCGTGCCTACAAGAAAAACCAAAATAAAAGAGGATACAGTCATGTTTCTTCACTTAGCACAGAAGATTATTTTTAAAGATGCTAGCTCTCAGATGCTTGCAACACAATGCTTCTTATACTGCTAATGCTGGCTTGCTCATTTCTGAAGGTGCTTTGTCCTGGACCAAAGAGAACTGAAGACCACCACCATGCTCCACCTTCTGGGCTTCCACGACAATAAATTCAGTGCATAATGACAGCCAACAGCACATTCTATTCTCCTTCTCTTGTCAAATGCAAGTTTTGTACTTCTGAGAATCATAAGAGAGTTTTAGTGACAACTATTTCCTGTTAACCAAGGGTTGGAGATCAATCATTCAAATGACTCTAAGACAGAAAATTCCCACAAATCTTACCTTTTTCATAAGAAGATGACTTATGCCCCTTAGAAACACTCAGATGTGAGCCAGCTCCAGGTGATTTCCTCTCATCTGCTCTTCTCCCAGTAGGAGAGGGTTGATGTACAACCTGAAGCAACATGGAGAGGTTGTGACATACAGTAGTGCCTTGCTCTAACGTGGAAGTAATCAGTGATATGGATGGTGTGTGTGTGCTCCCCCTTCCTGGGAATGTCTGTGCACAAGACCTATACACTGATACAGTGCATGTGTTTAATCTTAATTAAGACTGTTTTGAAGAAAGAGACTGTAGCGAAAAAGCTGGAAGAAGCCCCAGTTGGGGCTCCATCTCTCCTTCTCTCAGGAGCTATATTTTAGCTGTGTCTATTGCTCTTGGTCCTCATTGGGTTGCCAAGACAATGAGGCGTGGCATATCACAGTCATGAACTTCTGAGGGCAAAAATTCTTTACTTGGAGAGTGACAGAGCACTGGAACAGGCTGTCCAGAAAGGTTGAGATTCAAAACCAACCTGAACATCTTCCCGTGTGGCCTGCCCTAGGGAACCTGCTTTAGCAGGGGTTGGACTAGATGATCTCCAGAGGTCCCTCCCAGCCCCTATGGTTCTGTGATTCTGTGAAATATTTCAGTGTATGAGCAGTCCCTAAGATGACTTCTGGCAAAAAACAATACAGTATCAAGGCAAGAAGACCAAGCAGCAGCTTTGTAAGAAACATGATCCCAATCTAAATTCTGGAGAATATTGTCAAGAGAAAATAGAGGTAGTTTAAATAGACCTCGCCATTTACTTACTTCTGATTCAAAAGGTGTCACTCTTCCCTGGCGAGGTGTTTTCCTGCCAGTTGGCGTTGTGCTTCTGTCAAGGGAGCAGTGAGATGTTTTCTGTTCTTGATGTTCCTTTGTAAACAGTCTCAATGGATCAGCCTTTTGCACAGAGTTTTTTATTGCCTAAAAGATTTAAATACATTTGCATTAAGTTGATATAAACATAGCATTAAAATCCTTCTACAGCAGGTGGCTCATTAAATTTTTAAAACTTTTGGAAGATGTATATCTGTGTATGAATGTATATATGCATATTTTATACATTATTCCCTCTTTGGACTCAGTCCACTTCCCCCAGTCCTCTGTGGAACAAGGAGGGGGGTAATTCAAAGTACACAGCGCAAAGCCAACAGCTGCTCTTAGGCTCCTATCCTTCAGTCTAGCCGCCTTGCCAGCCATAAGCAAAGTATTCCTCCCTGGGAAACCGCAACTGAGCTGATCCAGAAAAGTAAGTTGAGTGGGAGTTCATTTTTATTTGCCAGATGTCCACCATTTTTACATTTGAAGTGTCTCATCCACTGGACAACGGCTGCTTGGGAATGCAAGAGTAAGCAGTCCATGGAAAAAACACATGTGCCATCAGCTTCATTTGCCCAAGCCCATGGATTATTGCTCAAGGAAAGGGGCACTAACAAACTGCAAACACAAAAGACCAACCAATTCCTTCTCCAAAAACAGTCACTTTTCCATAATGACTGTAAAATTTTCTGTATTGAACTCATAAAGTTTAAAGGACTTTTGTCGTAGGTGATGATCTCATCATCCTTATATTAATAAATCACATTAAAATTTAGTGGCCATGCTTACAAAAACAGAGTCAATAAAGAAAAATTATCTGAACACCAGAAAGTGGTAGAATTTGCAAAAGCTAAATCTTTTCCTCTAAGCATAAAACAGCTCTGAGCAGGAGATAGGCTATTGATTAGCTCTTTCAGACAAATATGCTAAAAGATGCAGAAAGGAATAAAAATAATTGCTAAAGGAATATGATTTTCATTTTAAATTCAGATTTTTTTTTTTTCTAAGGCAAATTCTGGGAATATAACAAAATTATCTAAATACAATCATTTTCATAGAATCATAGAATCACCAAAGTTGGAAAAGACCTCCAAGATCACCCAGTCCAACCATCCACCAATATTTCCCCACTAAACCATGTCCTTTAGTACAACATCTAAATGTTTCTTGAACACAAGATGTTAAGTATCCATTTTAACTATAGGTGAGTATGCAGTGACAAAATATGATTGGGCCTCAGGTCAAGAAAAATGACTTGGTAGTAAAGATCTCCAAAATTATTTTTGATGAAGCGATATAACTCAGAAATTGCAGACTGAGAGAAAGAAAGAGCTCCTAAGCCATCATTATATTGCTAAAAATATTAAGACTGAAACTGCTAAGTGACTGAGCAGAACTCAAAAAAACCAGGGGTGCGGTTTCACAGCAACTCAAGCCAATCACAACTCAAATTACTGTAGTCCCTCTCTGTCTCCAAATGCATGTTTCCAGCCTGGGAAGGAGCTGGTTCGGCAAGTATAGTCAGGGAAAAATGAACCGCTTATTCTGCCCAGTTAGTTTTGAAGTTTTGAGTTCTCCATCATCAGAAGTGCCAAGAGGGTCACAGAACTGCAAGTTATCATCAGCTTCAGCCAGACATGCATATGTGGCAGGTTTTTTGTTTGTTTGTTTGTTTGTTTGCTGAAGTATATTATATAGAGACTGTTGAAAATCAAGCTTTTAGAGAACTAACTACATAAGACTTGTAAATAGAAAATACTCTGTGGCAAATGTTTCTACATAGGGCTGCCTAAGAAGTCTATTTTAGAAAAAACATCATCTAAAAGCATTCTTTGAAAAGGACATTCAGAAATCAGCATATAATGATGCAATGCAATGCATGGTATCTTAGCCAGGGGGCAAAGATCTGTATAAGACCTAAAAATAAGATGAGTTGCACTTTCTAACTTAAGGCTCTAACAGTCTCACAAAATAGGATGCACTGGACTGCAGAAGTGAAGGAGAGAGATGAAGCCAGATGGAAAGAAGGTAAGTTTCCGTGAACATGGTGAGTTTTTTTCACTACATATCTAGACAAAAATCAATTCTGTTGAGGGTGCCACCAAATAGAGCACTGTTAGGTTGCTACATATGCCACTGTAAAAACTTCTGGTTTCATTTTTTTAATGTATAGCGGAGATTACAATTTTTAACTTATACACTAACATAGCCATTTTGAAAGAAATAATGTTAGGGAAATCAGTATAGGCTTACTGAGTTGCCTGTGGTCTTTTTATCATAAAAATGGATATCATTCTAAGATTATTTCATGAATCATAGCAAACACCCTACCTAGCCCAAGCAGCTGCTGCAATTTAGGTCTATACTTTTCAAGAGATCCAATTACTCAGTATTTGAGTTGATAAGAATGGTTCATTTCTTGATAAAGATTCCCTCAATTCAATCACTTTCATAAGAAAAGTCATCAAGTTATCTGAACAAATAGTTTTATTTTTCTTCACTGGGAACGCATAGATCACCAGTACGTTATGTAAAGGAACTGCAGGGACTGAGAGGGAATCAGCCCTGTAGCATGCACAAGATACATCAGTTCCTTCCCATTTCCACTGAAGACAGAATAAAAGTTAATCAGCTAATTAGTTTGAGATGACAAAGGAAATGTAGTTTAGTTATGAAGTAAAACTTTCTAACATAAAGAATATCTAGGTAGCAGAAGATGCCAGCTCATTTTGGATCTTGTGGGAGCTGGTGAAAGATTAAATGACCATCAGTGACACTGATCCTGCTGTTGGCTAAAGGAGGGACCAGGTGGCCGCCTGAGGTTTCTTCCAGTCCTACAGGTCCTACATCATAGGGTTTGCTTTCCCATACTAACAGATAAAAAACTTGGGAAAAAGCAACAAATCTTCATGAATAAAGCAGTGAAAATTCAAATGCTACAAAAGACTGTCTACATATTCTCGAAAGTCATAATTCCCTGCTTCATAATTAGTCAGTTCTCAGGAAGAATATTCATGGACAAGGAAATAACATGTTTAGAGCTCATCAAAATCCACTGCAAAATTACACAGCAAAGTCCACGTAGTAAGAGAGGAAGTATGCACATTAGACCTTGGTTGAAACTTTTCCAACATTAACTTTTTAAAAGCTGTATCAGTATGCCTTCCAGTAGAATTCTCCCTTGTGCAAATGAATGATATCTTTCTTATTAATCAGTAATGTTTATCTATAACTGCATATCTGGCAGGAAACTGGCAACTTGTTTCTTCCTAATTTCTAATGCATTCAGAAATCAGCTCGTTTGGAAATAATACAAAGTATTAACTACTTGGGCCACAAGCCACATTCTGAAAGAATCTTTAATGATATGCAGTTAAAATAGATGCTTATCTTGTCTCACAGCTTGAAGCGGCCATTTTTTCACCAACTAGATCATGCTACAGTACAAATAGGATTCATTATTAATAAAATATTTATAGGCCAACAGAATACACCTTCTTCATAGATGTAGAGCAAGTGGCATATCTCTCTCAAATATTTTTTTTTTGTAAAATCATGTCCTCCTGATTCTTTAACCTGTACCAGTCGTTACTCAATTTGCTCCCCAGTCATTTTTGTACATATCCTCAAATTCTATTAGCTTTGACAGAAACAAATCATATATTAGGTATTGTTATGCCTTCTTGGTTACAGCTGAGAAAACTCACAATTCCTAGCTGGCTTTATGTGAAATATCTTATAAAGCTTACCACATGTCTCTGTGACATGTATTTCTGCTTCCGTTACACAAGGTGATCCCTTCACTTTCATTTCTCCCATGCACAATATCTCAATTCTGGACAGAAAAACAGCATGAGATTTTGCTTCGTATCCAAAATTTAGAGCCATCCAGAGTCAAAGAATCATTGAAAGCTTTCATCTGCTAATAAGACAGCTCAAAGAAACACAAGTGAGTCACCATTTTCACATCTATCACTACAACACTGATTTTGTGCTTCTGTTTTATGTTCCTTTTCCCCAAGCCTTCAATTCTAGATTCAAATAATTAGCATCCACTCTGTTCACTGCACGGCCACCAGATCAGATAAAGAACACGTTTCTGTCAGACATTTTAGAGTTCACCCAGGACATCTGGGCAGTATGCCCACCAGTCTAGCTCATGCTTGTGCCGGATTCCAGTTGGATTGGATCCAACACTGGTTGGATGATGAAAGCCCAGATAACAACAAGCCCAGAAGTCTGCTGTCCTCAACATTCCCTTTCTCAGAAGTGTTGCTGAAGCTCCAACCCTTTTTTTTTTTTTTTTTTCTGCATGGCTGTATGTCACAGGGGGAAAACAAACTCAATAAATCACAAGGAGTCCCTGTGTAGAATAAATATTTCTGGTTTTAACTCATTTGGCAAGAGTGCTTGAGACATTCAGATGAGACATACTGTTTCATACTGTGAAAGCTTCCAAGATAAGCTACCAAAGCTTTTTGTCTTTACTGCTCACCTTAACTGCAAGTAGTTCATCCCACATTAGTTGGCTGGTTTATAACTCTGCCAATTGAAGCACTTAGCAATTGTGAAACCCCAGCTGTAGAAGGGACCGAAGAGATCCAAAATCAACACAGAAGAAATAAAACAATTTCCTACAGTTAAACTTTCCAGCCTCTAACTTATGAATAGCATGTATTATTTAGAAATACAGTCAGCCTTAAAGGCTGACAATATCTGCTTCCTACTTGAAGTTACTATTTCAGAAACGGTTGATTCTGCTCTCTTAAGCATATTCAGTCTAGAAGTTGTCTCATGATTCAATAAATCCACTGCCTAGTGACTTTCAAGCCATACATTGTCATTATCAATAAAGTGGAATAGTTGCCTCTTTTCTCACCTGACAAGTTTTAAATTTCATTTCAGTCCCTAATCAGAGAGAGAGAGCAGTGCATTGGCTAATCTGAGCTCATTTTTGCTCTACTCAGTGGAAGCAGGAGATTAATCTCCAATAGATACAAGTATTTTCAGAGAGACTTCATTTGAACAAAGCACAGATTTCAGCTAAAAGTTAACAAAAAGAATAGGCAGGATTTGTAATAAGCAGTATGCTCACAATAAGAAACAAGAAATATGGAGCAAGAAAAAAAGCAAAACACAATGAAAAAGAGAAAAAAAGCATAACAGTGAGATATTTAGGTACCTATATATTCTAAATGATGAGATGTGTTTGAAATGTTGTAAACTGGCTGTGGAAGAGCTGTCATAGAAATATGAGAGAAAAAAAGCCTTCCACTTGACATGCTAAGTTAACTTGCCACAGCTTGTAAAAAGCTAAGTGATTTTACCACTAATCAGGCAAAAGGCAGCAGGAACACATACTTTGCTATTAATATCTCTGAAGCAGTGTTTCTGCAAAGCTGCCTTTAGCCCCACATGAGAGGTGATATGGCTCTTGTGCTTCTCTCTCCATGATCTCTCTTGTGTGGACGAAGATGATGTCTCTCGCAGGATAGCTTCTGCAATCTAACGAAGAATATGTTATACATACATAATTTTTATTTCAAGTCACAGCTAGAAGAATGAAGCAATTCTCTAAGCCGTGAGGTTTTCTGTTTTTAACAAAAATGAAGTAATCTAAGTACAGTGATAGCCACTACCCTGCTACGCTTCAGCAGTAGGTAATTTCAGATTTTCCTTCCTAAAGAAATGCCAACACAGGGTGTTAGTCTCTCACTACGAAAACACCAGGACTAGAATGGCTCAGGACTGATATTTAAAATCTACATATTTAAACACAATGAATAAAATTCCACACCTTGTTCTGCTAGGGACAGATTCAGCAGCATCAGCTATGACAATCCTTGCGCATAGCATCCTAATACCTTTATCAGCATCACACAACAAACTATATTATCACACAACAAAAATCTTCACAGGTTTGAGTGGTAACTCTACAGCATGAAATGTTCCAGAGCAACAGAAATAATGTCGCCTGCAACAGAAGCCAATTGACTTTTTGTTACTCTTGCTTTTATTACACTTTTTAATCATCCTGCATGTGACTAACTTCTTTTTCCTGAACTTCACAGTTTATTAAAGAATGAATTATACTAATGTATATGTTTGGGAAAATTAAAAACAAACTGCAATATAACATGAAAAGACATTTTCAAATGGAACTTATCGGTATTAGATGAAAAATTTCATGAATGAGTACGTTGAAATCAAATAAAAAGAGAGGCCAAAACTTCTTCGCTCCAGGAAGCAAGGGACTAGTTAATTGGTGTATCTGACTTCTTTTAAAGAGGCATTATATTTGCACATTAGAGAAGTACCTAGGAATAAAGGGCTTGATTTGTTTTTCTCCTAGGTGTAGGCTCTCTGTGGAAAAATAAAATTCATTTCACCAGACTGCACCATCTGGAAGATAATTATCTGTTCCAGTCACCTCAGTTCACATATGATGAAATGAATCCCTCTTTAAAGGCACATATTTTTCTCCCTTGAATATCTAGAAAGATGAAATGACCCACTCAAACCAGACCTCTGTCTTTTGATTTCTAGTCCAAATCAGTTAATTTCCCCAAAACTTGCTGTCTCCTGTTTAAGAAGGGAGTAATGGAATTCTCCCTTCCTTTATCTCCCTTTAATGAAGGTACATTGTTACATAGTAAATGAACAAGTAACCCTGCAAGTAAATTAAACAAATTGGACGTTAATAAAAAAAAAAAGAACAATAGAATCTGTTCAACTATGATTAAACCTCTTTGATTTCAGGAGTTCAGACATATTTATACTAGCCAGTTACATTTTCCAACCTGATTGTCTCTCCAGCTCCATCCCAGGGTAACTCCCATTCAGGGGTCCAATCTGTGCTTTTGTAAGGAAGGCCACCGACAGTTTTCTTCCCTGAAATCTTACTGTACTAAATAAGAACTGAAATGAGGTCTAGTTAAAGGTCTCACTATACTTATTGCCAGAAAACAGCCTGCATCTGGCTAAAGAGCTGTTTTATTAAAAAGGTCAGTGACATACACAAAGACCAGAGTTAATTTCAGGAGACTTTAATTGGCTTAATTAGGCCAATGCAAATCTGTTACCTAGACTGCCATCCTATTTAGTGGAGGGAGACAGGCACCACCTACCCCACTGTAATTGTCAGAGACAGGCTGGTTAAACCCCCTTGTAGAGGTACCCATCTCTTGGATAACTAATGTTAAATGGAAGAGGACCACTCAAGGAATATATTTAAACATGGCTTAATGTAGACCTGATATTTCTCCCCTTCAGTCGGAGCATGGCAGGAATGGAGTGACAGTATTCAGGCAAAAGAAAAACTAAGCCTAAATTATTCAGGCAGTATTAAACACAAAGTCTTCCAGTACCGGTGTCACTGATTTTCTGTCAATGAGATTCATAGTTCCTGTTTTTCTTTCTGCTTTCAGTCTCTTCTGTTCTGAACCTCTGAGCTGTTCTCGAAGCTCCATGTTCTGCCTAGTCAGCATCTCCACCTGGTCTCTTAGCTTGCCATAGGCAGCATGCCAGCAGGACTCATTTCTCCTGAACTCCTCTTGCAGTCCTGTAATCTGTTGCTTTAATATCTATCAGAAGAAAAAAAATAAGTGTCATGTCATTGCCTGCCCTGGACTAGGCATGCCAACTTTACATTCACAGAAGGAAATATGGAGTCCTTTGTCATGCTTGAATTTCTGCAATATAAATACAACGCATTTGAAGTAATATTAAAAATATTGCAAGCACCTATAATCTTACTGAGGTGAGACATTCTTGTAAAGGAAAATCAGGAGATACAAACTAATAATGCAAAAAACACCATTAAGAGGACACATGGTATGGTTTAATGGCAAAAAGTGGTAGTGCTTTGGAAATTCATGTAGCGTGATTAGCTAGATAGTCCTTACAAACACCAGGGGATTGCAAAGACATTTTTATCTGAGTTCAAGGAAGCGAATTAATGGCATTTGTTACATTTTGATGAGGACCTCTTGCTATACATTTCCATTATTTTCTCCTGTTCCCTTCTCATTCCATCATCCATGGTGTTTCCAACAGTGAGTCCTCTTCCTTTGGAAGCATTCATGATGGATACTGCAACTGCAACATCAGTAGAGTTTAGCCAGAAATGTACAGTTTGCTCTGTAATCAACCGTCATGTGCATTCCTTCTTTTTGACTTTCCCTTCACTTGTGTGTCTGTTCAGTGTGATTATACAGATTAGTTTGTTACATACCCAACTAGGTAACACCAAAGCACCTCAAAGCCAAAGATCAGGACAGTTTAAAAAAAAAAAAAGAACAAATTCCCAGCTCAGGGATGACAATGCAGAATAATGGCCACTGAAATAACAACGCTTTATGTCAAAAAGTTGTAAAGCACACTATGACAAGAGATAGAAATGTTTCAAGGCTCAACTTAGATACGGGAAAGCCAGTACAAAGAGGTACAAAGAACAGGGGAGCCTCTCATGCTTCCGTACAAAACAGAAGGCACACTTCTTCAATCTATTCTCTTATATAAGGAGAGCAAGTTGTACATTTAAAACACAAATCAAAGCTATGTTTTTTAACACAAAAATCTTCACTGTACACACAGCCCTCTTCAAGAAGCAGTACTGGTGACAAATGAAAGGACTCAGGTCCATATGACACCTGAATGCAAGAATGTTCATTGATGAGAACAGCATATTTATTTTACAGCTTACTTGTATTTCCTCTGATTTCACACTTTCTCCAGTGACTCTAGCTGTTCCTTTGAACTTGCTATGCATAACTTTTTCCTTCTTTAGTGTGTCAGTTTGCTCTCTGTTGTATTGCAATGGATGAGTCAGCTTCTGGCCCCTGGCAGTCTTGAGTCGGTCCATTCGTAGTCTGCTTAGAGGGTTTAAAAAAAAAAAAAAAAAGTATAAGGTTGGCATAAAGACTATAACAAGGGGTTTCTTGTTGTGCTCTCTCTGGGCATGAATTCTGGGGGGCTTGGGCATGTCTCAGATATACTAATACTGCTGAGAGTGGCAGTAAGTGATTAGCACATCTCAAAACTGAGGTTGTCGTACACATGCATCACTTGGAGCACTTGTACAAGATCAGCTGCAAAATTTATTCTATTGGGCAGATGGAAGTACTTTTAATTGAAATTTTCTGATAATCTAAAGACTATGAGCTTAGAGGCTTTCAAACACATTTGCTGTGTACAGGGAAAGCTACATTAAGGCAGACCTGCAGAAGGCACAGCCTGTTCCCTGGCACCACACCTATGAGGCACCTCATCACATAAGGCTGGGGACTGAGCCATACTTCCAGCTGCTTGGTCATCCCCACAAATGAGAACAGCCGTGGACCTGCATGAAAGGGGTTGAGTATGTTAATTATAGGTAAGTAAATTACAGGAGCCAAATATGAGAGGCCATCACTCAGAAGGCATTTTGCCTTCATACCCAGTGTATCAGGGCACGAGTAGCCAGGAAGTGTGCTTAAAAACTCTGCAAAAGCTGTAGAGCATTATTTGTACAACCAGGATCCAGCCTAGTTCAATTTTAATTTGATATTAAATTATTTGTTAGTTTGTTGCTTCAGTTCACTTCATGACTTACAGCCACCATCTGGCTATCAATATTACTTGATAGCTACAGGAGGCAGCCATGACCTCACGTTTTCCTCTCCGTAATGGAGTTTAGCTCTTTGACAGCAAAATATGAAAGCTCACAATAACAGTAAGAGCCAAATGAGCTCCCCATACCCTGCTGCTCTTTACAATTTCTTACTTTTTTTGCTGTTTTCTTACTAAAATGAGCCAGTCTAATATTCTCATTAAATGCATGCAAAAAAAATTCTAATCAATGTTCAACTGAAGTATTAATTCTTTTTGCATTATTCTGGTTAAATTGGCATATACAGCCCCTGCTTAATTATACGTAGCTTGCCACTGCTCCAAATCCAGACCAGTTGCCCTGAAATACGACATACAAAAACAAAAGCAAGATGGAAGATAAGATGGAAGATAGAACATCTTCCACTGACGAGTACTCTCTTAAGTTTCTGCAAAACAGAAGCCAGCTAGCTACTCCCTCCAAAATCTCAGCTGACATCAACCTCTTCAGAACTGTGCATGAGGTGCACCTGTACAAATAAAATTAACAGAGCTGGAGCATCAACCCAAGTGTACAGTTGCTCACAGGGCCATATTACTAGAATGACCACTGGTCTCCAACCCACGCTGCACAAGGCAATGCTGGGCAAGTTCTGGAGGTCAGTGCAGGACAGGGATCATGCCTAGCAGGCATCTCGGTTGCAGCTCCCCAGTCTCTAAGACAGGTTAGCTGTACGAAAGTGTTGTGCTGTGTCTGTTTGGCTGAAGGCTATAAAACAGCCCCTGGCTTGGAAAAAAGTAATAATCAAAGACACCTGGAGCACACGCAGTACTTCTTTGAAGCCTCAAACAGTTTGTTCACACCCCAGCTATAAACTAAAAGCTAGGTGCAGAGATGTAAAACATTAGACAAGCTAAGTGCTTTGTGTCAGCTCAAATCCTTGCATGAATCCCAGGCATACCTCTGCCTGAGGCACATAGCAGCAGGCTGACCGTGAGGCAAAAAGTATACATGCAGCAAGGCTTTCCGAGAAAAAAGACCACCACTGAATCCTCTGACAGATACTAAGAGCCAGCAACAGCTCACTCAGCAGTGAAGCCACAGGCTGTGTTCTAGGCTCCCTCAGGCACTAGATACGCACTACAAGGTGCACTCCGCTGTTTTCACTTTCTTGTCTGTATTATTTGTGTCTGCAAAGGTTTAAAAACAAAGCACTTTGAAACAAAAGAATGGACAGCCTAGGCAGGTCCAGGCACGTCACATTGCTCACAAAAGGGTTTTCATTGCTTCCAACTAGTGTAAGTCACAAACGTGGCCTATGTACTGTGCTTTGGATGTAGCTGCCACCTTGTGCTCCTTACTGGTTTGAAAATAACAAAGCAGACTGCATAAATCTGCACAGGGCAACACAGTCAGGGGGGATAAGCTGCCTTTCACAATTAGTTTTAACTCATAAATTAGAAAAATGAAATGAAAAGATGCACACATGTTTATTTGGATAAATATCTGTGTGGACATATAGGGGGTTACTATGGCTAACGACATGAGTAAATCTAGTGAAAGCTCTTTTGAAAATCTTCAGTTTTTAAATAAAAATGAAAGCCACATCATCCGTGATGCAGCACTGTCAGCAGGCAGAAAATCCTGCACTGCAGTAATTCTGCACCAGTGCGTCACTCCACAGCCCAAATTTACACTAGTAAAGGGAAGAGCAGCACCTAATTTCATTAGTAGCTTTATTAACTACCAAATCCCACAGATATTCACATCTGAAGCACCTATCACAGCCAGCTGGAGATCACCCAATCTGTTTGCAAGATCACAAACTAGAAAAATCTTTATTGAAGTCATCCATTGCTAAGACATTGAAAGCATTTTGCTGAAAGATACTTATAAGAAGAAATCAAACAAACTGACATAAGTTAGTCAGAAAATATCATTTGGCACTAATCCTATGGTCTTGGGAATCAAGAGGAATGGACAAGCAGATGTGAAAAATAGTTTCTTAGTTTGCATTATCTATTAAAATAAAAATCAACAAGTTATTCTTTCTTGGCACTACTTCAGAACCAGAAAAGTGAAAAGGGAAAGAATCACTTCTGTATCACTTCTGTGTTTATGGTGGATGGTGCCCAGCAATTTCTGACAGGCTTCCTCACATTAAAAAAATGTATATATTTGATTTGACAGAATTTTTATTACAGGCATTCATATTACCTGTTGACGTGATAGATCTGTTCTGGCTGTATTAACCCTTTGTGAGAATAAACAATTACCTGATCAGGGCCAAGAACTGCATAAGACACCAATATGATGTGCAGAAAATGGCAAAATGGCGTTTAATCACACGTGGCATTAGTTTATATACCTTTTGCTCTACTTCGTCTACACCCCTAAAGGTGTATTGTCCAATTACTGAGCTCGGGGGGGCACTGTCCCGTGACATTCCGAGAAGCCCCGCAATCGCCTAATACAACAATTACCTCTGATTAGTTACAGTTGTGAGGGCAATTCTGCTTCTTCAGAAGATAAATACTTCTGAAATTATAATGCTGTTGGTCGCATGGTATGCACTTTTGATAACTGGAAACACAGGGTACCCTGATGTGAACGTGACAGGGAAAGTTTATCCTTTACTCCATCAGATGCCTAATCCCATAAAACAAATTTCCCGATTCTTACAGATTTCAGTGTAATCTGAAGATGCTCAGCAACTTACATGAACTTGGCATTACTCAGCTTCAAAACTTAAACTGTACCACAGTTTTCAGAGTTGGTGCCTTTGGTTAGGCACCTTACTTTTTATCTAGACATCCAAGTAAGTGTTTCAGTTCTCAGAGACAACACAGATGCCACTCAGGCAAAACTAGCTACTAAATATGGATTTAGCAACCTGGTTTTAAGGTTGCTAATGGAAGTACTGGCCTCAGTACACACTCAAATCAGTTTCTTGTGTATATAGACTTACCTGAGAAAATGCATTGCTTTGTCCTGTTCTTCTTCTGCTCTAGTCGGTGAAAGGGTTCCTCCATGATATACACCAGTTTCTAATCCTCTGGAAAGGATGTTCTGGGTTTCTTCTACAAAGATATCTATGTTAGCACTGGCTGCATAACTGCAGTAAGTTTTACTGATGAATCTGTCAAACGGAATTAACTTAGAGAATAATTACTCAAGTATTCAGACTCCAACATAGTTCTTAGTAGTGTGCTCCAAGCCCTGCAGGTCATGATAACTGAAATGGATTTGGGGGATATATCAGTGTCAGCAGCTGAATTCCTTATCGTGAATGTGGTTGTCAAGTGATAATTCAACTTTATTTTGAATGTAGCTTTTACACAGTCCTTGAGTACTCTTTTTGGAACAGCTTAGCAATCTGTGGAAGAGTAATTAAGAGCTGTCAGGAGTAAGTATTTCTGCTCCAGTGATTGCTGCAGGAAGGACAACAGGTTTTGACTGACCCTAAAAAAAAAAAAAGGGAGAGACAGCAAGTATGTTTGGGATGAGGAGTTAGCCTGAAGGAGGTAAAGTCCTACAGTGGAAGCTGAGGAAAAAAAGAGTAAGAATTAATTTAATAAAAAGGCCTAAATCCTTTCTCAGCAGGATCCCAATTCTTTGCCAGAAGTAAGATGACCAAGCCAAAAAAGACTAGGAGGATTTCTGGCTGAAGAACTGTGACACTATCCAGGACAAACTGAGAGAAGATGTTCATAGGAAAACATCATTTTCCACTAATACTGGGCTCTCTGTGTCTCGGGAATAAAATGAGCAATTGTGAGAAATTATTTTGCCCAGCCTGTTGTATCTCACATTGTCTCAGAGGAGGGTAAATAGAAAACAAGAACTTCTCACGGGGGGGTGAATATATAAGCTACCAGAAACTCTAGCACTGATTCCAGGGACTTACTGAAACATCCATCAGTCTCATGGGGTGAAAAGTCTGCACATGAACCTGCATCTCTAAGCAACACAATTAGGAAAAATGGCCAGTGACATAGAAAGTCAAGCATAAGTAGGGGCTTGCAGGTACTTCTCTCCCTTCCTTTCTGTTTAGGACTGAGAAATACCAACAGAGGTGGGCATATACCTAGGGAGCACAAACAGAATCAGTCAAACTAAGAGAAATTTAATTTCCATACTGAAAAGAAGTGGAAACAAAAACTCAGGTAGCTCTTACCTAACACGTTTGTAGGCAGTTTATTCTGTGGTTGCTTCACTGCAGGGGCTCCTTTAATCCCAAAAACCGCTTCTGAGGGTGGCAGATCAAGGCTTTTAACATGCCTGGCCTTTGATTCAGGTTCATCTTCTCTCCTTTTGGATTTTGTAAGATGAAATATAGAACGCTGAAGAGAAGAGTGAGCCTTGTTCCCTTTCAGCCTGACAGCTCCAGTGCTGTAATCACTGCTGCTTGTGCTGAGAGAGAGACTTTGCTGCCTTGAGAGTGCTTGAATGTCTTGTTTCCTTGAGGAGGAACTGATGTTCTTTCCCATGGACATATGTTCGGTTTCACTGAGCTCATCACTAGCATAATCATTTTCAGAGAGATCCAAATGTCTGTCAGAATGATCTGCTCCCTGAGGCCCATGCTGGGAGGGATATTGACTGCAATGAGATTTGGGGTCATAATCACTGTTGGAGGATAAGCAGCCTGACTCATAGGATGAAGATACAACATGCCATGTCATGGCAGCTGCCCCCTTCCTTTGCCATTCCTGCTGCAAAACCAGGGATGAGTTTCCTTGCTCCACAGCCTCAAGCGAGTTACAAGTGACTTTTATGATCTTATCATTGACTTTCTTAAAACCAGTGTGGATTTGTCTTTTGCTTTCTGGGCTCTGGCTCCCTGAAACAAGTTCTTGTGGGCATACCTGCACATGCTTCTGGCCCTGTGTGAACGCAGGGACTGCACTCCACTCAGCTTTCCTCATGCGTTCTGATTCTATATCCTGAAGCATAGAACGCTTCTGCAGGACTTCCAAAGGGCTTTTTTCTTCCTCTGTGAGCTCACCCTGCAGAAGCTGATTTGCTCTACCTAGGTCTATTTGCAGGGTACCCTCCACAAGTCTTCCATCAGTTCTGTCAGCTTGCTCTAGGGAATCCTTGTGATTAGTTTCGCTTTCCCCACCTAATTGTAGGTTCATTTCTGTTGTTTCAGGATGTGAGTTCAGGATTTCAGACCACTTCATATGAGGTGAGCCAAAAGCATCTTCATCTCCCCTAATCACTACTTTTTCTTCTGCACTTTGCTCCTGTACTTTCTCTTCACAGTCAGTCTGAGCCTTAATTTCCTTCTCTAAAGCACAATTTGCTTTTTTTCCATGCGTACCCATATGCATGGAGCTGCTGACCTGCAGATTTACATGAGGGCATTCCCTTGTCTGCAGTATCCCTGCATCCATTTGTCCAGGCTGGGAGAAAAGACTCCAGTGCGCCACATCAGTTCTTCTGGAATGCTTGCTCACTTCTTTTAAAGGCTTCTGTTTAGTTTTTTTGACCCTTATAGTGCCTTCTTTTCGCTTCAGAAAAGTCTTCCGAGGTGTCTCTTTTGCCTTGCTCTGAAAAAAACACCAAAAATAATGACAATCATAATCTGAGATTCGTTCATCGGAAAGGAAAATATTTACATTACCTGAAAAAGCTGAGATGCCAGAAGTCTTATAGTAAATGGCTATGGATAACTGAGCTCATAAATAACAGTCTGCAGACTACATAATAGGTACGAGAACTTTCAATATGAGTCATTGTGTGACACCTCCATTAAATCCTAAGGAGAGTCAGACACTTAAGACACTTAGCACTAAGTGTTTAGATGGTCAAAGATGAGAGTTTTCATCTTTGTTTTTGAAGGCAGTTTGAGTGTTTTGTACAGTGTGGCAAAAATATATAAATGCGTCAGTTTAAAATGTTATTTTCCCAATGGGACAGAGAAAATGACTGAGTTATAAAATGTACATCTTCCTTCTAATTCAACAAGCCTAAGATTATGCAGGGCCTGACACCCAAAGGTTCCCACTGAAGAAATCCCTATTGCACTTGGTATTAAGATTAAGGCTGTTAAAAGCACGGACTAGCCTCTAACGGAACAGTTACCCAGTTCTGAGCTGATTTGAAGCTCTGGCTATTAACTATTGTCAGATTTGGCAAAAAGATCAATAAGAAAAAAAGTATCTTCTCAACTTTTAGCCATTAACACAGAGAACAATGACAAGACAACTTGTGAGATGCTTCTAAGCTAGTGTTTGAGATATCAAGAGAATCACAGAATGGCTTGGGTTGGAAGGGACCTCAGAGATTGTCTAGTTTTAGAGTAGAAGACAAGAGGAGGACATGACAACAGGAGATATGTCTCCCCTGTGAATAAAACCTTTGAGCTTTGTAGAATAGTTGTTCACAAGTCTGTAGGGCTTGAAAATGCGAGGTCAGACCTGCACATAAACTTGTCTTAATCTTTAAGGAGGAGATTTCTGGCATCCATCTCAGCATCAAATGCCTCTTTCACATTGCCTATAGTCATTCTTGCTTTCAATCTTGTGAGAAATATGCTATGAATCAATGAGATTAGTCGTTTAAACCGTGTCTGCTAAAGCTTGACTTGATATGGCTTTGTGAAAGGCAAAAAGCAGAAGAGTTTAAAGAGAAGCCAACAATCTGGAGATGATCAGTATTAAGAAACTAACAGAATCAACCTTGATGTCTAACTTAGCTGGGCAAGTAAGCCGAGACTCACGCACAAATTGTGTCCCAGAAAGCATGTGGGCAGAGAAGAATACAGTGGGAGAGAGTGGGAACTGTGATTGAGTAATAAATTGTCCAACACAACTGCTCATATAGCAATAACGTGAGAATGGTGTCTTTCTGGGGGGGGGGNGGGGGAGCAGGGGGAGAGGAGGGAGGTGTTGAAAAATCTTCCAATATCACGTGGAAGAACAGTAGAAAAATGTGCTGTTACACAGTGAGTCAAAATAGCACCCAAACAACCTCCAAGTTCAAGAGAACTCATCAAAAACAAAGTAAATGCACCAATGGCACAGTACCTGCTGTTTCTGCTCCTGTTTTTCTATCAACTGAGCGTCTACCTGAAGCTGTTCAATAAATTTTTCAGATGTCTTCTGTCTAATATCAATTCCTGCTGTGATTGGCCTAGGCAAGGAAAAAGGTTACTTATTTGTAATGTTCTCCAACTAACTTTCGTTCAGTAATTCTCATGGAGTTGTTATTGGGATTAGAATTGAAATATTCTCTTCTTTTTCAATGTGAAACATGTTAGCAAAAGGTACAATATTACTGGACACCTAAGACCCACTTTAAAACAACCTGTTAAAAGTAAACATGAATTTTGTTTCCTTTTAGGAACTTTTTGGCTGGTATCAGTTGGTATGTGTTATACAGTATTTTTACAATCAACAAAAACATGATTTTGTAGTTCGACTGACTGACTAAACTCATTTCTTACCTGTTTCCTGGGTTTCCAGTCTTCATCTTTACCTTTGTGCTGAAGGGAGATGGAAGAATCTCCTTCATTTGTACTGTTTGTTCTTCAACTGCAGAAAAAGTTTCAGGGAAAGTCCTTTCTTTCAACTGACCATTATCTAAGCAGCAGGAAAAAGGTCAATGAAAACAACATATGCAAGTTTTGATTTTTGAAAATGCTTCATAGAATATTTTTAAATTAAATTTGAAAAAAAAACCCACACCTACTAATCATCAAATCTAACATCTGGGAATAACGAAACAAGAAATGGTGATTGGTACCCCTTGCCTCAAGAGGCTTGTAATGCATAGTGCGTTCACTGCAGAATATTACAACGGAGACATCACTAGACAGCACTGAAATTCCATATCTGTAGACCATACGACCCACACATCGGTTCTTTAAACATTTTAAATAGCAGTATTTGTAGGCAAGAGACCTCCTAACTGTGCATTTTCCATTCTATTTCACAGAAGTGTGCAAATTTGTCCATCTTTCCATTTAGGATTACTGGCTATGTTCCTCACAACAAGAAGGCTTCTACTGTCTTTAATCATTTATCTAAATGACAGCTAATCGTGACTTGCTCTATAGCTCAAGTTGGTCTGTCAGTTCCAGGAAAATGCCTTTATTGGCTTATTCACACAAAACACTGTTGCTGTTGCCAGAAACCACACAGTTTGCTTTTTGACACTGACACACCCAGTGCTCCTGAAGGCCTTGGCGATGCACTGTCTTGAAGCAGAAAACCTTGTAATGCCCAATCAGGTCTCAAGACTCAATCTAGTTAAGGAAGCATAGGGGGTAACATCTAAACCCATTCTTTTCAGTGACTTAGTGGAAGTGATTTCCTGTAGAGCACTGAAATTGGTGAAGCAAAAGTTTTTATGTTCTTCCCTCAGCTTTTTCAGCCACATACCAAAAATCTTCAGTCTGATGACAGATAAACAAGTGTTATTTTCGCAACTCAGTCATCTGGCATGGACTAAAATAGCACTGGCACAGGCTGCCCAGGGAGGTAGTGGAGTCACCATCCCTGGAGGTTTTCTAGGGAAAGGCAGATGCAACACTGAGGGACGTGGTTGGTGAGCATAGTGGTGATGGGTTGATGGTTGGACTAGATGATCCTAGCAACTGAAGGAACTGGGGCTGTTCAGTCTGGGGAAAAGGAGGCTGAAGGGAGACCTTACTGCTCTCTTCCAATGTCTGAAAGGTGATTACAGTGAAAACAGGGTTGGTCTCTTCTCACTGGTGACAGGACAAGGGGAAATGGCCTCAAGTTGCACCAGGGGAGGTTTAGGTTGGATATCAGGAAACACTTCTTTACAGAAAGTGTTGTTAAGCACTGGAATAGGCTCCCCAGGGAGGTGGTTGAGTCACCATCCCTGGATGTGTTTAAAAACCATTTGGATGTGGTGCTCAGCAACATGATTTAGCAGAGGGTTGTTAGAGTTAGGGTAGTACAGTTAGATTGAGGTTAGACTTGATGATCTTTTAAAGGTCTTTTCCAACCTCAGCAATTGTATGATTCTATGAGTCTAAGATGTAGTAGAAGAACTGGAAGTGGCACAGCACAGCAGGTGGGTTCCAGCATGGGATGCAGAACCCACGCTTCCTTCTTACAGTCTCATCTGTGAGGCTTTGCTTTATCCAGTCTTTTAGATGGTCTATCTATTTATTTATCTACAAGAAAAGTGGCAATGGGAATGCTATAGCAAGAGAAGTACCTCAGCACTACAATTTGCCCCTAGTTCCTCCCAGTACAAAACAAGAACAAAAGCATCCAGGCAGCTGTATAGTTCACCTTTGTTTTTTGTTCTGGTTTCTTCCTGAGCATCTTGTCTGGAAAGATGTTTTGTGGGGCTCTCAGTACTCCAAAGCAATGGCTCTGTGCTTATCCCTTTAAATAAAAATTGAGACATTAGATGTGCTGTTGGTGCACTCCTGTTCATATTTCCAGAGTTAAAAACCCATCCTCATCACAGCACTCAGCACAGCTCTGTTCAGCCCCATCCTCAAGCACACGATCAGCTGGAGGACATTTCAAAGCCAAGTGCACTGATAAGCTTCTAGTCAGGTGTTAAATTGATGTACTGAGGCTTCCGCACCTTCAAGCCTTAGTTCCTCACGTACTCTTTTCTTGCCTTTGTATCCTATATCCATACCTATGTTTTATTCTTCTTCCCTTAAACATACCTTGCATTCCACCTCATATGGCTTAACCATTTCCAATTTAATGACCATACATATCCACAAGGCCCAATTTCTCTGTTAGTATCAGAAGCAGGATCACTATGATTCAGAAATTTTCCAAAATAAACTTTAAAACACTTTAACAGCTTTTGTAACTACCATAAAAACCAGACCTTCCTCTGCCCTGCAATAAAGTTTTCACCAGCAAGGGCAGAAAATCAGAAGATTTGCACAGCATGCTTACATTCAAGTTTCCACTTGAATGGCTTTTCACCTACCTGAATCTGACAGCTGCAGGAGCTCTCCTGAGATTTCTGAACTGCTCTCGTTTGGCACCAGTGGCGGGGAGCTGTCCTGCAGGGCAGAAGGCATTGCTGAGGGAGAAGTCTCTAAGCATCCTGGGCTCTCAACTTGTGAAGAATTTCCAGGTGGCAACTGGGCAGGAGTTAAAGTATCAGGAAAGCACGGAAGGGGTGACATTGCTGCTACTACATGGGAAGGTATCACAGGAGAAACAGAAAAGCCTAAAAATAATTACCAGAGAAGGAAAATTAGAGAAGTTTATAACAGCTGCTTTGCACTGAATTGGAAGTCTCTGCTATGCTATTACACTACAACACTGTTGCTTTCATGCTCCCTGGTGTTTTGTACGGTCAGAGTGAAATAATGAAATTGTGCTTTTGTTATATACTTTCATTGTAAAAACGCACTTGCTGTACATCAGACATACCCAAAATTACCATATGCCAGAGAGATAAAGAATTAAAGAGAATTTACAAAGTACTCCTGAGCAAGTAAAACATGTATTTCCCCTATGCCTTCTTAAGTACTGTAGCAATTAGACAGATCAACATGATGGGAAAAAGCGTTTCACCAGAGGTGCAATGACAGAAGGATGGGCACAAAACAAAGGTGCTTAAAGGAAGGGAAGAAGATTGCTTACCCATATCAGAAGATTCCAGGTTCATAGGGGAAAGTTTCACCAAGGAGGGAGCTCCAGAAAGACATCCTTCCCCACTGGCAGTCAGCCCTTCAATGAGGCCTAAGAGAGGTGCAGCCAGGCTCCACCCCTTCTGGTCACACAGATAAATTGCCTTCACCTGTGCTCCCAGGGCTGACCAGGTCTTTTCCCCAGGTGCTCAATCAGTGGTTCAGGCTGTGAGTCAACAGTTCCCATGCAAGCACATTAGCAAGTAAGATTTAAGTATCGCAGAGCAGCTCTGAGGCAGCCCTTGCTGCAAAAGAGGAAATGTTTTCCTTTTTGTTCTGAATGAATGGTTAGACATTTTATTAGAAGGGGGAAATATATAAATAGTTCTGCAAAGAGACCAGAGACCCAGCCTCACTGCTTCCAGAAAAGAACCCTGTATGAGTCTTACATAGCAGGGTTTTGAGGCAGAGCCCAGCACTGCCCTGTGTCATATCAGAGCAGCTCCAGCTGCTCCAAAGGGACCCATCACTGCCAGAGCTGAGCTTGGGTATGGTGGGTGTCCTCTGGGAGAGCAGATTTATGAAAGGGAAAAAACACTGTGCAACAGCAGCTGGGAGAGAGGAGTGAGAGATGGGAGAGAAAAGGCCCTGCAGACATCAAGGCCAGTGGAGAAGGAGGGCAGGAGGAGCTCCTGGTGCAGACCAGAAGTCTGAAATCTGTACTTCAAAAGAAGTCTGTATGGGATATCTGTTATTAAACATAAAAGACTCCTCCTCATATACTTCTCAGTAATGAAAAGTAAAAAATTGAAAGAAACATCTTCTGGGGTTTACAGCTCGTGCGTAAGTCTATGTGGAGAAATAAATGTTTTAGCCTGACTGTCAGAGAAAGAGCCCCAAGCTACTGAAAACAACCATGAGACCTTTTTCTTTAAGGAACTGCTGCATTCCACTGCTGGAGTACAAATAACGGCAGGCAAGGGTACTGCAGCATCAGGATGGATTCCCCAAGTACCTGGGTTGTAAAGCGCAATGATTTTCTGCTGTTCAGCCACCAGCCTCTGCAGCTGCTCCATCTGCAGCCTCAGCACTCCGTCCTGCTGCCCTGCAGTCTGAAAATATCATGAAGAGACAGTATCAAACTACATTTCAGAAAGCTTTTTAATCAGAAAGAATCACTGGCCTTTGGGTTTAGGGATTTCTTAAATTCTGTTTGATACTTAATGTTGACTTTTGCATTTAAAAGCTTTTGCCTCCAAACAACTCAGAGGGGATACTGATACAGTGCAGGCAGCATGTGCCTTAGTGGGTTTTGCTGTTCAACCTCACATCAGCCAGCATTTTATTCTAGTCAATGTGCCAGGATTTCCTCCACATGGAAGCTAAAGCATAAATGAGAGGGAAGCAATCCATGTCTCGCACCAATAAGCTGAATAGCATCAAGACAGCTGATATCTGTCAGGTCAAATTTCCACTATAAAACTTTAAAACATGTCCAGGTCCAACATTCAGTGGCTGGTTGAACTATTTGATAAAGGATACTACCAGAACTGTTGATGAAAAAAAGCTTCACAATTCTCTCAGTCAAACTAACTTTCCACACAGAGAAAGAAAAACTATTTTGATTTCAACAGCATCCTCTCCTATTTTTATTGTCTATCTTTTGCTATCTAATGGCATTTTTTTTTTTTATTATGGGAAATGAGAAATTTAGAGCAAGTTTAAGATCAAATTTTTCCCTCTTTACTTTCACAAATGCCGATGGTTGAACAGACATAGAAATAATAAAAGATTATGGCAACATAAAATGTTATGAAGTGTACATAGAAATAGTAAAAAGCTATAGCAACAAAGTGTTAGGAATTTTTCTCAAGATTACAACGAAAATGAAAGAAACCCATAAATCAAAAAAAATACAAAAACATATATGAAAATCAAATCAAATGTTGAATTTACTTTCAAGTTTTCCACTGTGCCTGTTAAAAATACACTAAAATCATAACCAATTCAGTTAATTGAGAGGTCTGTGGAATGTTAATTTGGTCACTCAGGCCCAATTTTCAGAGGCACTGGACACAAAATTGCCCCCAAAATTTGGGAAACGTCAGCAGAAACTGCAATGCTCAGGTTGTGTGAAGATAAAACAGTACCTTTGTCTATATTGATTTTACGTGTTGATTGTTGCTTTGATTAAACACCAACATATGCTAGATATGGGCCTTTTTTTCTACATTACTTTTTTATTATGAAGTGCCAGATCTTTTACAGAATGGAAACTTACAGTGTAAAGTCACCCTAATCTTGTTGCTATGCCTACTGTTTCCCAAGACTTTGCCTGAAGGAATAATTTAAACTCTAACTGTTCCATCTGGTATCACTTGATAAGCACAATATAACAAAGTAAGACACAAATTCACTTTTTATTTTCCAGAGTCTTTAAGAACTATTCCAATACTTCACATAGTCAAATGCCAGAGGCTACCAGAGAACAAACAATACCTAACTGTTCATTAAATTTAATGTTATCCTGGAAAAAACTAGCAAGCTCCTTGACTCACAAGAAGTTATCTTCAGCTGCAGCTTTTTTGTTTGTTTGTTTTAAACAGCAACCAAAGATTAGCAAGCTTCCTGTCCCTATAGACAGAGTACCAAAAACATTCATTAGACTGAGACCTAGTCTAGAGAGAAGGTGATGAGGACGCCTGACTAGTTTTATAAGCATCTTCTTTATAAGAGAAATAAGGAACTGGATCCCACGGCAGCCTCAACACAACCGATTGCAGTCCTCATGTACAGGGAGGCTAGATTAGCAAGAGGCTACTGCCTCAACACAGCCCAACTGCAGATCTCCTGGATTATGACTGAAGAATAAAAAATTTTCCCAGCTCTTGTCTTTCGTACAGCTGTGATGCCAACAGTAACAAAAGAAGAAGCCCTGAGATGAATTACACTCACAGCAAGACATATGATGCAGCCTGGTTAGCACAAGTAGTTCTGATTTTGATATCATTAAAAAGAAAAATAATAAGTTAAAATTATGATAAAACTTTGGTAGGTAAATGATTGGAAACTTCTAGAAGAGTTCCTTTACAGTACGCAGCCGAAGCACTGTATTGTTTATTATCTCCTAAGAAACACATGGAATGTTCATCAGAAGAGTTACGATTTGGTTACTCCTTTCAATTTCTCTGTAAGAGCTAAGAAAAAGAGCCAGAAAAAGAAAAAAAAGATTAAAAAAAATAGATGGAGGATAAGAAGAGGACTTATGGAAAGAGAAATAAAAATATGAATACACCCCACAATCATTACACATGAGGCCAGAATATCCAAACTTCTTCTCTAAATTGAGAGAAACAGCAGTAACTATCCAACAAGGGGAACAAAGGGAAAAGAGTCTCATAGGAAATGCACTTTATTGCATGGATCCATTAAAGCAACATAATCAGACACAGAGTTATGATCCACTTCCCAACACCAACCAGTACAGCTTCCTACCTACAGACAGAGAGAGACGTTAGCAGCCCTTTCTTCCCGAAGAGGATCAGCAACCATCAGAAATATGCAATTACAAATTCAGTGTTTACTTAAAGCAAACTAACCTGTTCCATGATTTTGTCAGCAGGAGCACCCTGGTTCATTCCAGGCTCTGAGGCAGGGAGCAGAGGAGGAATCAACGTTTCTAGGGTGTCACTTGCATCATTAATTCTAGTCTCAGTTACACTGCAAGCCAACTTCTGAGGAAGCAAATCAGAGCTGGCCAAATAACATAATTGCCTTGCATGCAGAAAATCTTGGTCATGGCCCAAGTCATCTATTGAGTCCTTATTGTTGACCATCATACTACTGTAAAAAGTGGATGCTGCTTAGTGGAGGAGTCACTTGCGTTGTCAACCAAAGCTGAGGATAAAGAATTATTTTGTTGAATTATTTTTTTGGAAGATGATACCATGCTTGTTAGATCATTTACAGTCTGCTGTAACACATGGTCTTTTCCCTTAAAAGCTTCTGTTTCCATGCCCTGCTTTCTGAAATCCCCATTAGGGATGTGCAGTAAAAAACCACCACAAACAAATGTGTCATAATGACATGGTAAATCCCATAGTCTGACATTTTTTAATTTATTTTCTTTTATCCAAGAGATTGTTTCTTTAAGCCCAGGCTGAATGCAGAGTATCTTCTTACTTCAGAAACTTTTTATAGACACACACACGTATTTATATACACGCACACAAACACATACACATAAAACACAGCTAGGACACATGCAATATAGAAAACCAAAAAACCACAATATTTCTGTCAGCTAAAACGGATTAGAAATACTGTTGCCTGCTCGCTATGTAATTCTAAGGTCTCAGTCAAAAAAAAAAAAAGAACAGATGTAAGATTCTAATTACAATTTAAAAAAAAAAAAAACAGCAAAAGAAGCATTTGCTAAAGTTTCTTGACCTTTTCTTTCAGCTAAATCTTCAGCCTGTAAATTTGGAGAAAGTAGCTTAATGTCCAAGGCAACAGGAGAAAAATAGGCATAGGGGATAATAGGAGAAAACAAGAGAACACAAACAGCACGGGGTGGAGAGGGGCTGGAAGCCTCATTAGAACACTGCCTGACATTTAAGCTGCTCATAAGAATGTTGATCTCAAAAAGATAAAACTGCTACAGCTTATATATCCATTTTCCATGAGACTGGTATGAGTGAAAGCAGTAGAACAAGAGATAAGGACTTGCTACTTACCTTATAAGATTGGGGTAGGTGTGTCTTCTTCAGCACCTGAAGCTAGTAAGCTTCCCCATCTTGTCTGCTATGGGAGAATTCACGATCTTTTATTTGCACTCTGTAAGAAATGTGGACTCTTCAAGGGCTTCATTCTCAAGAAAATGATTTAATGCCTCCATCCTACTTTAATGTAAGTGGTTTATGTAAGATGTATACACAGCCTACCAAGTTTGTATGTATCTAGGAAACATGATGTTTGCAGGCTTAAACTCCCTTTAGCGTAATCTACAGTTCTACTGGAAAACTTTTAGAAGTCTACAAATGTAAAACAACTAAGTTCAGGCTACCTGAGCACTAAAATGAGAACCGAACAGAATTGATCTTCAAGAGGAGTGAGAAAAAAAAGAAGAAAAAGGAAAAGGAAACAAGTGTATTCACTGAAGCTACTCGGATACAGAGTTCAAATGCTGCGCAGTTAAGCAGCTGCCCGCTGCTGGAAAAATACTCTCATCAGTGAGGAGTGACACTAAGGCCATTAGTGCCCTGGCTTACTGGCATCACGTATTGCATCACATATTGGGTGTGAAAGTTTCGTGTACTGGTCATGCTTTCTCCAAAATATAAATGATCAAATGTAAGCTGACAACTATGAAAGACAGACTCTGAAAACAAGCCATGCTTTCCAAGTGTCTCTCCAACCTCATACCTTACTTCTAGCACCACAATTACAGGAGAGCTGTTAAAGGATTGTGAAGAGTTGAGGAAGCCCCTCTGATGATGTTAGCAAGGAAAAGATTTGCAAATCTGGGCACTGATTAAGAGGTCACTGACTGACTATCTTGACAATATTAGATTTTATCCAAAGAAATTCTGGTAACTGTTCATCATAGTTGATTTTCATCATTATATTGTAATCTCAGAAGGTATATGGGGGGGTATATCCTTAATGCATGAGGTTTAACAAGTAAGAAATTCGTTTATAAAAGTTAACATGGCCTAGTCAGCTTGTAGCTGGCTTTAGATAAGAAACAGAACACTAAAACTTGCTCTACTGTGATCCTTTTCGATGTTTGCTTTCTACTTGTCAGGGATTGCCAGGGTATTAAGCAGGTGAGCAAACAGAAACTTGTTCACAGCGCTGGTCGCTATGGGTCTTCTGGAGGCATGGCTCAAACAAAGCCACCAGGAGCCTCCCTCTTCTCCAGGCAACCCAGTCATTCTTCAGCAAATGTGGCCTAAGCAGTTAACAGCTGCTCCCTGTGAGGTTGGCACAGAGCACCTTGGCAGCCAGCAGAAGCAAACAGGGAAGTGCACCACAGGCTCATGAGTGGCTGGTTAATTGTTTGTGGGGAATCTCTATTTTTATCAGATTCCTCTGCAAGCAAACTGAAATCTAACTGAAAGCCCTGACAGTTTTACTGAGGAGCCCGAATATAGAATTAGGAAGTGAACCACAAGCACTCAGGCCTGAAGACCTCAAATGAAGCCACTTAACTTGACTGATAGCCTTTTGAGAGCTGTTAGGTGTACCCCAGGGAAGCCCTGTTCTTAGAAGTTATTATTTGAAAATTTTCTTTCCTTTCTTTTTCTTTTTTTTTAAACTCTGTTACCAAGAGTGAAGCAACAGCCATAGACAAGATGCATATGGATGAACAGGACAGTGAGATGTAAATCAGTGTTGATAATTTTCTTTTAAGCAGCACCATTAATTCATGGTAACTTCTGCATGCTTTGGGAAATGTTTGATCTGAGATAATGAAAAATACACATTAACACAAAATATTTTTTCTTTTACAAAACATTGAATAATTTCCAAAAATAGTTAGCTACCTAGGAATTTGGGGGTTGGGGAATAGAGCTATCAGTAATACTGGAGCAAGATCTACCTCTTCACAACTCAGTGTTCTTCAAGAGCAAGACCAGTATCAAGTTAAACAAAACGGAGTTTCCAATTAGATTCTTGTCATATTTAGTTTTCGTTTGTGTTAACAAGGCTCCTTTTCCCTCTTTTCCCCATTGTTTACCAGAATACAGGGGCAGAAACAGAGGCATCTCTCATACAGGCTCTCAGATGAGGCAGAAACTCAGGTGAAAGGGAAAACAAGGATGAAGTTAGGGGAAAAAAAAAAGAAATGGAAAAAAAGAGAGAGAGAAGTAGCAGGAGAAAAAGGCATTGAGTTTGTCACCAGTCTCTTGGTGTCTGTCCAGCTGAACAGGCAGCTTCACACCAAGGGGTGCTCAG
This sequence comes from Pavo muticus, assembly GCA_016647715.1. Classification (NCBI taxonomy): domain Eukaryota; kingdom Metazoa; phylum Chordata; class Aves; order Galliformes; family Phasianidae; genus Pavo; species Pavo muticus. The sequence continues at coordinate 3,079,574 of JACDJE010000008.1, forward strand.
GGCCTTGGCTTTTTCCCTGCCCCAGCCCCGGGCAGCCTTCAGCATCTTTGGATGTTTTTTCTGGGGGGATGGATCCAGATGGCCATATTCATTCACAGAAAGTTATCCTGCCTTTTGTACCATTAGATCAAGCCAACAAATCAAGTCTTCAAGGTGAAGGCATCAGGATATGCTGAATCCGGATATGAGCAAGGCTGTTGTGGCTTTGTGCCCAGGCAGTAGCAAGGCTGGGCATATATTCATCACACATACATACGTACAGGGCACACCTATGGCCAGCCACACAGGCTGACAACACACAGCACTCATGCAGGCTGCAGCAGTACAGACATCCCAACCTCATTCCTCTCCTCTGCCTGATGACAAACAACAGGGATGCAGGAGGGGACAAAGGATTTTATGAAACAAGGAAGGTGTCTGCAGAGTTTCTTGTCAGTAGATAAAGTTGAAGACCAGCATCAATGCGTATCTCCTTATGGAAACCAAGATTTAAGCCACTGTAAGCTGCCTATTGCTGATTTCAGTCACCAAATTGCTCCCAGCAAGCAAACCTGGAATTCTGAAATGGGTACATGTGCTTCTTTGCCCCTTGTATTATCTGCTGTTGTGCCTCATAAGAAAAGCAGGCTGCAGAGTAATAAAAAAAAGGGCCAGAGTTGAATTCCCTGCAAACATAGAAATCTGCTATGAAATAACAAAAGATTTTTGTTAACTGGAGAATAACCCCCGAGAAAGAAATTTCAGCTAACTGATAATGTGCACTGATATAAATGGGTCCATAGTCTCCATTACATTAAGACAACACAAGCCCACAACAGTGAAAAAGTGCATGACTTTTGGGAAAAAAAGTAAACGATGTGTAAATGTGTGACTGCTTTGTGCTCTGAATATATTTCTCTGTTCATTTAGTTTGCTAAGAAACATGTTAAATCTAAAAAGCAAGAACATCTATATGAGATCTGACACTCCTGGGCATCTCTTGCAATGTAAAATTATAAAAACTAGATACTAGATACTGCATTATGCTTTCACATAATTTGCATGGTTTTCAGCCACTGGAGGGAAACCTTGCACTATTCTGAATGAGAAAAATCCCAAAATAATTCTAAGGCAGCCAATGATTTTTTAAAACGTAACAACAAAAATTCTTTTACACTTGAAATAAACACATGGTTCCTGAAGTAATTGTAAGGGATTCTCAAGACAGTATCAGTTTCTCACAACAGGGCATGATATTAAATGTGAAATTTCAACTCTGATGAAGAGACCAAACAGTATTCAGACAAACTCAAGACTCCAAACTTGAGTCAAAAAGATAGTAACAATGATTTGCAGACAGTTTTTAAAATGGAGCATTGCTTTATTTCTGAACTAGGTGATATTACATAGTTATCTTAATTGGCTCACAACATGGTATCTTCTCCATCTAGAATCATCTCTGCAGCTTGAGCCAAATCCACAGCAGGGACACTTTGCCAGTAGAGCTACGCAGGCTGTAACAGGTGTGAGAGCAATAACGTAGATGCGGCTTACACCAGCGAAACAGACTTTCCAGTTATCAATAAACCATGCTTCCTTTGCAAGCCAGACATCCATGAGCAGTTTTATTTTAAAAGCTGGGCCTTTAGCTCTTAATTAATTAAGGATTTTTTAAAATCCCACTGCAAGTTCCTGCAAGTTCAATTCTTGTGTATATACTCCCCTACCCAGACACAATGCATCTCACACTGGCAGCCACTACCTCGGAAACTGGGAGCATAAAACTCTCTGTAAAGAGAATTCCATAAATGTGAGTTTGGTTCAGTTGATGTGGGTCATATAACCTGATTATTTTAGTATTTTTCCCATAAAGTTTTTCCAGTGCTTGGTTCTGTGGAATATTAAGATCTGTGGAAAAAAAAAATTGTATATGAACATATCCTAACAACATTATCCAGAGTGTTTGTAGCTGTCAGATCTCATATCCTGTACTGTCATGGGTAGTTTTTGTTTCTCCTTTCAGTCCACTTGAATACTTTGGCTCCTATCCTGAGGCAGGAAGGATATGAACTAGTCCATGTCTAACAAGATTCCTTTATGCTCCAGTTATCTGCTGGAGATATTCAGGACTTTATTAGGCTTTACAGAGTATCCAATAGTTTGTCTGTGTCTTGGGTATGTCAGTTGTAGGAAGCTGCAGATGTAAGATTTGAAGGAACACTTGTTTCTGATAACTGCATTTCCAAATATTCTTTTGTGGGGTAGAAGTCAACAGAGAAACTAGAGTGAAGGTTTCCTAATTACCTGTTTTTTTTTTGTTTTTTTTTTTTGTCTTAACAACAAATACTTATTTTTCTGAGGTAATCAAAGATAGAGGCAACCATAGCATCCACACAGGATTCTTTAAGGAGCTGTTGGCTTTGGGTTTTGCTTCAAGAATCTTTACAAAAGTATAAGAGTGTAACTTGGATTTTGTGTGTCAGTACAGATTTGGCTCTTTGTTTGCCTTAGTTTTCCTCTTTTCTCCCTTTTTCTTTAATAGATGAATAAAAATTACATAAAACTGCTGTGAACAATTCTACAGTGAGGCAGTATTTGGGAGTAACTTTTACACAAAACTATATATTTTTACTTAAAGTGAAATACATTTAAAAAAACACTAAACTACCTTAATTCACGGCATTCTTCACCAAATAACCATTACCTTAGCCGAGATCATACAGTATATAACAGAGCAGCAAACAGACCTATTTATGTTGTCTGACTATAATTTAATTCTGTCTATTCTGTGTCAAATTCATGCAGATTCTCTTAAATCTCTAGAGTATTTTCACACTTAGAGAGTAGTACAAATTGCCCTGAGTGCCAGACTCTGAAATGCAGAAAATGAAATTGTCCTCTAATATTCTCCTATAATGCAATCAACTGGGAAGCCAGAGAGAGAGATTTCAGAAAAGAAAAATGTAGAACGTATGGCACTACACACAGTTATTTTCCTCTTTGTGGGACTGTACTGTACCATTAAATCAAATTTGTGAATTGAAAATATAAACACTAGTCATCAAAAACAAACTAAATCTTCAAAAGAATCTGTCCAATTAATGCAGAGATGGCTGGTGTTCTCCATATTACACAGTTTTATAAACAGAAGACAGCTAAACAAACTGCTCATTTCAGTCTCCTCAAGGAGATGGTTAAGTTTGTTGACACCTCTGAAGATCATCTAGTACAGCCCTCTCCTCATAGCAGAGTAAACTTGTGCCATGACCTGTGTTGCGTTATCCACAGAATTATCTAAGTTATAAGCCATTTTCATTGTGAAGATCTTAAATTGATCCTTTTATAACACATAATACAGTGATATTTCTCAAAGATTTGTTTGCATGTGCAGCTAGGGATTCCTTATTCGAAATAATTCTAGGCAGTTCATATTAAACCTGCTCTTCAAAAGCCACTGACAAAACTTTCAGGGTTTAGCATTCATAAAGTCTCCTTAACTTGGAAATTTTATATTGTAATTCATTCTTCTGACAGTTCAGTCTGGTGTTATTCTGTTTTGTAAGTAAAATACACTGCAAGTTTTACTGGAATAAAAATCTAATCTTCTGGGGGAACAGACTACTGCACTTCACACTAACCTTGAAGTCTGTCGACTACTTAGAATAAGAAACACCAACAGTGCTGTGTTATATGGCAGATAACTCCACAGGAAAATGTTTTGATAAGGATAGAGGGAAATTAACCTTCCTCTTTGCCATCAGAATGCCTCTACTTCTTTTGCTGGCTGCCACGTAGCTGAGTACGTAACAGCACTAAAACAAGCAGATCAGTTTGCACTGAAGCAAATTAATAGATAGACTTTACCCTTCAAGGAAAAAGAACCCTATTGTACAAGCTATACTAGAAATAGTTTTGGGCTTGGAAAACACCATTATTACCCTAGCTTGCTGATTTCTGAAATGTAACATGAACTCTCATTTAAATGAACAGAAATACACCCAGAAAACTGAGATTCCAAAACAATTTTTGTTCCTAATACTTGTAGTGATCCAGATGAGACCATTGTACACCTTTAGTATTAGGAAAATGAGCTGCAGAACTGATGAAAAACTTCAGGATTTATTCCAGTTGCTTACATTCCTCCCTTCCTTGTACCATTTTCTGGGATTATTTTTGGACGTAGTTTGATATCTAGTAGGGTTTTAAAAATTGTTTCCCTTTGGGAGGATCACTGGTGCCCCTCAACTAAGTCACGATTAACCTCTCCTGAAAGCCCAGCTCATACATGTGAGTGAATCACTGCTAAAAGATGTTAATCTAGACTAAGTGGATATTAATTATATTATTTTGTATTAACTATAATATATATATAATGAATGTTTAAGATTGACAAAACGATACCAACTGAATAAAAGCTTTAAAAGTTTTGATAGAAGGGTATTAGGTCAACTGGTTTAGCTTGCTTTTAGTTATAAATCAAATGATAATGCAATAATTCAGATCATTTTTCTAATAGAAAGGCAAAGAAAATAAATGGAAGATGATAATTTCATTAAAAATATGAAAGGTTCATCAGGATCAATCAATCAATCCAAAGAAAACCAACCATGACTGTCAACTGCAAAACTGTACAAATAACGGGTCTGTCAGTTTAATCAGGAAAGAATCATGACTGGATCAATAAGAACTTTCACTACAGAAATCACTTTTATATGAATTGGTCCTGTTTTCTTGACTGAATAAAAACCTAGACACTTTTCAACTCAGATTGGATAATGGAGTACATTCAAACAAAAATGGAGAATTTGTTTTAAGGAACTAGTGAGAAAGGGAACTTAACTATGTCTAAACATCCTGAGAACTCCTTGCCTAGTGGTCATATCTTTACCACCAGGTTATGTCATTCATCCACAAAAGGTGATGTTATTTAATTCCCTTTTGTCCTGAAGCACCTGCAACTATACAGCCAAGAAGTTAGAGATATTTGTGTAGTGTTCTTTAAGGGTGAAGCATCCTCTATATAGATTTTTTTTTTTTTTTGAGAGGAAGGAGAGGGTGGGGAGTGGGACAAGGAAGGGGATCTGTACTTTACATGGGGTCTCTTGATGAGGATATGAGCTCCTAACTCATAGGCGGGCAGTGGTGAGGATACCCTGGTTGCTCAACAGCAATTTGAAAAAAGAGATTATGAGACTCTTTCAGTGGTTTTGTGAAATCATTTCCTTCTTTTTTATTACAGTATTTGAAAACTAACCAGATAGGTAAAGAGATTTGAGATGCTTCATGAGATATACTGTTTTGACATTTTGGAAACTTTATCATTTTCACTGAATCAAGAACTAGTTTTCAAATTCAGTCCAAATTCTCAAAGCTTCAAGTACTGTCTTCACGCTACTTTTGTCAGCATCTCAATAACTCCTCAAATGTTCCCAATTCTAGTCAACAAAATTCCCCTACAGGGATTAAAAGTAAAGTTTTGTCTAAATAATAAAATTACTTCTATCCATTATGTACTTAATCATTACCAATAACATTCTATAAAAAAAAAGTTCATCTCTAGCCTGTTTTGTCTCATTTTTTTCCCATTTTTCTACTCATCATCAACTCTAAGCTCTCTTTGTATGTAACTGTCATTTTCTTTTCTCTGCCTGTCCTTCATACTAGCATGGCCCAAACTGTTTTCATGTCCTTTGTCCAGTATGACTCTTTTCCAGGTCCATTAGTGATCTCTCTTCTAAGAAAATGAATTTACAAACAGAAAAGACAGTGCATGAAGTTTAAATATCATGAGAACTGACACTTTCACAGAAAGCTGATTAACAAGTTAGTTCAGTTTTCAAGATGTGTCAGAAAATAGATTTAGCTTTAGGCTGTCTATACTGAGACATTACACCTTTACTTTACACTGGACAAAGAGGACCTGCCTTCCTCTGAACTCCTTGAATGGAAATGTCAAGCAAAGCTTCCATGTAGCAAGAAAAAGCAGAATGGAATCCACTCAGGAGCAAAGAATTTGTACGCAAAGCCAATACCACAGCCAAGCCCCAGCCTCCAGCCTGGGGGGAGGAAATGAATTGTCTTGTTGAAGCTTTTCAGCTGCATCTTCTGTATGTATGTGATGACACAGCTCAGTATGTATCCTTCTGTTTTTAAACATCATAGAAAACTAAGACTCTTCTTCAAAGATAACTGATTGAATATGTGTAAAACAAAATAAAGTATGTACTATGCAGTATACTGCGCTTGTACCCCAAAGCTATTTTAATAAAAGGAAGCACTTGCAGCAAGTTCAGAAAAGTTTTTCTGCAAGTAGTGAAAATGCCATCCCATTTCCTACAACTCTGTGCCCTTTGCATTTCCTAAATTCCCAGCACTGGCTTGAGCTCACCGGTCAGTTCTATCAATGAAAAAAGACACTGAACAAACATCTGGAGGCGGAGGACCATCAGTGGCATCTGCTGAGCAGCAGCCTCCTACTGCCCAACATCTTGCAAATGGGATCTGCCCTTCCACTCTGAACTGGTCTCCCTCTTATATCAAAGAGTATATTATACAAAACAAATTTAAGAAGCTAATATGTGTAAATTAAATTTTACAATCCAGACGTCTATTCTGTAACTGCCTACAAAGTTCAAGACAAATCTCTAAGGACATGAAGCCAGCACTGCACTGGTTGGAGCAGTAATTCTACTTCTCGGCAGCCTCTTGTGAGCTCTTCCCAACCCTTTCACCCCCTTTTCTCTAGGAAGACCATTCATGGTGATTGAGATTTTATCTGTACTTCAAGTGGTGTCCTCAGTTGGGGGCTTTTGGCAAGGTCTTAATATTAGCACAATCTATAACCCAAACACCATTTTAATCTCATGTACACGCCATGTTCTCCTCCCCTGAGTAACACTTCTAGCCGCAGCCCATGGAGAGCCCCTGCAGGAGCACCCCAGGCCAGAGCTGCAGCCCGTGGGGAGCAGCCTGTGGTGGGGCAGGAGGGCTAGGAGTACTGCTGCCTGTGGGGACCTGTGCGGAACAGTGCCTGAAGGGTGAGCCCCATGATACAGAGCTGTGTTGGAGCAGTGCTGGGAGAGCTGCAGCCTGTGGGAAGCCCAAGCAGGATCTGTTCAGGAAGGGCGGTGCTCTGTGGGACGGACACCACATAGAATGGGGTGGAGAGTGACCATGAAGGGAAGAGAGATGCTAAGTCTTCAGGTATGAGAGATTTTGCACTGAATAAAAGAATTTTCAAGGTAATACACAGTCAGAATCTTAGAGATGAGGTTTTTATCTTTGTTACATTTTTTATTTGTTGAATTATCGCACAGAAAATCATCAGTGCTATATACAACAGATGCACACATATGCATTTACATAATTTTGAATCATATTCTTGCCTAAGTTATTATTCAGTGATGATAAGTAGACACATCTTTATAACACCAGGCATTGACATTTAAGAATGTCACAGTGCACTGTAAACAAGGATGGATTACACCAGCACAAGCAATACTCATTTCATGTCATACCATATCAACACCATTCCTCAAGCTTTTTTTTTGGCTCCAGACTTGGCCCTTTGCATTGCGCTGAAAGATGTGGCTACTGACCCAGAATCCTCTGTCTCCTCAGCCATGAGCATAAAAAAAATCCAAGACAAACATCCAGCTGCATATTGCATTAATTTATTCCTGCCATAGGAGTGGAATATTATGCATAACAGTAAATCAGTTTTCCCTCATTGCAGAAGAACTGCAGAAAACTGATAGGAGCTTCAGCACACTGCAAACACAAAGCAGTGGGGCTCTCATTATTACCTGCCTTCCGCTCTTTGATACGCATCAGCTCCTTATCCTGCCTGCCTTGCCACCTCACATGTTGTTACAAGGTGGTGAAGTTCTCTCATTGAACAGAAATTTCACTGAGGGTCTACTGGAAAGTCTACTTTCCAGTAGGGTCTACTGCTTAAAACTATCTGCATTTATTAGAAATATCCCTATATTCAGTAAGTAAAATGCTGACTAACTCAGTCAAAAATTCTGGCTGAATTAAGTCATATGTATATACTTGGTGCTAGTAAATCCCTTCCTATGGAAACTGTGAGTGGTAGCAAAATATAACAAAATGAGAGTTCTGCAACCAATCTAATTACAACAGAAACAGTTGGAATTTGACTATAGGCATTTCTGTTCAGTTTGCTGGCTTCTATAAAATGGAGTGTGAATTTCAGCTGGAAAGATACAACAATACAAAGAAACAACACCACCAAGAAATGTTCACAAGGTGTTCAGCTTCAAAAGAGTGCAGAACCAGAATCCAGTGCCAAATGAAGAGCAGAATGTCTTTTGTCAGTTCAGAAGATAAGTAATTAGACATCAGAAAACCTTTCTGCCCATATATTGATGATAAAATCATAGAATATCCCGAATTGGAAGGGATCCACAAGGATCATTGAGTCCAACTTCTGGCTCTGTGCAAGACTATCCCAAAAAAATGAAACTGTACTTCTGAGACCATTGTCCAAACACTTCTTGAACTCTGGCAGGCTTGGTGCCATGAGCACTGCTCTGAGGAGCCTGCTCCAGTGTTCTTTATTTTACAGTTTTCTTCTTTTTGTTTGTTTTGTTGGTTTTTTTTTTAATTTTAATTTTTATTTTTTTAAACATTCTTTTTGATAGGCATATCTTTGTCAGCTTTGACCAGACTTAGCGTTGGTATAAGTTTCTGTATTCTTGATGAGCAGGTGGAGTGTAGAACCAGGCAAAGATTTATGAGATCTGACATCTAAGCCCAGCTATTCCAGCTATTCCTGGAGCCTGTTTCTTCATTTCTCCATTAGCTTTCTTTGCCATGCTTTGCTCAAAATGTCATCCATTTAGGTTAGTATTATCCATAGAGTGACCTGTCTACCACAAAAGTACAGTGGAGACCTACACTTAAATAAGTCTTCCAGGTATAAATACTTAATAGCAACAGCATACATGTAAGTAGAATGAGCCTGGACATAGCCTGATTCATTTCCTTTGTGCTTCTGAGATATTTCAGAGATGTAGGACAGACAAGACACAATATTTTTCTTAGAAACAAGGAGAGTTCCTCTGTAAACTTCCCTTTTCTGATAATTCTAAGAGAGCTCACTTTAGAAGAGGTTAAATGTTCAAAGAGGTAAATAAGATTTCAGTTTTCCATGGGACAGTGTAATTCTTTTATCTTAATTATTTTCCTGAAAGGAATTGTAAGTCATGGTTGCTCCCCTTGAGGTAGAGAGAAGCCCCAAAAGACTGTCTACTACAGACACAGTGAGACTGGATTGGGTTGCTTGGTGAACAGAGTCCTTCAGAAATAATGTTAAAATTGCATCATATAGTAAAAGAAGATGCATTGTCAGTCAGAATTTCACTTGTCTGTCGTGAATGATAAATGTCAGAATTTGTCCTTGAACTACGTTTATTGTATTTCTTGTACCTCCTGCACCAAAGGTCCTTCATTATCTTCACAAAATAACTTCTAAACTTCACTCCAATAAATGCATAGAGTACAGGGTTCAAGCAACAATGTAAAAATGCTATGGTCTCAGTGGTATATTTTGCATAGGCCATTACCTTTTCAGAGTCGCAAGATCTCTCTGCCTTGCCCATATTTGCAACTGCCACGAGAAGAACAGTGTTATAGGGCACCTGGCAAAATAGGAAAACAGCTACAATTAATACAATCACGTTGATTGCTTTGTTTCTTTTGGAATTCTGGGCTTGTTGTAAGGACTTGACAATGAATGCATAGCAAAAAATCATGAATATGAAAGGTATAAAAAATCCAAATCCCACTTGTAGACACAGCAGCAGTGATTTCAGGACAATGCTGTCAGATGTTTTATCAAATCTGTGATCGCAAATCTCTTTGGTTTCATTAATGGAGAAGTTATAACTTTCACTGTATAGAAAGGAGGAACTGGAGATTAAAATAGCTGATGCCCACACAGCCAAACAAATCAATTTACTGTATGCGAGTGTTCTTGCCCTGAGTTTAAATGACTTTGTTGCCTGTACAATTGCGATGTACCGGTCCACACTGATAAAGGCCAAAAGCAGCATGCCACAGCTGAAGTTGATTGCATAGATACCTCTGGCCATTTTGCAAATGAAATTACCAAAAATCCATTTGTCAGCAGCATAATTCACTGCCCACAGTGGGAGAGTCAGCACAAAGAGTATGTCCGCTATGGCCATGTTGAAGAGGTACACATCCGTCATGGACTTGGCTCGTTCATATAATGCAAAGGTCATCACTACAAAGATGTTACCAACTAGACCGACGATACAAATCAACGAGTATGCAACTGGCAGAAACACTTTTGTGAAGCTCCTGACTTCCCACTTGGAACAAGGTGCTGTAATTAGAGAAGCGTAGTCTGTATCAAAAGAATATTCTGTGGTACCAGAATCTGTCTGTAAAAAAAAAAAAAAAGAAAGAAAAGATCAACAGTCAAATCATAGGTGTTAATCCCTTCTGTAGATGGTTTGTCATTTAAGTACTTACAGTATTCATTTTGTTAGTGCACTTCTGAGAAGGAAATATATGTGGTGAAGAGTTTCAAAATGCTCTCCTAAATTTCTGAAAAGGAAAAAAAGTTTAATTGAGAAAACAGCACAACAAATGTGAAGAAGCAGAAAAACATTTGGAAATGGAACTTGCGTTCCAGGAAGAACCTGCTCACATCAGCTATATCAACAAGACACAATATCTCAACAAAACGCACATCTCTGCAGCACAGAGTACAGTTATGGAAGGTGGGTGGTTTGTATCAGTATCATTAAGAGCACCATCTTACATTCTTAGAGCTTATAAGCGATGGATGAGAGAATGTGTCCTTCAGTTCACACTGACTTCACTCCTCAGGAAATTTGAATAAATCAAATTTCACTTTCAAAAATGCAGTATGACAGTTTAAATCAGTGTACTGAGATAGATGTAGAAAGGTAATCTTACTATCCTCCGTAACAATATGTAATGTTTTAACCTCTTTTTTATGTATGTGTATGATGAAGAAATATTATTGACTCTTTTACAGAGAAGAAACTCAAGCATGGAGTCTTTACAGTAAGTATTCACTTGAGATGTTCTCTTTGACATACCTGCCCTCCCCACCCCCCAATTTCACTTTTAAGAGTGCTTATCATTGTGCAGGATTTCAGTTATGTAGAGTCAAATCCATTGGCTGTGATTTCAGCGAGACTCAGACTTCTGCAAATCAGACCACAGGGTCTAAAGTTTTGACTTTAGATGGATAAAAAGGGGAACATGCCATTGGTGGGAGCATGCCATTGGAGGCCACAAACACAAAGCTGGGTGTAATTGACCTGCTTAACCTCACACAGGAGCCCACAAGCAGGAGATCTAGATCTGCAGACACAGCGCAGATACTACAAGGAAGCTGGGAAAGGACAGGAGTCTTCACTCTCCAAAGGCATAGCAAGAATCAGTTTCCATGTGACTCAAGTAGGGAGTCTGGATCATCTTGGAGGTCTTCAGTTGGGTAAAAGAGCATCTGGAGCATGTTGTTTAAGCATCACAGCTTCTCTGGCTTTCCTGTCTTTTAAATAAATCTTTAACCACCACTCCAACTTCCTCTGTGAGCTTTTCAAAGCTGATTTTTAGAAGCTGCGGGGGTATGACAGCCTGAAAGTCCTTGAACACCTTTTGAAGCAAGCTTTAAGAACTTAAAGTGTCTTCTCTGAAGTACAGATGTGTATAAGGCAAGCCGTTAAGTCATACAGTACACCTGGGAATGTGGACCCTGGTCTGTCTTCTCTGAGCTACCCTAGTCTGCAGCTGCTACTTCCCCCTCCTCTGCCCCAGCCAGCCACATGCCCATTCATGGTGTCTCCATTACCCTTTGCACTGCCTGTACTAAACGGTTACCTGTCTAGATTATTATCTTAGAAACTGTTATTTTACTGTTGAATAGATAAATAAATGAATAAATAAATAGGAAGACATACCTTCCTTGGATATAAAAGTAATTCTTGAACATAAAGCATAGACGGAACAAAAAATATGAAGGCATTTAGAAGGAAGGGGATACATGTGTTTCCTGAAGTCTGTAAGCACAGACTCTCCATATGCCTAAGAAATTTATTGGGGCACCACCAGCCACACATTTCTTCACAGGAGGATCAACAAAAGCCAACAAAAGGCTGGCTGGTAAAAGAGGGTAGACAAAGACTCAAACTGAAACCAGAATAGCAGAGATCAGATTTAGAACCTGATTTAAATCTCCTGAGCTTATTTCCTTTTGAGAATTTGAAATAGAATTCACCGAAGTTGTTAGGAAAGTGCACTGACTGCAAAGGAAGCTGAATCAGAACTATAAACTTCCCGATTTAAATCTCTGCAATAGTCTTTCAATAGGAGGCTTTACTTTTACTAATATATTAGGGAATATTCAAAAATAAATTTCTGTATATATTGGAGTGAGTGCAGTTGGGTGTGTTCTAACATTGTTCATCTATTACATACAGGCACATCCATGCACATGCGCACAAACATACTTCTGAACATTAAATGTCATATAAGCCCTCTATTTTCCCTTCTATCTACATTAACATTTCCTTTAGCTATAAAAGAAGTATGTGAGTACTCCAAAGTAAGGCTAAACTACAGTCTTATGTAAAAATAGGTTATTTGGAACTATAAGACCATGGCTGAAGAAAGATCTCAGGAAAAACATGGATTTTTGTAGGGAAAAGATTTCTCAGCACTTGGAGGAAATCAGAAAGTATTAATCAAGCATTACTTACCATTACAAGCACCCTCCTGCTAATGCATGTGTTTTTATGTATTCATCATGCATACATGCATTATATATCCAATCTATTTTAGTACTTACCAGATTTAAAAACGGTCTGTAGGTCAGATGATACTGTACGACTCTTCCGTGGCTGGCTAAAGCACATTTACAATCAGCCTCAATAGAAGTACACTTTGATTTAAAAAACAAGAAATAACAGCAATAGTCAAAGGTACAGAGTTAAATTGAAATTATCACCACTTCCTCCTGACAAGCAATAACTTGCTTTTTTTTACGTAAAGGAAATTATTTAACCTTATCTGTGCCGGAGACGTGCAAGGCAGAGGGAAGTCATTGAATAATTCAATGAGACTACCTATATAATAATTCTATTTTCAAAAAACTGAGCCAGCATTAGAATAATTAAAGATTCTAATCTTTAGAAGATGATCTTTAAAGGTTTCTTCCAATGAAAACTATTCTGTGACTCTTTGATCTGTTTATGTCTGCTGTTAAAGTTAATTAAAATAAGAAATGAAAATACATCATTTTATGATTCATTAATTTTTTAAATATGTATATCTCTATTTCCAGGCTTTAGCTCTTGATTGCAATTTAGATTATTAGGTAATTCATAGAGAAAAGAAAAGTGAAAAAGTATATTCTTTCTTCTTATTTTAGAAATTGTTTTTGTGAGTGTTCAGTTGAGCCTTGTTACCTCATTAGAGGCACCAGATAGTATTAATACAGGCAGTCTTTTAAGCTATGCTTAAATTAATAGATCCTAAAAAAATATAGGGTGATAGATGTCTTGCTCTTATTTTCTTTCAGAACGGAGCATACCACAATGCAAGTAGATCCCTAGCAGCTTAAGTATGGTACTGCATTTCACGAACCATAACCAGGAAATGAAACGAAGATGTGACTGGGTGGATTTAGAAATAAGTTACCATCATTCATAATCAATTAAGCAGGCATATTGCATTTTCTTGGATGTATGTATTCATTGGTTCCAAGCCCTTCGGTTCAGCTATAATAAAATCCCAACATATTTGCATGAATCGCTAGCATAACACATTGATATTTCAAAACCCTGAAATGAGGATATCGTTTTTCCTACATATTAATGTGTATGTTGACACACCCATGGATGTTTAAATTATTACTGCTGAAAAAATATCTTTGCTGCAAAAAAGTGTGAAATCAATCAGAACTGTGACTCAACTAACCTCAGTGGACTCAATAAAAAATAATTTGGACTTCTTATTGCTGTTTGGAACAAAGCATCGCCTCTCATCTCAAATGTGGGGAAGGTTAAGATTAAATCTGTAAAATAATTGAGCTCTTGAAATATAGTTTAGTAAAGTTCAACACGTGGAAGAGTGATTTAAGAGTTTCAGTGCAGAGAAGATGATTTAAAGGCGGAAAATGAAGAGAAACATTTGCAACAGACCATGAAGATCGTCTCCATTACAAATTTCCATTGATAAATCAAGGTAACAACTGCAGTTATAGGACCAAGTTGCAGCAGTGGTCAAAAAACTTGTTGATCTGTGGTGACTCAATGGGCATGAAGTTTTGGTGTCAGTCTACCACACGTGATTCTGTTGCTCACTGGATACCTGGGACATCTTTTAGAGATCTGTCATTCTTCTCTAGTTGCCTATGACCTTGTATTTCTTTTCGAATGCATAGGTATTAAATTATAATGTCCTAAGCAGCCAGGAGGCTGTTCTATCTGACCTCCATCTCCACAAAACTCGGCATAAAGTAGCGACATTTTATTAAGAATGATTAGAAAAGTAAAAAGTGACAAAGCAGAAGTTATGGTAACGCTTCTGTAAATATCTGTTGGGCGCCCACCACACAACAACAATACAGTTCTGCTCATTCCCACTCAGGAGGCATATGGTGAGGCAAGGCTGTTGCTATATATGAGGTATATGGGACAACTAGCTGAAGAAAGATGGAGAAAGTAGTCTGGAAAAGAAACTTCCTAGACATGACAGAGTTCTATAAAACCACGAGTTTTGGGAGGCTTTGAATGCAAAATAATTTACTGAGTCAGAGAAAAAAAGCATATAGGTAGCTACCTGTGAAGCTAGCAGGTAATATCAGGTAAAATACAATATCATCTCACACTGAGGGATTTTTTGCTTCTGAATATTACAGAGGAAAAACACACACAAGAGTTCAAAGAAAAATTAGGTAAATGCAGATCTAGGAGGCCTGCAGAGGTAATTATTCCTAATAGCTTGCGGGAAGCCCCCAGCTCAGTGGCATGGTTAGAAACAGACTCCTGAAAGCTGCAAGGATATCCCAGGACAAGAGCCACGAGGCAGACGTTCTCCACCCCAAGTGCTTGCATCTAGCCATCTTCAGAAGTAAGACATGGCCCTGAGTGGATCTTTGGTCTGTGGGACCATTCCTGTATTCTTAGCAACCACCGTGCCCGGCCACGTGTCCCAGCTTGCTCTGGAGCCACGCGGGTTCAGCAACTCACAGTAGCTGCAGAAGGACACCTATGTTTTCACTGGCCTACAATGCTCAGCAAGTAGAGCTGAGCTGTGGGTCAGTGCTAAAGGCAGTGTGGAAGCAGAGGCATGAGCAAAGAAGATGTATGAGCAGTGATGCGGTGGAAGATGCACACCGATTGCGCTGGCAAGCTGCCCAAACCCTGCAACTCTTTCGAGACATCCTTAATCACAGAAACAAACTACTCACCACATTATTTATTTCATAACAATTTTCATCGTTAAAGCCTTGGGAATTTTCAGGCCACTCAATTCACCTTATCCCCTTAACTATGGGATTTTACTTTTAAAAAAACCCACATTTTTGTACTGTTCCACTAACTTGCTGTTATTTGCATTTCAAAATGTTGTAACAGAAATCATCTAATTAACATGATTCACGTTTCACATGAGGTTCCTAAGGTATTTTCTGAACTTTATAGGAAAGAAAAATGTGAGTTTCATTTCTAATTCTCCTTTCCATCAAGTGCTGTGAGAAATAGTACATTCACTTTTGATAAGCTGAAGTGCTTATACTTCTTGTAGTAACAAAAGTATATGTGACAGTTTAGATCTTGCATACAGATAACTCATTTTCTGCCTAAATACTATTTGAACTAAACCACTGATTCCTGCTCACTGTATTTGACATTTTGAAACACGTCCCCCAGTCCTGTTAAAAACAGCACATTCAGAGCAGGAGCACATTCTGTGTTGGTGAAGGGATTTGCACGCAGCCCACTCCTCTGTGGGAATTTAAGTGCTTCTTTCTCTTATCTCTAGGACTGACAAGATGGATCTGAGTCTCACACACAAATTTCTTTGTACGAAGACAAATCTAGCCTAAGGCAGTCATGTAAGAAGCAAATAAAAAGTAATGGAAGTAGAAATTTTATCTATATTACAAAATTGGATGCGACTACGTATCACCAACCAAGTCCATCATGATTGTACTCCATATTCACAGAAGCACATCTACTAGTAATAGCTTCTAGCATCTCTTTCAGACAACAGACTGCATTTGGAATGCTAACAGTTTAGCTTGGGAAGCAATTGAATACTATCAGGCGTATTTCACAGAATGAGACTAGGCATAATGAGATCGCTTGTTTCATTAAAAGATAAATCAGGATTTCAGATTATCCACTACAAAAAATATTTCTCAATGTTTTCCATATTCAAGAGCTTTTTAATTTCAATGTATCTCATGCTTTTTGCCTGCAATAAATTCAATATTTAGCAAGAATAATGGTCTTCCAGAAAGTGAAGAATTAAGCCCATTTATGTTAATGCCGAAGTTACAACAAGATAGCTAGCGCAACTTACCTCCTTAGTGCATTTTCTTCTGACCCAGTTACAAAGCTCAGACAGCCTTTCTTGCAGACACTTTGTGCTTCGCCTTCACACTGTGGCAAATGGAAAGAGTTCTTTCTTTTTAAGACATCTATTTGAAAATCTGCCTGGTATGCAAATGAAGCCCCCACATCTGGCTAGTTTTTGCTTGTATGTTAGAGCTCTGAAAGGAAATTTACTCTCGTTTAGCTAATACGGTTATTGTGGTTTCTCAAATCTCACCACATGTTAGTTTTCTGCCACCACTAATTAAAGAAAGAAAATATTGAAACATAAGGAAAACATTGTATGAGTTATCCCAGAATCCACGTGTTTCTTCTGGAATGACTCAGGATGTTTTTCTAATTCTAAAATACTCACACATATCACATCCCATTCCTTCCTTCTTTCATGTTCATTCAGTTAAACCTAGACCAATTTGGTCTGATACAAAAACCTAGCCACCAGCTGGGGTTCTGGACTCTCCAACGTTCTGTCAGACCATGAAATGTAAACTGTATTTTTACATTCAGGTTTCTTATATTACCTGTTCATTTTTTTAAAACATATCATCACATATTGTCAGTATGTTTTCTCATTATTTTCTTTAAAATTTCTTCCATCTGTTTGCCTCTGGCTTTCTGCTCCCTCTGATGTTTTTCTGTATTTGGTACTTCTATATTTAGTTTTTTTGTTTTCTCTATTTCTCCCTCTTTTGTTGTCTGACTTTTCTGTTTTTCTCTTATTTCCATCTCTTGTTTCCATCCTCATCATTTCTCTCCAGCATTACGTCTTGTAGTACTACTCATCTGCTTCCCCCTTAATCTTTTTTCTTGATATTTTCAGCTTCAGTCCCATCTGATTCCATCTACCTATTCATGTCTTCTTGTACACTATGAGCTGTCAAGGTCCAACCTAATATCCCAGTACAGGCATCCATCAGGGTTTTAGCTGGGCATCTGTCAAACCAGTCAAAGAAGATAGAGCTTTGCTAAGGCCTTCTACAAGGTTTAGACAAACGAGCGAATAGGAGATTAAATAGGTAACGATGGTTACAGAGCACTTGGGAAGTTAAGGGGCTGCATAGTGTTTAGGTGAGTGAGACTCCTAGCCCAATATGTATGACTGCATTTGTAAAACCTCACAGTCTATCCGTTTTCTTCCATCAACATATGTGCTATTTAATTTGAAAATGGAGACTAATAAATAAATAAATAAATGGGAAACAGTTTGTGGTTCATGCGAAAATGGTAAAGAATCAGAGGTGATTTCTTATGTCGAGTCTGGAATTTTCTGAAGGAGGAGCACAGTCATACTCAGAGCATTTCTTTGCTTCACGGCAGCCTTGCTTCTTAGAACAGCCTACCTCCTAACTGAGCTAGGCATGGAAGAAGCACAAAGAGCTGTAAGTGTGTCCTCCTGTTGATAATCAATGGATTCAGAAAACGCTTGTTAAAACAATTTATTTTCTGAAGATCATGTTGATGGAAATCAAAGTTTTAAGCAAACAGATTTTAAAAATTGTGGGTTTCTTTGATGGAAGTTTGGAAACATAACATGCCAGTTTAGAAAAAAATAATAACCAACACACAAAAGAAACAAACAAACAAAAAAAAATGAAATGGGTGAGTTAATCTATTATTACTCGTTCTTTTATCCTCTTTTGTAGGCTGAGGTTACATGTCAGATTACATTTCCTCTTAGAGCAGAGAAAGTAGGCAATGAGTAATGTCATTCTATAGCCTAAGGTCTTGTGAAAGTCTAGACTGGAAAAGGATTGGGAATCCTAAGGTTTTATAGAGGTAAGGAAGCTATTCAGTAGTGAAAGGAAAGGGGCAACTGACTGAAGATGCCAGGAGCTCATAATCTGAATTACCTACCTTCTCTGCCCATGAGAACGTATTGCATTGACTGGAAAATAAATGCTTGTTCCTGGAATCCTGAAGAAGAGAGTAGCACCAGTCCCAACCCCTTACTCTCCACAACTTCTGCAATGTTTTGCATACAGCTGTGCATCACCCAGACGTTTTGTAAATGTCTTTTCCGAGGTCATGGAGGGGGCAGCTGTCTACATAAGCGACTCCGCTATGGAGATGTACATATCAGAGGTAGCTATTACAACATTTCTTTGATCCCACCTGAGTTAATGAATCCATGAAACCTAGCCCACATTACAAGACTTACAAAATATGTCATTATGACATCAATCTTACAACAGCAGCAGTAATGAAAGGCTTAAAAGCAGATTCTTCTTAAAATGGATCTGAATTTTTTAAGTCAAATGTGTTGCTACAATGAAGACAAAATATTGTTAAATATTTCCAAATAACTGCTGCCCTTTGATGCAAATGGTGACCTGCAAGAAGTTCTGCTGAATTCATGACTAATTTACATTAAGCTCTGGAGAACACGTGAGTTTCCGTATCAGAAATGCTGCAAGCACCATGCAAAGAGAGAAGTAGAGTTAAATGTGCAGTCGTTGACATAATTTCTGTGTTTTTGATGCTGTAGTCAGATGATACCCTTTGTGGTAATGTTTTTTTGCTTGCTCGCTCACTCACGCGCTCTCTGTTTCAGGTCTCATTGAAATGACTACCAACGTAGTTTCTCAAAGCATGTCATCAGACTGTACTCCCAAGCCTGACATTTCAACCTTAGTATGTTGAATTCATTGACCTGATTTCTTTTTAGAGCTGTAAGTTCTTTGTATGACTGTATTTACAAGAGACCCACACCATGGAATGCCCCAGTCACCTCTGTTTCCACAGCAATAGCCTTCATGGCCTTAGTAAGCGCTAAAAGCTAGAGTTTGAAAGGTGCTTATATACCTAATTATGCAATTAGTTACTTAGTGTGGAAATTTTAAAATGTCTGTGATCCTGGCTCCCATGTAAAACCACAAGTGCTAAAATGGAAGAATGAAATTTGCAATTGTGCCTGCACCTGTCCCTGGGTGGGCTGGATGAAGCTCAAAGATTTCTTTCAGTCTGTGTGGGCCAAGATGCAGCTTTTCAGCCCATGGACTGTGATTTTCCCTATCATAAAGACAGACTGGGGGGCTTGGCTGGCCACTTCAGTGAGAGAGGTCAGCTGGCAAGACAGAAAGTGATCTGTTTGTTGGGAAAAGTACATGATTGTGTTAGTCTGATAGTCACCATCCCACCCATGCACATCACCAAGGTGGACCAACACTGTCACTTAATTTGGGCTGAGCAGAGAAAGAAGAGAGCATACATAAGAAAGGAGTGTAAGGCAAAGCAAAAAAGGACAGTGCAAAAATAGAATTCAAGGGAGGCATTGTGTAGTGAGGAGAAAGGGGAATAAAGATGTAAACACTAGCTGAGGGCAAATTACTCCCCCGTGTTATTTGTGCACCGTAATGCAAGATGTAACCACTAATCCCAGCGACAATCTAAGACAGTTCAGGCAAAAACTCCCATAAGAGGTTGCTCTGCAAGGAGGAAAATCTCCTCCCAGATCTTCCACACAGCAGGCACTGCTGTTCCTAAACAGTTGCTACTGAGATGCCACTGGTGGCACTTCTGAGGGTGGGAGGTTGTGCACAGAACATGGATCCTCTTCATGATCAAATGTGGATTGGTGAAATAATCAAGCACAGTCTAAATCACTCTCCTTATAATAAGCTTTAAGTGTATTGGATATTCAGCTCTCAGTGCAATGAACAGAAGGTATGTATGTCTGTCTTTAGAGACTTGAGCATACTTGTGAATTTCCATGTGGATTAGGAGAGAAAGTGCACGCTGGGGTGCTGTGCCAAGCACAGACTGTTGCAGTGGATAGTCCACCTTTCATTCCCATCCAAGAGTGGGCAACTGCTGTTATCACTGAATCTCCAGGTCCTCATGCATGCACGCACTTACTGCTGGTTAGTGCTTTGATAAAACTGATGTTTCCAGTGTGATTACAGAACTGGCAAAGAAAAAAAAAAGAATCCAAACAAGTAGCAGGAGGCACATCACTGATTGTTTTCTCAAAGGAGCAGTGAATTGTCAAATGCTGTTGGTTAATTCCGTGCTGCTCAGAAAATGCAAGCGTGTCCTTATACCTCATTCCTGAAAGACAATGCGTTTGTTTCTGTAAATCTAATCTAGCCCACGCTCAGTCAGGCACCTGATAACACTGTGGGCAGATATGTAGGAGAACCGTTTAGCACAGCTAAAGCCACTGAAATGGTATCATAGAGAGAAAGACTAGATAGTGAAGAATGGTCAATGATTTCTCCAGATATGTTTGTGTAACTACTGCCAGGTGGCACCAGTAGCAGAAAGGGCCAGATTCGGTTGTGTCGGCGTTCTGGCATTGATTCAGAAAAAAACCCCAGAAAGTTGGTTATGGCTCTTGCCCTTGACAAGGAAACTTCTCAGTCTGCAGTAAGCTCAAGAATTTTTAACTGGTCTCTGGAAATGTCTACTTTATCCAGTGCCAGCTGTGCCAGATAGCTCAGGTATCAGATGCAGGACGGCCCTAACCATCAATTTGATTGTTCTGAAATAGACTGCTTATGATGCACAGACACCTTACTCAATATTTTTATAACACTGTGTGCGCAGCACAGACATGTTTTTATGCTGAAGGGAAAAGACAAGGGTGTCTATGAGAACAAGACAGGCGGGAACCGATAGCTCCTCCGCAGAATGTTTTGGTTCCCTCTATCATTGAGAATTGGGAAAGTGTGCCAATATTAACCACTTCCCGCTTCACTGCAGCTTCCTCCCAGTGTGTTAACCAGTGCTGGAAGACATCAAAAATTTTGCTGCTTCATCATTCATCTCCAGAGGGCTCTCACTACCCTGAAGCTTTAGTGCCTATCCCAGGAATCCTAGACACTAGACAGGACGCCCTCACATTGATCTGCAGCTGCTCCCTCTGGCTGGTCTCTGTGGCCGCATGCAAAAGTCTTGGCTGTCTGCTTCCTCCTAGAAAGAGGGACAAGGAGGAACTGATTTTAACATGCCTCAGCATAGTCTCCCACTCCAGAGAGGTGCATCTGACAGACTTGTTATTTTTCCTCTCTCACAAAGCCTTATTTTGTACTGTTTTCAATTGAACTCACCAGTCTTCATTTGGAGTCAGAATCGTGCCTCAGCTGGAAATACTTGAGCCAGTAGACTTGTTCTTTTGTTACTTCGCAGGCACAAAATACTTACATTATATCACCGTGTTCCTTGCCCAGAATTGCACTTTCTACCACCACTCCTTCTCACCCAGGCCTCACCCAGGCAGATAAGTGTTCTCCACACTAACCCACAGTGATGCACAAAACATGGAGAGGGACCCTTGCCCTCACACTGGCCTGGTTCTGGAGGGACAGTGGCTTCTTCCTGGCAGATCACAACATGGAGTGTGTGCCCATCGCACCTGCTCTGCTGTGGCTGGCACATGGAGAGCAGAGGAGACCGTGCTTCGGGAGTCCTCTTCTCCTCATCCAACAGAGACAGGCTTCCATCATGTTGACAGCAAGACTGGCACTCACTGTCAAGCCAGATCACTGAGTGTGTCTTCGTGACCTTGCTCCACAGCAGGATGCACTCCTCGTGTCTGAGATCACAGAGTCCTACTCTCAGCCTGGAGGTGTCTAGGAGGTTAGCTTGCACTCTTGTCAAAGAATCTTGCAAAAGAACTCCCTTGAACACAAGATTTTTGCTGCAACTTCCCCAGTAGTTGTATGTGATAACCATCATATCTCAGCTGTGGCCTGCTACCTGCTAAGCTCAGCCAGAAGGTTCCTGGATGTTCTGAAGTGATAATATGGGAACGCTCAAAAAAAAGCTTAATCTAAACAAATATGATGAAAGAACATGAATTGTGGTGCCCTAGTTAATGGTGTTAATGAAGAGTAACTGTGAAAGAAGCAACACCGTAATTACTAGATTCGCGTCCTGTGTCACTCAGATGCTATTGTCTGATAACAGTGAACTACACCTCAGAATTCAGAAGTTCCCCTGACTTTACAGAAGTGGAACTGAAGGCAGGGTTAGTTACTCAAAAAACAATTTCTGGTTATGTTATGTTACTACAATAGTAATTTTTCTCCTTGCTGTTACCTCATCAGCTGTAATGTTTCATTACTCAGGTAAACACTTCACAGGGCAAGACAGTACTGAAGGAAAGGCTGAACTTCAGAGCCTACCCTTCACTTCTGTGTGACTCTGTGTCTCCTGAAAGTGAATGCCAAGAGCTGGAGAGAAGCCTTCAGGCATGTAAAATAGATTCAGCCTCATTAAGCGTATTAGGAGCTGAGTTGAGTTGATACAAAGGATCAAAGGATTTCAGAGCTATCCTACATGTAGAAACTGACATCTGGTAAATTGTGCTTAAATTGCACGAGATCTGATGCCTTGCTGGCTTTCTGATAGTTCTTAATCCATTTTTGTTGGACTACAGAGGATGTTGATTAAGCACAGATAAAGCATTATGGGAAAAATAGAGAGTAAGTGGGAGGCTTGCAGCAAAAAAGTGCATAGAAAAGCTCGTATTTCTGCTGTTTTCCCTGTTAGTCTTCTTATGACTTTGAAGTAACTTTTGTATTCACTAATTTTCATTTTCCATCATAGCTGAGTGCAAAAAAGACTGCAAAAGGCAGGACAAAATGTAACATTGAAAGATTTGTACAAGCAAGAAGAGATCTGTGGTTAAAAGTTATTTTGAGCTCCTACTGTAGAAGATGCCACCTCACTGAGGGCAGCACAAGATTTTATTCTTAACAACCCCGTTCTTCTTGTGTTAGAGAAGAAGCTGCCATTTGAATAAACAAGAAAGAAGCTTTGTGAGAGTACAGTTTTCTCTAAGTCATGTACTAAGGGTGCCTTGTTTCAGAGAGGGCTTCAGATGACTCTTGATGAAGTTATAATTCTGTGTTTCTAATCATTGGAAAAAAAAAAATTATCAGATTTGCTTCTTTTAATAGTCATAAAAGCAGAGATTGCTCACTGCCTCCAACTTTATCTGGTTATATCTGAGGTGACAACATCCTACATTAAACGTCTTTCATCTTCTCTCTTTCTGTTGTCTTTGATGCAAGATCCAGAACTGTTTTCAATCTGTGTTAGAGGACATAGCATCCAAGACCCTCATTTCTTATTTTGCTCTCCCTCAGAATAATCGTGTCATGGCTTTGAAGCTCTTGTAGGCAGGCTCTCCTTCCCAGGACACTTGTCAGCTTGCTCTCTCAGAGTAGATTTTTTCTGTCTCTATCCCACTCAAATGCTTTGAACTTCAGACTAGAGTCTGAAGGACTAAGGTTTCTAAGCACATCCTCAGGGCATCCAGTTCTGCCTAGCAGCTCCTCCTGAAAGCTTAGTTTCTCAGTCTGCCTGACTCCTGCATCTCCTCCCTCCCCACAACACCTTTAATGTACCACCAGAAGTGCAGGCCTCCTTGCTCACTGTTTAACTCTTCAGGAGATACACAGTGACTGTGAGCCAGCAGATATTGGCTGGCTTTTCTGCTCAGGGCTGGGACTCCAAAATCAGACCTTTACAAACAGATGAACAGGGTCAACATGGGGATGGCAACAGAGGGACAGGGATCCAATAGGAAACACAGGAATAAATGCAAGAAAGCAGGCAAGTAAAATTAGAAAGGAAACCAAGGAGGAAATGGACCATACGCAAGGGGAAGGAGCTCGAAGCAATCAGTCAAGGGACTTTTTAAGCCACCTTCTTGTGGCTACCTATGGTGTGGTTATCAAGGTTGAGTTCCCAGTTTGACAGGCCTCAGGACTAATGAATGCAGAGGGCCATTCTGAGAATAGTGCTGTTTACCTTCTCATGGCTGTCAAAATAGGGTGAAGAAGAACAACATCCCAACCTCTTGCTAACACCACCATATGCCTCTGAGAGCAAGGAATGCTCTGTGTCACATAGCCCAAAGTGAGTCTCACCACTGTTCCACTGGGATTTCAACACTGGTCACACACTGCTTCACTACAGACCCTTCAGGCTCCAAATATACAGCAGAGGATCCTCCATTTTCTGTTATTCCTCTGTTCTGTTTCTAACTGAGACTGGATACAAATTTGTTCTTAGATATTTTCATCTGGGTGTGAGGCTTTCTGCCGCACAAGATTCTCAGAGAAATCAGCATCCCTGCTGTCATTCACTTAGGGAAGTTTAATGCACAATTAAATCCCCTTCCCTGGTGCAACCTGGTGTCCAGTTGGAGGGCAAGCTGGGTACAGTCCCCCTGGCACTTCACATTGATGGTCAATATTGCAAGTGACAAAATTTCTGGTTCACCTAAAGCCCTGGCAAATTAACCACTGAGTGAGACTCCTCTGCATTTCCACAGCTTTGAGCAGTAAATATCTTGTTAAAACAACAATCTTAGTTCACTAAGGATCATTCCAAATAACCTCAAGACACAGACTGGTAGCAAGCAATAGACCTCTGTGGTTTTAGACTAAACCCTCAGGTTAAGAATGAAATCTGGTGAAGGAAAGGGACAGTTGTTACTCAATAAAGCCCTCCACCTCTTGTTGTGTGGTCAGCTCGCCTTCTCAACTCTATACTGGGTAGAACTGAGGAGAGAGAAAGTAAGCTCCAGCTGATTAGGTGTGCTTGACCTGAATGATCTTTTTTATGTTCCTGCCTGTTTATACTGTTTATTTCACTTCCTTTCCCCAACACTTTGTGGCAACACTAAAAGAAAATCAAGTAATAATAATTCCTTAGGAGAATTCAACTCTGCTATGCAAAGAAAACCAGTAGACCTGAGCAAAATCACAGTAGAGGCAACAAAATGTATAGATGCTATTATTGCAAAGGACCACACAGTCGGATAGTGTTCAGTTTGCTTCCCAGGTCTAGCAGATCCTCGGTGACCAGTAACAGCTCTGTTATACAATAGTGTAAGTCAGGATACATCCTTTTTTTATTATTACTATTATTCAAAGATAACAAGAGCAAACCACACCGGGAGATGAGCAAACAAAAAAGACAGTTCTGCAAGATTTCCTGTTCCGTGATGCATGGGTAATTGGCCTATATTTGTGACCCCATTTTTCTTTCAGGTCTGCAGCTGTACTGCAGAGATATAGCCCTTCAGTTCCAAGCCCACACTGTGAAGGAGCTGCAGTGGTCACTGCGAGGTACTGCAAGCTTTGAAGGAGATAAACGGCACTCTGTCATGCTTTCTAACTTTCACTTGGCCCTAAATCTGAATGGAAGCACCAGTGCTATTTGTAAGCAAAGGGAGAAAAGGCAGATGTAGAGACAAGCAGCCCCTCTCTCAGGTGCCTCTTTCAGAAGTGCTCCAAATCTCAGCAGCTCTGTAGAGTTAGAGCCAAAGCAGGTGGAGCCGTTGCTGCTGGCTGCAGTGGTGAAGGTGCCGCAGCACAGGAAGAGGCCCTCTGCACTTCTGCTCCCCCCATGAACAAGGAGAGGGGAGTCGGTGACATTTGCATGACTGCCCCCAAACACGGTGCATTTCACAGGCAGCACAACTGTGTGCATGGCTGGCACTGTAAATAAGCTGTTCTCACTTTGAGAGCCATCAACCCAGTAAGATGTAGGGTTCCACAAAAAAAAAAAAACAATTGACCAGAGCTATGAGATCATACAGTCTATATGAGCAGCTACAGGTAGGCATACAGATTTTCATCTTTTCCCCACAAACGTAGTTTTCCATCACAACCATTATAATGCTACACCAGAGCTAAAACCAAAGTACACCTCCTAAATTTTTCTTTGCAGAAGGGATTCTGACTTTCTTCTTCAAAAATGCTCCTCACAGCCAGTCTCTAATGTGCTGCTGATTTATTTTTTTTTTTTTCAGACTTACTGATTTTTTAATTCAGGTTAATCCCTCTGTCTGCTATTCACCACTCTGAGTTGCCCAACTCAATATCTGCTTAATTATCAAGACCATGGTCACGTCCCCGTGGAAGGGAACACAACTTTGGTAGTGCTGAGAAAGTTTCCTGCACCATGCCACGTCTCTCACGTGCTGTCTGGTGGCACTCATAGTCATAGAATCATATCATAGAATGGCTTGGGTTGGAAGGGACCTCAAGGATCATAAAGCTCCAATCCCCCTGCCACAGACAGGGCTGCCAACCTCCACATTTAATACTAGACCAAGCTGCCCAGGGCCCCATCCAACCTGGCCTTGAATACCTCCAGGGATGGGGCATCCAACTCTGGCAGCCTCAAATGCTGCTCTCTGCTACCACCCACTGCCTTCTCAGCTTCACCGTTCCTTGGACTGTTCTCTCTCAGCTCATGGGTATGTGCTTAATTTATTTCCCTCTATATAAACCAGATTAGGTCGAGTGCTTTCAAAATTGTACTTGGCATTCATTTCTGCCTGTATTTTACCTTGGGCTCCTCTGTGTCTTTCTTTACGCAGTTTAGCTTAATGCTTTTTGATATTTAATGGAAAATGAGCATGCATGCAACGAAACAGTGCAGAACAGCTACCGTATGTTAGCATCACGCTAGTTTAGTCTACACTAGCTTCTCCAGTTGGATGAGATCTATGGCCTCAATGCAGCTATTTTTTCCTTTCTTTTTTTTTTACTGACACAATTTGCACACACTTACTAAAACCACAAACTAGAGAAAGTATTCATGAATTTCAATTTCTCTTTCATGGAAGAGGTCCATGAGAGTTGATTTTACTTCTGGCCCAGAAATTTAGAGCGCAAAAAAACCACTCAAAATCCAGACTTTCTCATAGGTTTGTCTACCACTATCTGGTTCAAGTGCCTAACTTAAAAATTTCACTTTAGGCTTAATTAATTTAGCATTGTGACTGGGTGTAACGGAGGAACACTATTTTTGTAATGCTACGTGTGTGATAACTGGATGGGAGATGAGGATATGTCTTGCTTTTTAATGGCAACATCAGTTTCTTAAATCTACAATTTACTCCTTAAAGAATTTTTCAAAGTTTCCCATCTCTCCCACTAGTTTGTGTTGAGCTATTAAGTATAAGCTCAAAGTATACCCTTTGAGCCACTCAGCACCAGAAAGACGCCTTTTTTCACCAGTTTTGCCCAGCCTGGAATCACAGCCACCCCCTGCCCTGCCCCTTGTTGGGGAGATGAGCTTTTGATCACATAACCTAACACCAAACACCAGAACTATCTGCCTAAAACATAACAGGAGTGTCAGTTTAAAGGGCTTCTTCCACAGCCATCTAAGCCACCTGTGCAACTGGAAGCACAGCTCCATCACATGCCATATCTTTCCCAGTCGCATGCCTTGCAGCATGCCCTGGAAGACATTTGTTGGCCGAAATAGCAATGCTGTAAGCAAAAGGCGGAATTTGTTCCACTTCAGAGCAAAACAACAACAAAAAGCTATGAAAAAAGCTGAAGCACCTGTTCTTGCTGTGAAGAGTCATGTGATAGGTACTTCTACAGGGGAACTGTGCAAATGACCTGATTTTAGTACTTTGTATCTGCTGTGGTTTCCCATAGCCTTAGAACAACTGAAAAAAAAAAAAAAAAAAAAAAAAAAAAAAAAAAAAAAAAAANAGTTGCTAAGAAACTGAAAAACAATTTTTAGAAGCCTTATGACTTGTTTTTACAAACAGATAGATCCAAGAATAAGAGTGAGCTGCAGTTGCCTACACAGCATGCAGTCCAGCTAAGTTCACATTTTCTGAGACTCTCTCAAGCACAAATCTTACAGGGAATGGCTGAAGGAGCCAGGATTGTTCAGACTGGAGAAGAGGAAGCCTCTATTGCCCTCTGCAACTCCCAGAAAGGAGGTTGTGGCAAAATGGGGGTTGGCCTCTTCTCCCAGGTAACAGCAATAGGATGAGAGGCAATGGCCTTACATGGCACCACGGTGGTTCAAGTTGGATATTAGGAAACATTTCTTCTTCCAAAGAGTGGTAACGCGTTGGAACAGGCTGCCCATCCACAGAGGTGGAGGAGTTACCATCTCTGGAGGCATTTAAGAAAAAGGTTAATATGGCACTGAGAGACATCATTTAGTGGCATGTTAGTTGGACTGAATGATCTTAGAGGTCTTTTCCAACTTTAATGGATCAATGATTCTATAAGGTTAAAAACCTCATGCTGGAGTTGACATCAAGTTACTTTATGCCTAATGATGGCCTTCCTCCACAGGACAGTTAGCATGTGCATGCACTCTGTTGCAAAAGAGTTTCAACATGAAAACAAGGTAATTTGCATGCACAGAGGCAGCGAGGTTTATTCTGTCTTTCCCCACAGTAACTATAGAAAGGTCAATTTTAGTAGAATAATGGAATAATTTAGGTTGAATGAGCTCTCTAGAGCTCCAGTCTCCTGCTCAAAGCAGAACTAACTTTGAAGCTCGATTAGGCTGCTCAAGGCTGTCTGTTTTTAAAATCTCTAAGGATGGAGAATATGGAGTTTCCCCAGGCACCTGCTTCACTCCTGGACCATTCTCCTGGTGATTTTCGTTTTATTGCATAAATATCACTGAAATTTCTCCAATACAATTTGACTGTTGTCTGTTGTCCTCACACTGAGCACCTCTAGAAAGAGTCCAGATCTGTTCTACAGACAGTTCCTCTATCTGGGGAAGACACAGCTTTTGCTTTCTTTGCTACAGGCAGAAGAGCTTCAGGTCTCCACAGGTCACATGCTCCAGCTGCATCTTCATCATCATCCTACTTCTCTCCTTGAATGGCAATCTTGTCCTTCAGCAAACTGGCTGTTGCCCACTATTTGGTATCATCTGAGAGCGTGATGAGGATTCAGTGCACCCTATCATCCTGTTCGTTGATCAGTATTCAGCCCTGAGGAACACCACTTGTAACTGGTCACCAGCTGGATTTCAATCCACTACCACAACCCTCTGAAACATATTCAAGTGCTTTCCTTGCACCCTCTGTAGTCCATCTCTCCACAGTTTGGCTTCACAGATGCTATCAAAAACTTCAGCAGAAGCCAGAGAAAATGACATTCAGTACTGTGTCCCAAAGCAATTGCCTAATGACAGGTGATCACATCGATCAGGTGCAATTTGCCCTTCATAAACCCATGCTGGTTGTTCTAGGTCATCTTATTTTTATGTGCTTAGAAATGGCTACCATGAGGACTTTGATAAAATTTCCCAGGGACTAAGGTGAGGCTGACTGGTCTGTAAACTTGCTCTTTCTCACCTTTTTTAAGAGCTAGACATAACACCTTCCTTTTTTAGATCATTGGAAATGTCCCTTAATTACCACAGACTTTCAAAGACACCTGAGAACAGACCTTCTCAGGAGA
Source organism: Pavo muticus (assembly GCA_016647715.1). Lineage (NCBI taxonomy): Eukaryota > Metazoa > Chordata > Aves > Galliformes > Phasianidae > Pavo > Pavo muticus. The sequence goes on from JACDJE010000008.1 coordinate 3,109,401, forward strand.
CAGAGTGAAGAAGAAACAATACCCCAGTCTTTTTTTTTTTTTTCCTACTCTTCATCACTGTCACCCACTCCATTCAGTAGCAGGCCCACATTTTCTTCTGTCTTCCTTCTGCTGCTATCTCACTTAAAGAAATCCTTCTTGCTACCTTCAGATCCCTTCAGCTCTCTCATCAGCCTTCCTGTCCCTTATACACTGTTCCCATATGCCTGTGCACTTTCTGGAAGTCACCCTTTGCAGCCCATCTTTGCATCTGAGTAGTTCTTTCTTGCTCCGAGCAATAAATTTAGAGTAACCCCCTGCCATGCACCCAATTCCAGAAAATCCTGTCCAGCACTAAAGCAAGAATCTTCCTTCACACCCTCCATTTATCTCTGGGCTCGTTTGTGACTTGCCATGTTGCTCTTCCTGCAAATTTGAGGTGGTTGAAAATCCCCATGAAAACCACAGCATGCAATCAGGACTCTTCTTGGAATCAATTAAGGAAGGCTTCATTTTTTTCTTGATCAGGTGGGCTGTTGCAGGTACCTACCACAATATTCTCTTTCTTGGCCTCCCCTTAGAATCATAGAATTGCTCAGGTTGGAAAAGACCTTAAAAGATCAAGTCCAACCGCAACCTAACCATACTACCCTAACTCTAACAACCCTCTGCTAAATCATGTCTCTGAGCACCACATCCAAATGGTTTTTAAACACATTCAGGGATGGTGACTCAGCCACCTCCCTTCATCCCTTACAATAAGCTCTGGGCAGGTCTGTCACAGTTTGTGTTCCATTTATTCCCTGCACATTTACATGGACCCCCTCATTTCTCTTTCCCACCTGCCTATCAAGCTTGTGTCCAGCCACTGCAGCATTCCAATAGTGCAAGCTATTCCACCATGCCCCCTGTCATACTGTGACGTCATAGCTTTGTGACTGCACAGGCTGGTCCTGTTTATTACAGACTGGTCTTATTTTTGCACTTCTGTTTACGGACCAGAATCTCAGATGATGCCGAGTCACTCCAGTTTCTCATGGTGGGGGATTCATTCAGCTCACTGCACAAAGCAAGTGTTCCCCAAAGTAAGGTTTTATGTTCAGCTTTGTTATGATCTATCATTCCTCAGATAGTTTTATGCAAAAGAGAAAAGCTCCATCCTCTTTCCATACTTAATTACCACACTTTTCCCTGAAAGGTAACCATTCAAGTGTACGGACATGTTCAAAGTGACATTTTGTACATATAAGGACAGCTTATGTATTTTTCCTATTATTCTGTATTTAAAAATCACACCTCCAGACCCTAAAACAGGAACAGTATGCATGAGGTCACAAGGTATTTTTTTCATTGTTAATGGAATTTTGTACCGTTTGTGATACACAAAGGAACTGACACTTCCAGTGTTCATTGCAGTTCTCTCAGAGGTTCAACCTAAGTTAATGACATCATGTAGCCAAGTGAAATCAGGACAATCATGCTGCAACTTCTGTTACGCAATACTTGACTACATCCAGTCTGTAGAGGATTTTGCTTCAGGATGAATGAAATCACAAAGCTACCACAACTGTACCCCTTATGATTTAACTCCTTTTTGACCTTAGCTTACGATGAAAAAAATGAAAGAAAAAAAGACCTACTGAACATCTGGCATTTCTGAAACGAACAGTAAACTCTGTAGTCATCTTGCTGAGATTCAATTCCTGAAGTCTAGACAATACTAAAAACAGAAGTTTAAGTTGGCTCTTGTCTATAATCAAACTCAACTATCCAAGAATGCAATATTTCCCGGAAAGGAGGCTTGTTTTGCATAAAGTATTTCTTCAGTGACAATTACTATGCTAAAATGCAAACAAACAATCAATCTTATTTACCATCAGCACCCAATTCACTTGTCATCCACAGAAGTGTTCCAAGTCTTCTGAAGAGCTAGATGCTAGATAATCCAAATAAGAACATTGTCAAAATAGCCTACAGCAGGTTTTTTTTTTTTTTTTTTTTTTTTTAACCACAGTTGGGTAAACAGTCACTTACGATGAAATATTTAATCAGATGTGCTGTGGTTTCTCATTTGCTTAAAAAAAATAGAGTAAAATAAAAACAAAAAAGTGAAGTGGAACAAAGCGACTTCACAGCAAAGAACTGAGACAAGTACAGGGTGTTGTTCTTTTAATCATCTGTCATCACCACCACAGTCATACTAATGGGACTGTCAGCTATAGCTTAGTCCCTAATTATTTCTCTCACAGAAATCCCAGGATTTGTTGCACAAATTAAAGTGTCTGAGGGTTTCACAATGCACGTTTCTGAAAAAACCTATTGGTTCAAACCTGCACAGACCAAATTTAAGTGCCCTTCTCAGACAATTCCTTCCCTGTTCACAAAGCTATCTATCTGAGAAAAGATAGAAGAAATACAGCAGACAGGAACATTCCCATCTTCTAGGGATCTAGTTGTTAATTCTAACATGCAGAAGAGGTTGAGTACACAACCGTCCTTAAGGGAGGAGTCAGATGTAGAATACCAAGCAAGATGGTTTAAAACATACAACAAAACAAGCATTCAAGAGCTAAACTTGTCAGTCATCTTTAACTAACTCAATTGAACTAAACAAGACAAAATTTTGCCAATAAGGGTAGTATTCTTTCTTCCCCTCCCTGCTGAATCATAAAATATCTGACAACTCAGACTGATACTCAAAAACTCAGACTTGAATCAATATGAGAAATTGCAGGATCCACTGGGCTTAAAAGAACGTAAGCACACATACACACACACACACACACACACACGCTCTCAACTGCAGACTAGACTGACTCTGGAGAGGAGAACAAATAAAAAACATTCTTCAATAAAATCCCGCAAACCCACAGGGCTTCCCAAACTTCCTAAACATTTTTTTATTCAATAAGTCTCAAAAATACAATTTAGCCAGCATAATAGCTTTATTTTGCAAGTTATCATACACAATTCAGCAAAACCTCACAGGAGACTTACCACTTTTTGGCATTTCCTTCAATGAGAATCAAAGTGCAAGGTCTCCAATCAGTCCCCAAGGAAAGAGAAAACACTTTGCTGTTAACAGAAGTCATGTTAACATTTAAAGTATCTAATTAGTTAAAGGCCACATGTCCATATGCAATTAGAAATAGTTTTAATAAAGTTTTAGCTTCTTTTGGTATGACAAATTGCAAGATATCCTACAGCTAACAGGTAACAAAACCATGTTTTCCCAAGACACAAAAAAAAGCAAATGGCACTGTCTCTACATTATTCCACACACCTTAAAAATGAACGTTAGCAATTAATTGTTCCCAAGTGTTCAAGTTGAATTTTACATCCTTCAGACATGTTATTGCTCTCTTTTTAAAAAGATTTCAACCAGAAAAAAACCTTTTAACATGTAGTATCTTGAGACACGGGTTCCTCCATAGTTCAAGTAATTTTTATACATGGTATATTATTTCTTACAACATTGTTGTTATCTGAAGCCTATGGCACACCGATTTTCAGGGTAAAAAAAATTCTCCTGTGTTAAGCAGCTACAACTTGGCACAAAGTCAGAAGTTCAAGGTGACTAAATATTTTGGTGCTTTTTGCTGGCTTATTTTGGGGCGCACATAAATAAAAGGCACAACTTTTCCCCTCTCTTCTCATTATTTATGTACTACAAAAGCCTAACTTTCCAGCACTGCTCCATGCCTGCTGGCCCAGTACAAGAAAGATCCAAGTCAGTATCCAATGCTAGTAGCAGCTCTATTTACTTAACCAATGGCTTTAGTTTAGCATGCTACTTCTGAGGTGGCCACTGATGAGAGGCCAACAGTTTTCCTGGAAAAAGAAAACTACAAAGTGTTAAAAAAGAAAAAAAAATAAGTTATTTATATTCACGTACATGTATATTTTCCAAATGTGTTCACAATGTTCAGAAAGTGCACATTTTGAAGTCTTGTTTCAGTACTATAAATGTCCACGACCTATATATTACAGCAGCGCCATGCACAATGGCATCGTTAAGGAACTGTCACTGTTTCCATTAATGACTCTGTTTTACAAGAATATAATGAATAAACTGAAATTTGCTCTTAGCTAGAACTTAGCATTGATGATGTCTTCAGTACGTTGTTTTAAATATCTGAATTTATTTCTCTATGGCAATCAGAATCTGAAAAACAGACAGTTAGTTGTTTCACTTTTTGGCGCTCATTTTCGCACAGCAAGGATTTTCAAGAATAGAAATGAGCTGACAGCAAAGGAAGAGCCCTCAACAATAACAGCTCCACAAACCATTTCCACACCGTTAAAAACCTAAAAAAAAAAAATTTAATGATTTGTGGATCCTTACATAATCAATTTTCATTATTTAACAACCAATAACACTAATGAAATTATCATACATAAAAACAGCTTAGGTCTTAACGTCAATGGTCTGACAAACATACTTAAACAAGAATATTCAGAGTCAAGATTAGTATTAAATTTAGCTCCTAAACTTAGCTAAATTTAGATATGCTCAACTTGATACGTCTTTTTTAAAAGTCCAACTTTCAAAAAAGTCTGAAAAACAGCAGTTTCAAGTAGGTCTGGAGCGCTTAGGTATCGTGGCTAGATTTACCACGAATACGTATGACACGCTGACTGGACAAAACTGTTAAAAAGCAGCAGAAGTTGAAGCACTACCTCTGAAGGTTCTTGCTTTGGTTATCTTTAAAAACATTTCAAACTGTTACAATAACAGTGCAAGTTCATTATAAAGCCACGTGACTCCGTGTAGATGTTTTCTTGTAGACTGCTTTTTATTATGCCCACTGCCAGCAATGGACATTCTGCTTGGAAAATCCAACTCCTGCTGTAAAAAGTTTGGCTGAACCAAACGAAAAAAGTAATTCCAATATCAGACTCAGATGGGAACACATCATTTCATTTATGTCTTGTAAAGAAGCCCTCTCCACCTACAGTCTTTATTAAACAAGGCACAAATAGGGAGTGGACATTCCAGCAAAAAGTGATTGTCTGAATTTAACAGTCCACAGTAGTCTTCCAGTCCAGCACAATGAAACGTTTTTGCTGTCCAATTCTATGCCACGTCTTCTAGATAATCCGCAACATCACTGAACTGAGAAATGGTATGGTCTTGTGTGATGTCTTCAAGCTAGAAAACAAATGAAATCACAAGCTCAGAAAGTAGAGGGAAAAAAAGCACTGTTTCACAAAATCCTTCACATCAGGTCCTTTCATTGGGACTTCAACTCATTCGGGAGGAGCACAGATACATCTTGAAATAAAAGCTAAGACCTCCTTAGGCTGGATACTAAACCAGTAGCAAATCTGTTTTACGTGTCTAGAAACAGAGTGAATTGTGCTACCAAACCACTTTTTGTTGTTGTTGTTAAATCAGCATAGTACCTAACTTGACAGGAATGCTAAGTGTAAAAATACAGAACATAACAATCAACAAGACTAAGAAATAACTTCGGAACCCATGAGAGCAGCACATTCCCTCACAGGAGGTTAAAAACGTAAAGAACAAATTGAAAAGAATCATACTTTATCACTGGCATTCAAGTCTTCTGTTTCCACAGAAATTTCATCTATTTCTTCACCAATACTGATATCACTTTTCTCTGAGCGATGGCTGGTACTAAGAAGAAAGAGAATTAAGACTTTCTTTTCAAATGTCCAAGCATTACATTTATATTCATAGCAAGTTAAAGATGAACTTAATTAAAGACCCATAATAACTAAAGGCCTTCTACTTAGAAGGAGCCATGATAAATACTAGCTTATGCATCAGTCCTAGAGTTTACAATACTAATATCTTGATTAAAAGGATCAAGCTCTTAAATATTTATTACTGACTACTCATGATGCTTCTCTTTTCTTTTAATGGAATAACTGCTTAGCAGTGTTAATTAAGCATTAAAACATCTCTAAGTGCATGGTTTAGGAAAAGAAAGACTTCAGTTAATAAGCAGCTTAAAGTTAGAGAGTATCTTAAACTTAACATCAGGCTTTTAAGGAACTCATTAAGACCTACACCAAAGCAACGCATTTTGCTATTTTTTTTTTCCCCCTTAAAAAGATTTCTAACTCTACTTATTAACAAATTGAAGTTTAGAGGAGTTCAGAGATACTGGCAAGGTCCAGCAATAGCGACTAGCTGGAATATGAGTTCATATAAGTACGTCAATGGATACGTTTATAATGTACGAAATACTGTGCTCCTGCAATATCACCTCTCTCTTACCTGTTGAAGTCATCAGCGTACTCATCATCATCTCCATTTCCTAAACGATTTTTAAAAGGTATTAATAAAAAGAAGTTTACTTTTCAGGAAATGCAAATGAAGAATCAAAACTTCTCCGGTTATTTAAAAAAAAAAGCATTCAAAACTTTTCTTTCCTTAGGAACCCAGCCAACAAAATACATCATCTGATATTAGAAAAGTACGAATGAAATAAATCAAATTTTTGCTGCATGCATAAAACACTGATCTCAAAAGTTTTCACTTCTCTGTATTTCTTCTGATCCGATCTTGCTCCCGACTCCAGCAGGTCTCACAATGTTTTCCAACAAAATAACAGGAGATGAAGATCCTCTTTCAATATGCATATTTCATTTTCTCAGATCCCTCTAGGAGGCTGGGCCAGAGCTTTGAGCCGAAAATGTCAAACCTTAATCGTGCTTAGTTGTTACTTACCTAATTCTAAAGATCCCAGTTTCGCATTCACCAACCGCAGGTCTTTCAAAACAGAATTTCTATTTAAATCTGTGGGAAAACCAAACCATAACAGAAATTTGGCTTGTGACTACAATAAGTTCCCACTTGGACAGTGTATAGTAACCATCATTTTATAGTAATTTTACATAATTTTACAATATATCATGGTAGTATTACATTCAACTGTCAGGCCTGAACTATGCTAACATTTAAAGACATGAACAACAACAGCAGACAATCTCCCAGCATTCAAGAGCATTTTGCAAATCTCCCTAAATATCTCTAAAGAATTCATGCAAATAACATAGTAAAAAGTTGAAAGTGAGCAGTAGGATTTTAAACTCTTCTAAACTGCTTTGCACAGAAAATGGAAGTAGGTATTTCACGCTCCAAAATACAAGATGTGTCAATGTGCCATAATCTGGCAAAAAACTGTATGCTATCACTCAGAAATGAGCATTAAAAAAAGCACATTCCAAACAGATGGGGGCCACATACAGGCAACTTATATCATACTTACATCCAAATATACAGAATATTCATTATGTTATGGGAAATATCATTCATCACAACACAAAAAGATGTGAAACTTACCATCGGGCTCCTTTAGTGAAGGTGCACCAGTCAGAGAACTTAACCCACTTTTCAGAGGTGGTGCATCAGAAAGGGATGCTAGACCTCCTGCTTTATTGGAATCAGTTTTCCTAAAACAAACCAAAGAAGTATTCCACAGAGCTGTAAAATGCATATCAGTCACTTTCTTTTCTGTTATTTATTCAGTTGTCATAAAATTAGAACAGCTATATAGACAGCAAAAAGAACAAAGGAAAAGGCTACCCATTCTGCAGTGGAAGAACGGTAGTTAGCTAGCACAAGTGTCAAGCAAGACATTCACCAAGGTCATCTTCTTTGCATCTATGCAAAGGCTTCTGCCTGACTTCTTTTTCCAACAGAACTCCCACACCTTCTTTAGCATCATCATTTTTAACAAAGGATTTTTTATTATACACATGTGTAAACAAAGTCAAAAGAGGAAAGGTTCACAAGTCAGGATTCAAGTCAGCTTAGCTTAGTTTACAATCAAAAGATTAGGTCTGATGAAACTATTAATTCCCAAGAGCACTCAGCCCAACAGAAGGGAAACTTCTCAGTTATAGCAAAATAGATCTCACCACCACCAGTTAAAGTTCACTTGGCTACTACTCATTCTGCTCATATATTTGAAATATCAAGTTCAAATTGGAAAAAAAAAATTGCAAAAAAAGAATAAAGAAACCATTATTAAAAAAGAGAGCATGATTTTCACATTTGATATTGCCGGACTCGTCCATTCTTCTGATTGTATTCCTATTAACATTGAACAATATCATCTGAATCGTTCATTATATCCAGGCCATCTAAATACCATGGAATTTAACACCTGAATTTTGAACAGTGGCTCAGAGATCTTGGGCAAGTGAAAGCTTGGGCCAACTCTTAATCAACCCTTATTAACTGCTTGCTCCCTTCCTTCTGCAAAGAACCCTTCTTCTGGGGGCAAAAGAACTTAAGCTTTTTTGTGAATCAAGTAATGCTGGTGTCCCTCCTAACCACTCTTTCAGATTCAGGTGCACCAGCACTACACAAACAGATTTATTTCATCTGAAAAATCTATTCATTTTTTCTTTTGCTCTAGAGGAGATGCCAGGACACTAAAAGCAACAGGCTCAAAAAGAACAGCTCTGTTACAGTTAGTCATTAACTCATTTACTACTATTTACATATTTAACAAGCTTTATTATGGAACATTAATATCTAAATCACAGTAATGTTATGAGGTACAAAAATCTACTAGTCGGTGGACTGTGACTTTACTACTTTTCCTAAAGGGAGTTTATCCACTAAGAAAATCCTCATTTGATTTTCAATATTGCAGCTTATCATTTAAACCTATTTCATGGCATCGCAACCACGTGTTACGATGGTTAGATTTTGGTTAACAGCTACTTGACACACTTGAATAAGGAAGAGTAAATGCACCGATAATTCCAATAACGAAAAGTGAACTCATACAGTAGGGAAATTTGTAACATATAATATTTTCCACAGAAAAATCACTGCCCTTCGAGAGAAATATCTGTTCCTTATATATATCCAATGAAAAACAAATAACAAACAATCTTTTTCTTAGAGTCCAGTAACCTATTAGACAGAAACAGCAAACGAACACCATGAAATGATGTTCCAGCTTTTCTCAGTAGAGAGTTAAACAAAGCTCCAAAATAACCACAACTCTGAGAAGAATACCCAAAGATAAGTCGTACAGTTTGGTAACAAAACTACTGTACAATTCAGTCACTGAAAAATACCATTTGAAGCAAGAACCAGTGATCAGATCTGGCCACAGAAAAAACAACAACTTGTTGAAAACAGAACTGCACACAAAAAGTACTGCGGTGTGAAAAGGAAACCCTCAGTGGTGAGGAAGTGTTACTTACACTTACAGTTAACATATTTGCCAGATATTTTGTATTCCTTACAAAGTTATACAAATAGCTAAAGTACCACCCTTCTCATTTTTCACTACTTTTAGCGTTGGTCACAACTGCAGCTCTGCTGCAGCAAGAAACACTGGTGCCTGTAACTCACATGTTCATTCCACAAAAGAACACACTGGGGACATTATATGGCATAACTGATGCACCTCAGAGGAATACAGGTTTTTCTCTCTGGTACATTCAAGAGATCAGAGACGTGCATTTCAGAAACGAAATAGTTCACTTGCATTTACAAAGGGTGAGCAATCAGATGTCAGCTAGCTCCTGAAGGTGTGCAAGCTTACTGAACACAAAAGAAACCTATGTCTCTCCACACCACTTACCAGCCATAAGTTCTTTCTGGTTTGGGTATAGGATCATCAAAAAAAGAATCTCCCTCGATATCATCTTCATCCACATCTGGATCACTTTTTTCTTTGGTATTTAAGTCTTTGTTTTGCAACTGAGGATCTAGTTTTGTTTCATTAGGCAGAAAATGAATGCTTCTTTTGCTGGCTTCCCCTGACGAGACACTCGTGTCACTTTGAGTAGCTTCAGTAACCTCGAAAGATAAAGAGAACAGACCTCACTGAAAGAAAAGGTAATTTCTCTTCAAGAAAGCCCATATAAACTGTTTTTATTTCTTAAAACACTGTAAGCAGTAGTATACACATATCATAATGTTAACCAAACACTTTTTTAAAAGTTCTTTAGATGTTATTAGTACTTCTCTCTACTCATCAGAAATAACACAACAGAAAAAAAAGCTGTTTTTAAATCACTTTAGAAGATTTCTTTATTGTTACTGTCCATTAAAAAGTTTGTTCTATCCTTTGCATGGTTTTATATCTAGATAAACGCTACTAAAAGAGCAATCCTTTTTGAAAGAAGATGATCATCAAATGAAGAAATCTACATACATGCTACTTCTTAAGATCTAGCTTTGAATACATTTTCAAAGCACGTGACACGATTTTTTTTATTAGTGTCACTTTGCAACTCCTCTATAAACAACTTCTTTTGAATTAAAGTCATCAGTTCCAAAATAAATCAATTTAAACTCATGTAAATGACACCATCTTAAAAAAAAAGAAATACTTTTAACTTAGCTTCAAAAATACTTACAGTTTCATGCAAAAGAAAGCTCACCCTATATTGTAATTTCACTAAGAGATTACAAATGTGAATTGCGTAGTTGAAATGGCTTGGAACACAACAAGCCACAGAGGTTCATATCCTGACTCTCAATTTTCAGGGATAGATCTGCTTACTTGTGAATGTCTCTAAACCAAGCTAAAAACTATACCGAATGGCAATCTATGAAGTAATACTATATTCCAAGCAGCAAATGTAATATGACTGCAGATCATTAGTATTTGGAGGGGAAAAAGTGTAAAGACTAAAACGATACAAACAAGGCATCTAAGAATAGGTAACTTTCAGTCTTCCAATCATGCTCATGGCTCAGTTCTATAAATACTCTGCTTTTAAGGACTGCTCTATGTACAATCAGGTAACACAGATCAACTTCTATCTCTGCAAAACCTTTTGGCCCAGTGATCACATTTAAATTTATGTAGATATCATCTTGGTGCAACAAAATGAAAATGAAAGCAATGAGAAGATCTGTTTACTTTACAAACTCTACACACCAACAATAGCAACAATTTCGAAGCAAAACCAATAACGTTGTTTGTTCCAAATAAGCAGCATACAGGCTGCACTGACCAAAGGTGGTTTTGTGGGATGTTTCTGTTCTGATTTTGTTTAACAATCAGTCATTATCTTTCACTTAAAAGACTAAAGTGTGGTTTTTCAAACCATAGGCCACGAAACTTTAAAGAAGTCATTTTATCTCAGTCACAGAACTACATTCAATCGCTGGCAGTAAATCTATTCTTTCAGGGCAAGAAAAATACCCGTAAGTGACAGTTCCAATAATTTTCCAATTCCCTGTCCTCAAGGCACAGAACTGCTGAAAATTAAGATCTTAGTGATATCCCAACCAGAGTAAAAGAGACATTACAGGCACTTCTCACTTCTCTCCCTCGTCCTGGGGGAATGAGCTGCTGCTATCTTGTGTGAGACAATGGAAGCTTAACAGTTGGTGTTTGCTTGAGTTCATCTATCCAAAAGCTTTGCTTAAGTGAAATGACCACTTTCAAATTGTAGTGATAGCCTAGGCATGGCTAACAGTTCAATGAGTAATGTGTCTGCCTTGGGTTGCAAGTCTAATGTTGTTAATAAGGTAAGTCAGCGTGGATTCACGCTTGCACTTAAATAAATGTCACTCTTGCTGCTGCCAAAAGCTGCGGTCTTGACCTCTTCCTGTACGATCCCTACTAATACCTATGGATTGCTGAGTCCCAGTACGAGCCAATTCAGCCCAAATTTCCAGAGAACTTCCATTCATAACTTAAAACACATTTTTTTAAAGCATCTTAATTTTCTAATTTTAAAAAGAAGAACTTAAGATTTTATACTTTCTGCTTGTCTCCTTCCATCCACCCCTAACTAATGTGTGTCTGGCTGGCTAGCTGCAACCACTACCAAATAGGTACAAGTTAACAACTGCATTGCAAAAATCTCCATCAAGGACAAAGAAATGAATAAAACTCATTCTACACATCAGGTCAGATCAGCCTTGAGATATCTGTGTGCACACATACACACACACATTGAAGGTGAAAAGTGGCATATGCAAGACAGTATAGATTACTTATGACTTGTAATCTCATCTTCAACAGTACTTCTTGGCTAATCTAACATCAACCTAAGACAGGAGTTCAGTAATACTGCTGCTTCATACCTAACATTAATATTTAAATCAACATTTGGATTTTTTTTTCCCCCTAAGCTTGGGCCAAGCAAGAATTATCTTCTCCTAAAGCAAAAATGAAATGGTTAGAATTACACTGAAAGGTCAATTACAGAAATACTAGCTGTTTAAAAAACAATCAACAAACAGCAATTAAAGTGACATAGTGTTGAAATGAAGCTTGCTTTTCTAACTGTATCGTTCTCAGGTTTTGCATGGCACGCAACAGAAGAAATGGAATAAAATGAAGCAGATCCAAACTCTTTTTTCTTTTTATCTTAATCACTCCCCTCTTCCAAACAGATCAAATAATAACAACACCCGTGCAGTGTTATATTTCTCAGCTTTCAGTGGCATGTTAGAAAGCTTCTAAGTTGCTTCCAGTTATCTTGAAAAAAAAAATAAAAGCTTCAGACTTGTAACGTGCTCAAATTACATCAATTAATAAACTCGAGTACTTGAGCCATTTTTTTTGTTGGATAGTTGGTATAAACAAGTGACTGTGCCCCTATCAGCGCCATGCATTTTTCCATAAGTTCATGACATATTGACCTGTTCCAGCCAAATGTAATGAAAGATAAAGGTCTGCAAGATGTTAGTTCTGCGTTAATAGGGAGAGATAGAAGAGAAAGCAACAGGTCCCAAGGGAAAGACAGTTGCATCCTTATCAGTTCCAAACAGCAATCAGCCAACTGACCAAGAAGCAGACAAGTAGCCCCACAGCATCTCACAGACATTCATGTGCTGTTACGTACCCAGTCAGATAGGTACAGGACTTAGCACAGAATAGCCAAATGTTCTCAGAACATGGAAAGGACAGTGAAGTGCTTACGAACAGAGCCTACCCTGTAAGAACCCTGGGTCACCCCTTTTTGCTGCTCAGAAACAATCTGTCAGTATATAGGGTAGGGCCACAAAAACTATCCAAAGGTTGGAACACCTCCCCTACACGCTGAGAGAGCTGGGGCTGTTCAGCCTGGAGAAGAGAAGGCTTTGGAGAGACCTGATAGCAGCCTGTCGGTACCTAAAGGTGGGAGGGGGGCTCTAAGAAAGAAGGGTACAGACTCTTTAGCAATGTCTGTTTTGATAGGACAAGGGGAAACAGTTTCAAACTAAAAGAGGGGAGATTTAGATTGGATATAAGGAAGAAGTTATTTTACCATAAGGGTGGTGGGGGACTGGAACAGTTTGTTCCACCAACAGAGGTGGTGGAAGCCCTGTTCCTGGAGATAATCGCAGCAAAGCTGGATCAGGCCCTGGGCAACCTGATCTAACTGTGGTGCCCCTGTTCATCACAGGGGAGTTGGATTAGATGACCTTTAAGGGTCCCTTCCAACTCAAAAGGTTCTATACTTTTTCTTCCTGTAAAGGAAGGCATAAAACACAGGCCAGCATATTCTCCGAGCAGGCATTTTACCTGCTCAGACTTTTGATCCAAACACTTCTTCCACTTACAAAATCCTTTATAACTTGGTATCTGAGCATAGAGATGAAGTAGTAACAATATGGAGAAATGAAAGAAAACTGCTGATTATTTAAGTAAATGCCATTGTACCACAGGAGTCCACTGTTTTGCTTCTCCTGTATACTTTTTCATGACAAACAAACCATCTTACCTTACTCGGTATGGGGTGTGTACTTGATCTTCCATCAGACGACTTTGATGTGGAGCATAGGCCATCACTTAGAACTGGGGCACCCTAAAATGTTGCACATAAACACTTATTAGAAATACACTGAATCATGTCATAATACCATCCAACAGAAACAAGACTACTGTTCCTGCTCACACTGTATGCAAGCTGTGACACCATGCTGCTGTGTTGGGAAGACTATGACAGCCACTTCTGAATTGGTTGATGGACCAACTGTATCTTGGATGCAGAGGCTTTTCTTTCAAACCACAATCACAGCAGACACTAATAAAATGCTACTGGTTGGATTTCATTAATTTAATTAACAACTATTATATACTCCATTAAAATAGCATTCTCATTGCCTTAAGATATTTCAATACTTTCATATATTTAGCTTTTTAAAATATTTGTTTTAAGAACAGCTATGAAGCTTTAAAAAAGCCAATTCTAATTTTACTAAGACCTGAAAAATCTAGAAGTACAAAGATACAATAGATAATCATTAAGGGTGTTAACTAATCACACTAGAACTTAGAAAAAAAATGGTAGAGTGTTTTTCTGGGTTCACCATATGCTAGCATGTTGTGGCAGGATAAAAGTTAAAGGGTAGCATGAAAAGTAATTTTCAGCATTGTTTTCTGATAGATTACATTGAAAGCTTTTCCTGTTATACTAACTTGAAATGCTTGAAACAATTTAAGAGTTTTTCAGTTCATTTCTCATCACTGAAATAAAAATAAAGGATTATGAAGAAAGAAATTACATTAACTGCACTTACTTCTTCATTGCCTGATATCTTTTTCTGCTGACATTTTCTAACAACCTCCAACAATAGGGGACCACCCGCAGTACCTTCTTCTGTAATTCCCAAATCTCGAGCTAAGTTTTCTCTATCATCCAGGCCATTTAGCTGTGAGGAAAAAAAAGAATCAAAAAAGAAATCACAACACAGAAGAAACTGTCAGGAAACAGTATATATTTTGTAAAAAAAAATCCTAAAGCTCGTTGGTCTTATTTAATAGAGCAATAATCTGACTAACCGCTGATAATTGAAGACTTCCTGTTGCGTGTGGAATAAACTCATAACAGTTATGACATCATTTACTTCTGATCAGCACATGGATTTCATCACTGATCACCCAAAGTTGTCTTAAATACAAGAACAATAGCCAAGCACACCAAAACATGGAGGATAAAAAGATAGTGCTCAGACTGGGACTAGTATAGGAAAATAGAGTAAAATCTTTCAGCATAATTCATAGCAGTCTCAGTCAATTTCTGAAACTTCAGCCAAGTTCCACGTGTGCACTGCAATAGGTGGCTTTTCGAAAGAAGAAGCTTTTACTGGAAAAAGGTAGTGCTCCAAAGAGCACTGGATGCCTTTGTGCTGCAAATAAAACATTCATCCCAAAAACAGTTAGCAACAAAGGAGAACACATGACTCTTTCTGTTCAGTAGAATAAATCCGAATCTTAGCACAGATGTCTCCTAATGCAATAAATGCAGACAAGGATATTTGATAAAGAAAAACAATGTATGTGATTGAGCGTGATTAAGTCAAGGAGAAACAGGCAGTTCTGAGAAACAGCGAAATATCATTTGTACAGCCTCAGCTTTGAGTTGTTCTAATCTGCGCTCCCAAGCATTTCTCTGGTCATTTTTGCCAAAACAATAAAATCAATATCTAATCCAAGTAAAGAAAAAGAAAATTACTATTCAAATAAGAATAGCTTGTTGGTTTTTTTAAAACAAATTACAAAGAGATATTAAGAATAAAAATGAATATGAAAAGAGAAATTCATCATTAAATGGAACCGTTTCAATCCCAAAATTTATTATGAAAATGTTTATATCACAAAGAGACAAAGAAATTGGTTTGACAGAAAAGCTACCTCAGTATCAAAAACCTAAAAGCAATTACTTGACGACAAAGTCCTTTGTTTCTCTGAAATTTCTCTCAGACTAGACATATACTTGATTTTAATTTTCACATACAAATATTAAGTCCACAATATGTCATGGTAAGATTATAGAAACATTCTCTCATGTATGCTCTCCCATGGTTTTCCAAGAATGATTAACTGGTTAACTGAAATTTAACACATCAAACATCAACGTTTGAAAGGGAATAATCATTCATATAAGTACGTTTAAACCTGTCTTTATGGCACAGCATATCTTTTACATGCTAAATATCAAAAAGAAAAAAAAAAGAATAAACACAAGCAACTGGCATGCACTCCAAAGGACCAGCATAACACAGGAGCAAAAAACAGGATATCTTACTGTGCTTGATTCAGGCTGAAAAACAGCCAGTGTAAAATCAAGATTGAAAAACCGTAGAAATTCTGCAACAAGACCTGCCACCAAATGACCTAGAACATAAATAAACAATTAAAAAAATGTAAAAATTAAGTAGAAATAGACCAGACAAACAATTCTTACTTCAAAGTTATAGTATATACATTGGTTTCAAGATGAACAACTACACTGAATCAACACTTCTACAAACATCATTTAGACATTCAAACTACCATCCCACATGCAAGTCTACATTATATCCAATTCATAATTTCTGTACCAGTTCCCTAATTTCTAACTCAGCCATTTTAACTAAATTATTTAAAGTCAGAAATAGAGCAGGGGAAAAAAGGAACTGCGTCCAAAATTCAAGTTTAAAGACTGGGGTTTCTCTTTGTTTTGGCTTTGCTTTCATTCTGATATTTTAAAAACATAGAATCATAGAATCACAAGGTTGGAAAGGACCTACAAGATCACCTAGTCCAACCGTCCTCCCATTACCATTGCTACCACAAACTACTAAACCGTATCTAGTGGCTCCTCATCCAGAAGCCTCTTGAACACTGCCAGGGACAGCGACTCCACCACCTCCCTGGACAGGCCATTCCAGTGCCTGACCACTCTCTGAGAGAAAAAGTCCCTCCTTATGTCTAAAACGACTCTGGTATTTTTCTTATGTGTGTTCGCTGCTGTACCTCTACAATCTGTTTTCACTGATAACTGCCTAGAATGGCTTTACTTATCATGAAACATTAACTTAAACATACTTGTCACCTCAGTTAAAAACAAAACTTCAGCAACATTAACTTTAAAAATTCTAGATCGTACTCCATTCTGAAGCCAGTTGTAATAACTACATATCTTTGATGGGAATAAAAGCATACTTTGTGTCATGGAAGATTTAATCCTTTATTTGTTTTTCTTTTTAATTTTGAAACGCGGTAACCAGAACTTACCATCTTTTGTACTCAAAAAATTTTTCAGGCTTTCATTTACCAGAGGTGCTTTGTTCTGTCGAAAAGCAGAAAGCAAATGTTAATTAACAACATCCTTGTGCTATTAAGAAGTTAAAAACAGTTAAAAATCACAACAAACTGGTGTTTTGGTGTACGCTCCTACATACAGCACATGGTACGTGCAATCCACTTCTCCGAATTCTACGTCTGTATTGATTCTACCATCTGAAAAGCTGCAAAGCCATTGTCTCAGTATTTCTTTATAGAGCTGGAAGAACTACCTTGACATTATGAATAGCATACTGATTTTTATTTATTTGCTAATTAAAAAGGTACATTAAGTACATTAAGTTAAGGTACAAGTTGCTCCTTTAATATAATGTCACATTGAAAGAAATTTGGTCACGCTTAGAGAATATTTATTCCCAAATCATCCAGACCGAGGATGCTGGTGAGCAGTTTAGAAATCAGTGCTATTTTTTATTATTATTAATTAAAGGACCTTTCAACACATGATGAAAATGTTCTTTTCCATTGATAGATTTGTCTTCAACTGTGTTTTTTAAGCAGAGGGAAACCAATTCGCTGTGTTTAGATAAGGCAAAATTGCTTGGGAATTTTTCAAATGAAATTCTAAATGTCATTCTTAATATATGAAAACACCCCAGATAGCAACACTAACTAAATTTAAGGAAAGGGTCTGTTAGAGGTAGCACTTACAAACATAGATAACATATACATGAAAGCCCCTCACCAGTATTTAAAACAACCAAACCAAAACAACTTTCCTAACACTTAGGAATTCAGAATAGAGAAAAACATTAATGTACTTTCAGTGACTGGAGTGTAAAATTAAAACATCACAATAATTTTAAAGGTTTTGAAAAGGAGCTGAGATGAATTATAGCAAGTCTCTCTCTTCAGCCCTACTGCTCTTCAGATAGTCTGGGAGGGTTTTTTTTTTTTTTAGGGGTACTCCACATTATGCTGAAACGTGCCACAAGAAATGGCACTATATCACTCTTCCATTATTTCCTCCTCAGCAATCTTATGTTACGTTTCTGACGTACGGAGTCTCATGCCATTGAATAATTACTCATACTTCCCATCACTACCAGTGTCACAATAACACCTATTGCAGTTGCATGCTTTTCCAGAAAGAGCACAAGTAACCAACCAGCAGAGGAAAGGGGCAGCTTTCCATTCCTCATTTTCAAAATGGAGAGCCTGGACATAAAGCATCTGCGCCCTCTCCTCTCTAGGTCTAGAGAATGAACAGACAAAGGAAACAAGGCAATGCTAGCAGTAAAAGGGGCCACAAAACTTCTCAAAGCAGACCACTATAATTCCTTACATTTCAAAAGGCTTTTTCTGATCGGATAAAATCTTCAGCAGTCAATGGGACATTTATTAAAGTAGTATTTGGCAGAAAAGATACTTAGTTACTCTAGTCAAATGGAGCTGAGCAACATAAAAACAGCAGTGATAAACAGTTTCCTTTAAGGCTACAGTTTTACAATAAAGGCTACCTGACGCTTCGAATTTCTAAATACTGGAAAGAAGACATTTTTGGGGTTTTTTTAAGCTCTTATGCAGCGATACGTAATTTTCTCTTGCTACACTTCACAAATATAAAGCATTACAGTAATTATTTTTAATTATACGCAAAGAATTGTCAGGAAGTCAAAACTGAAACACTTAAAATCTCTTACCTCTACTTTCTCTTGTTCTTCTAATGCCAGAAAAACAGCTGCTCGCAACTCTGCCTGCCAAAATAAAAACGATGAACGGCATTTCTACAAGCGTTGTTTCACCCATGCAAATAGAATGCTAAGAACCAGAAAGTATCTTAACAGCTATTAGTTTCTCCTCGAGCAACTTGGTATCAATTGCAATCTACATCAACACAATTAAGACATTTAGGATTACAAGCAACATGACTTGAGGGTGAGAAAGCTTTCGGAGAAGCAATGGGGCAGCAGGGATTTGATACAAGACTTCCCAAATTCTTCATCCTCAAGAAGATTCTAAAACACATCACCTCCTGTTTGCTTCCCTTGAGAGTCAGAAATCCAGCTTTTTGGGGAAGCTTTGAAACACCTACCCTTAATTTACAATGCTTCCAGGAAACACAGACACATAGCTTATGAGCATACTTTCTTCAAAGTTTGTGTTAAATTATACAAATTCCTATGACTTCTTGTCAGATCACACAAAGCAACAGAAATTCTCAAGGAAAAGAAAGCCTGACTCCAGTCATTTGAACATACTAAATGAACAACATGCATTACATTTGACAAAGTAGTCTGATTAAGAGTTAATTACAGGGGAAAACATTTTGAAGTGGCCGGTGGATAAATCGTGCCAAGTAACTGCGCGACCATAAAAGACGCTGCTTCTCTGCATGCCATTTTGCTCAAGAGCAAAGGAGAAAAAGGTTTTCAAAGACCGATTTGTATACCTACAATTCAAAACAACTTGAAGAGTGGCTGCATTTCCTCATGTGTATTAGCAAAGCAAAAAAAAAAAAAAAAAAATCAGGTTAGAAGTAACCCTTTTTGGATACCTTTCTAAGAGAAAAAAAAAAGTCATGCAAAAAATTTAAGAAGAGTTCTCATAAGAAAAAGAATAGGATGTCTACCAGTTGTATGCAGAGCTCACTTAGACAGCTATCCTGTTTTTTCAGGGTGTTTTCCATTGTTGCCCAAGAAACATTTTATTCACAGAAGCAGTAAAGCAGAATAAAGCTTAGTACTGAATTTCCTCACCCTTATCCTTTCCAAGCCTTCGATAAAACAGTGTTATGCCGTAAGCTGTACCAGGATCATGGTCTGTAAGTCAGATCTTGACAGCTACAGTGACTGCAAATCTATCGTCCTGGAATCCACTAAAACCATAGGCTTCTTTTCCATCCTGTGTGCACCAAGTTTTAGTAGACAAGAGCTCATATCAATGACAAAGCAATTAAATGGCACTGAACTTACAGCTTTACTGAAGTAAGGCTGAAATCGTATATGACAACTGCTGCCTGTAAGCAGTTGGGAAACACATGGGTCAGTGTTTCAAAATCAAAGTTAATTTCCCCTTTTCCTACCATGAACAACTCAACAGACATCGCCTCTTACTGATCGATGTTGCAATGTAAAAGCAGTGGCCCAGGAAAACATCCTTCCTGTACTGAACTGTACTCCAATTCGCAGTCTAGCTAAGTTAATCCTGTTCCAAGCAGCAAATCTTACACATGTATCTGAAGGATCATACAGGAAAACATCTTCCAGGGTCTGCAGTTCCCAGACAGAAGATGGTTCTTACTACCCCAAGAGCTCCCCAAATAAACAAATACATTTTTAGGTGGCTCGTCTAAAACGTTCATCTGATTTGGGAGTACTCTCTGAACAACAGTAAGACAGCAAACATCTCCCTCAACAATAATCTGAACCAGCGCACTTGTAAAAGCCACCCACAACAGCTTATGCACCAAATACCAGATGAAAAGGCTGCAATAGATTGTCCAGGGCTGAGGAATGCCACAGGTCTCCCTTGCATCTCAGATTGCCAACATCCATTTGAAGCTTTTAAATATCTCCCACTTGTGGATTCCAACATGTAGGTACACAGCGTGCCTCTAGAGTATTTTACTATATGAAATAGAAGCACATAAGCATAGAGTGACCAAGGCGACTTGCTCGTAAGCAAGCAAACGTAGCATCAAGCTGTCTAACCACCAGTGATTACCCCAGGTTTAAAAGCTATAAGCACCAGGCTAAAAGCCTGCATCCAAAGCTGGTACCAAACTGGAGACTGCAGCTTCATTACCTCTGTCCTGTCACTCTCCACCTGCAAAGTTACCATTCCTTAGCAGAACCAGTAATTTTCATGCTCATTTCTCATCCATTTAAGTGGAAAACACTTCCCCATAGCAGCCTTCTTTGGCTAAGTCATTAAACCTGCTGGCAATGTAATTAAAAAGATGAAGAATGATGGAAAAAGAAAGCTGGAGAGCCCATACCATAGAGGAAGCACTAAATACTTAAAAGCCATAAACTTCAAACGCCTGCAGCTGCATTTATCATGTGCTGTGTATGTCACAAGCAGTTCTGCATTCAAATTCCTGAAGGTAGGATACATCCACAACATTAGGAGGACCATATCAACATTCCAAAATTGAATTTCCTTTTATCTCAAGTCATTATAAGTAGTCACATTTCATTTAACTTCAAAATAAGAAAGAGGCGTTAGGTAAGAAAAAATGTTTCCCCTTGATTTGAAAAAACGAGTTGATTTTCTAATATGAATTGCTTGAAAAGGACAAAACAGAGGGTGATCACACTGTAGTGAGCAGCAAATTGATCATGACAGTTAACAATCCAAAAATATTTTAAAGCATTATGCTCCAAAATAAATGGAAGATAGGAAAACAATTATGATAATTTAACACGTGAGCAGTTAACACATCATTTTTTTTTTAAAATAGTAATTTTACTTTCTCACAACACATTATCAGCCAGCACCACAGCCATGCGGGGTTTGAATCAAATTAGCAGGAACAGCATCAGCTGGCCAAAGCATTACTAGTCATGTGACATTTATCATGCTTTTACTCCTCAGATGTGTAGAAACAGCAAGTTCCAAGGATGCTGTCACATTTCAGGCAGCATAAACTTTTTTTTTTTTTTCCCCAGAAGGAAAGATACAAATCAAACAAAATAAGAAAGCAATGCTATAAAAGCACAGCAGTTCTTCTTCTTTACATGACAACCCAATGGAAAATGGCCCTACTCGTGGCTGGGGTGTTGGACTAGATTATCTTAAAGGTCCCTTCCAACCCAAACCATTTTATGATTTGATAGCAGCTTCTCTATGAGAATGATCACATGCTCTTCAAGACAGACGATCATCTGTATTTATACAGCATGCCTCACACGGATAGCATTAGTCATTGTTTTTACTAAAGCACAAATATTCACAATTTTGTTTACAGAACTCACTAGGAAGCAGTTTTATCCATCAGTTTCATTTCAATCCTTAATAACTCCCATATATGTAACAAATATACACAGATACTGCAGCTTAGGGAAAGGACAGGGAATTTTCAACTGTAAATGGCAAATACATTTGCTTACTTCCCAGTTTCCACAATATGACTTCATTAAATACTCTGATGCCCAAAACCTATGACAAACAGACAAGTCTTGAACAGATTTTTGAGCTGTCATACAAGTAACTGATTTTCTCTTTCAGCCAAATCTTTTACATCTTTATTAGCATACCCCAAAGTTAACTGAAAATAAGAAATTTGTCAACTACAATTCACTATGAAATTATGTAGTATAAGAAATTAAAGGTAAAGCTTCTTGCTAAAAATAACTCAATCGCTGCTTGCTCCCAAAGGCATTAGCTGGCAACCCGATACATTTTGTCCACTGAAATAATTCAGTTAGTACTCCAATCTCTCCCGAGCTGTCTTTACCTGTAGTACATTCCTCGTACTAATTCAGCCATATTTTGGTAACGTAACTTTCTCTTAAATGTATCTACTTCAGTAAATCTCAAGTACAGCTATCTACAGTAAGCCTTCTAACCTCATCCATCTTGAAAAACGCCAGTACTCATTTTCAAATATAAAAGAAACAACCATTTGACAACAATACAGAGTGCAACTACGCTCAATTTAATTGAACAAAAAGACAATGGTTTTGGTATTTACACTTTTATTGTTATTATTTAATGCGTGGCATAATCTAAACTAAGAGCTAACCACTTAAGGACATTCATTCATCGTGAGTTCTTCTGGAAGGCTGTTTGTCACATACAACAACTTCTATAAGTCATTATCAATCAACTCATAGCTAACAACCCAGTACAGCAATCAAGGTTTACAACCAAGAAAAACAAAATAATCATGTAGTAGACTGAGCAGCACTAATCATAAGCACACCAATTATTAAACAGTGACTCCCAACATAAAAAAGTTCCCATTTCTGTCAATGGTTTGCTAGTCTAAGGATAACGTACACCATGTTAGATACTGTGCACTTTTAGCATTATACAATCATGAAGGCTACAATAAAAAATTGACATAAAACTCAAAACTGTTAACAGTAGTTCAAAAGCTTTCATACTACACAAGGCAGGAATTAGGTCATAGCAAGCAGGTGAGCTGTAGTGTTCTAATGTGCTTGTGCTTTTATTCCCCTTTAAGTTACTATGATTTTATTATCACTATTCTTTTATTGATTGACACTACATAAGAGGTTAATAGGTGAACCAAAAGGCCTATTCTGACACCTAGCTAGAAGAAAGTCAAGAAGAAACCCTACTCAAAACACAGTTGCACAAGCTTGAACCCTCCATCTCCCTATGGAATTTAAATAAGGATTTTGCATTTGAAATGCAAGAGCAATATATTTGTAATAATGGTGTTTTGTTGAAAAGTATCACAGGTAGCCAATACTCACTGGGCTTCTAAGTATACACACAAGGATGTTCTCACTTCCATCAACTATTTCAGCTGTTCGTATATTCCTGGAATACCAATAATGACTGCCCGCTTGCTGAAATGCCCGAAGTAGAATTCTGTGAATAAATACCACCATCCTTAATTTGAAATCCAATCTTCTTTTCTCCTCGAGCTTACAAGGAGATTCAACAGTTCTCATGCTTTGATATCTGCATGGCTCCTCTCTGTATGCAATGATTATTGCTGGAAGCTTTGAGTGTGAATCCACAGAACACGCTTTCATACCCTTGCTAACACAAGTCAAGGCTAAAGGCCTGGAAACCAATTATACTCCACTGCAACACGCAGTGTTTTTTAACACGGCATTAGTAAGCAGACAGCATATCCAGACCCTTCTCAGGTTCAGCCAATCTCCAAGACACAGCTCTACCACCCCACGCACCTATGTTTAAACAGCGAGCCTCGAGGACTCCGGCTTGGGATAACCAATGGGGTCTATTCGCGTGGAAGCGGAAGGAAATTCTGCGAACTCCGTCCAGCATGGCTCGGCGGGTTGGGCAGCAGCAGAAAAGCAGCGCGGGCGCTCCGGCGGCCACAATGCACCCGCTGCACGAGAAGGCACAGGCGCTGGGCCGCGCTCCGCCTCCCTGCCGAACAGCCCGCCGGCCGGGCCCACAGCGAGCGCACATCAGCTCCATCGCGAGGCGGGCGCTGGACACGGCTTCTCGGACAGCTCCAACCCGAGCAGACTGGGGGCACCGCCGGGAAGACCGGCGCCGCCGCCAGGCTGCGACAGCCGGTGTGGGCCTGTGCCGGCTGGGGGGGACGCAGCCCGCCGAGCACCCCCACGCCCCGCGCTGTAGCGGCAGCCGCCGAAACCAGCAGCGCACCCCACGCACCGCCGCGAGAGCGCTGCACACCGAGGAGAGGCCTTCCGCTCGCACCTTGATTTTATTGAGCACCCCGCTGCTCTCCAGCGTCTGCACCAGCAGGTCCCGCAGCTCCGTGTCCTCCTCCGCCGCCGCCGCCATCTTGTTTCTCCCTGACAACCGCCCAAACCGCGCTAGCGGCGGGACGGTCCCGGCAGATTCGCCGCCGCCGCGGGAGGCGCTCACCCAGCGGCGGGTCCGAGGGCACGGAGCGCGTCGGAACGGCTGCCACCTCCGGCAGCGGCCCCGGAGAGACTCAGCGGAGCTCCGGCTGCCCGGCTGCTCTGCGGCCGCAGCGCCTTGGAAACTGCGGCGGCGAACGCGCAGCGCGACCGCCGCCGGGAGAGGGGCGCGGGAAGTTCAAAGCGGCGGTGGCCGTTTAGCTCCGCGGGGAGGGCCGCGTCCATACGCAGCCCCTCAGTCCCCGCCTGGAGCGCGAGCCGCCCCTCCCGCTGCAGCTGCTGCCCGGCCGTGCCCTCAGCTCCCTCACGCCCGGAGCGAACAGCTTCCCCACACACGCGTTCTCCAGAGCTGATCCCGCTTTGGCAGGGGTGAAAGCGCAGCTGCTGAGGGAAGGACTGCGCCACCTGCAAGAAGGTCGGCGCGAAAGTGCTGAAAGCCATCTAAAGCACTCACTGAATAATTTGTTAGTCTAATACCGGTGCGTTAGGGACGTAGGGAAGCTGGGGAGATTCTAGCACCACGTTAACATCCTTGTAAGATGCGACACATAATACGCGGCCGCGAGAGTTGATTTTGGACTTTATCTATTTATTCCAGGCCGAACTTCTTAATATTTTCTCTTTAAGAGATCTCAAAAATTTAATTAAGAACTTCGGAAGCTACGACTATCCGGAGGATGTAAGAAAGCCCCGAGGATGAAGTAAGGCGTTGAGGGAAGCCAATCGAATTCCAGAGGACGTGCAGCAGGTGGCACTAATTCTGCGGCGATCCCCTAAGGTATACCGAGCTCCGCTAGGGAGGACAGGTGCACTGCTGGGAGTCCTGCAGTTCAGAAGCGCTGACCGTCTTTCACCTCAGCGCAAAGCTGAATTCAAGTAAATCCACAGCGCTGCTTTTTTCTTTTTTTTTTAAAGCAGATAGCAGTAATTTAGTCCCAACTTCTCAAAGCCCCAAAGCCATGCTGTCCTGAGCCTCTGCCAAAAGGCGTAATGAAAGTTTCCTTGGTTCAGTGAAACCATACAGGCATCTCGCCTGATACAGGGAGTACTGCACAGTCAAAGGGATCGGTACCCTAAGAATCTAGGCTAGCAAATGAGTTTCTGCCTAGCAGTGGGAAGGGAAGTATAGAGACAAAAATAACTAAATAGAGACAAAACTAATAGGTAGAATAGCTAATAGAGACAAAAGTAACTAAAGGTGAAGATCTTCTGTCAGCTATACAAGCCTTGAAAAAGAGCCAGTACATGGAAGCACTGCTACAGGAATAGATTTGGGCCCTGTTACAGCAACCAAAAATAGTTAATTTTTGTCAGTTGTCCATAGGAAATGTGTTTTGTGTCAGCTGTATAGTTGATAAATAGTACTTAACTTTCCAAGCTGAGCAGCACAACCTGGAGTTAAAGGTCTGTTCACTTACATGCACTGGCTTTAGTAAAGTGTTTTCTGCAACCTCAGATTTTCTCCCTCTAATACTACTACGTATATCTTTGTGGTGTCACATTAAATCCTGCTGTTCTCCCTGCTTTTGAATAACTGTCCTGGCCTAAATGATCACCAGCTTAACAGTTCATAAAATTATAGAATGGTTTGGGTTGGAAGGGACCTTTAAGATCATCTAGTTCCAATGCCATGCTATAGGCAGGGATACCTCCCTGTAGACCAGGTTGCTCAAAGCCCCATCCAGCCTGGCCTTGAATGCTTCCAGGGAGGGGACATTCACAACCTCTCTGGGCAACCTGTTCCCGTGTCTCACCACCCTCACAGTAAAGAATTTCCTCCTAATATCTAGTCTAAACCTTCCAGTTTAAAGCCATTTCCCTATGTATTTCAAACTGTGAATGAATGGAATTAGTAGCAAAGAGGATAAATACACCATCAATATAAAGACTTTCTAAATAAATGGCTGAACAATTGGGTGAGCATATCATACAAAACTATACACCAAGGATTGCCAGAGCTAAGCCATGAGTGACTCCGGTTGCACCTCTGTGAGACGAATGCAACTTAAGTGCCAGCCTTCTGTTTCACTGTCCTGACAAAACCCTCTTGAAAAAAATACTTGAGAGAAATTGCAAAGCAAAGCAAACAAACTGTCTTAGACAGTCAATCAGCAGAAGAACATTTGTTGTCTGTAAAATTCATTTCAGTATTTTAGCAACACTGCCTTCCAGCTCTCCAATACACATAGAATATTTCAAACCTATTCTACAGATAGCCCCTTTTGTGTTCTACAAAACTCAGTATATTAAGTATTCTTCACGTGAAGGGCAGGAAAGCATTTTCAGTTGTCCAAGTTCCTATCCAGCACACAATATACCATCTCAAACTGTCTCACAGTGCCATTCTGAAGAAAATGTTACCATCTTAAATCTATATAACTCCCAAGTCCACCTTTATGGAAGTTATAGAACCGCATTACAAGAGACAGACCAAAATCATGCTTACTGTTTATACAGCAATGTAAACGTGACTTGTATGTCACCACAGAAGAAAGAAAAAATGCTTCTCATGGGAAACCCTATATGGGTTTGTAACAGTCAGAAAGGTCAGTGCAGTGGAAGGGTGATAAAGGAGTTGTAGCAAAGGGACTAGCACAAATGGAGTGGTGTTACAAAGGAAAAGTGCTCACCCATCTATGCAGATCTAGGCTCGCAGAGAAACTCCACAAGGGACGGATCTCCAACCACAGATCCTTCCCCAGTAGCAGTCAGCCCTTAAATGAGGTCTAAGAGAGGTGCAGCCAGGCTCCACCCCCTTCCAGTCATACAGATGAATTGCCTTCACCTGTGCTCTCAGGGCTGACCAGGTCCTTTCCCTGGGTGCTCAATCAGTGGTTCAGGCCGTGACTCAACAGTTCCCATACAAGGTTTAAAAAGATTCAGTAAAGTTAACACTGCTTGAGGTCTCTGGAGGAACCAGAGCCCATAATTGGAGTTGAAAACAGAGGTGTCACTAAATGCCTCTGCTTAGCAAAGCAGAAAGTTGAGGTGAGCGAGGCAACCATCCTCCTGGAATAACAGACCAATGTTATCTCTGGTCCTCCTGTCATTGTTAACGTATTTTAAAAAGCCCTTTTTGTTGTCCCCCACAGTACTGGCCAGCTTCAACTCCCACTGAGCTTCAGCCATACCCATTTTCTTGCTGCAGTGGCCAAGAGCATTTCTGTAGTCCTCCCTTGCTTCCTGTGGCCATAGACTATTTCTTCACCTAAGCTCTAGAAGATTCCTCCTGAGGCAAGCCAGCCTTCTACCCCACCTGCTTGACATTTTGGAATTGTCTGTTTCTGACCTCTTAGGAGAAAAAGGGAGGGAGAGAAGATTCCTCCTGAGGCAAGCCAGCCTTCTACCCCACCTGCTTGACATTTTGGAATTGTCTGTTTCTGACCTCTTAGGAGGAAGTACTTAAACAGTGACCAGCACTGATGGACCCCAATGTCTCCAAAAGTAGTTTACCAGTGGACATAGAAGTTTTTTATTTATTAACAGTCTTCTTGTTTTCAGTACACAGATAAATATTAAACAGAAAGTCTAAGGGTGATATTATCTAAAGTAGGTCCCCATTGTCTGCCCTTCTCATGTTTATCAAAAGCATTCTTTTTAATGATAGCTTACAAAATAGTGTATCTAATTCAATGATCACAGAGCCACAGAATGACCTGGGTTGGAAGGGACCTCAGGGATTATGAAGCTCCAACCCCCTCACCACAGGCAGGGCCGACAACATCCCCATTTAATACTAGACCAGGCTGCCCAGGGCCCCATCCAACCTGGCCTTGAACACCTCCAGGGACGGGGCATCCACAACCTCTCTGGACAGCCTGTTCCAGCACCTCACCACTCTCTCTGTGAAGAACTTCCCCCTGACATCCAACCTAAGCCTTCCCTCCTTCATCTTAAAACCATTTCCCCTTGTCCTGCTGTTATCTACCCTTTCAAGGAGTTGACTCCCCTCCTGTTTATAGGCTCCTTTCAGGTACTGAAAGGCTGCAATCATGTCACCTTCTTTATGTCAGCCTTCTTTTCTCCAGGCTGAACAAGCCAGATTCCATCAGCCTGTCTTCATAGGGGAGGTGCTCCAGCCCTCTGATCATCTTTGCGGCCCTCCTCTGGACCCTCTCCAACAGCTCTCTGTCCTTCTTGTACTGGGGGCTCCAGACCGGACAAAGTACTCCAGATGGGGCCTCACAAGGGCAGAATAGAGAGGGACAGTCACCCCGTCCCTTCTGGCCACCCCTCTTCTGATGGAAGATGAATGAGCTAAGGACATAAAAGCATAGCTTCATCATCCAAGTTATTTATGAACCTACATAATCTTAGATGAGCTTCAAATGTCTCTTTAAATCCACTTTAAGGGAAACTAGCCTTTGGGCTAAGTTTTCACAAAGTGCAAAGAGTGAATTTGGCAGCCTCAGAGAGTAAATCTCTATAGTACCTCAAAAAAAATGGTGGAGCACAGCATTTTGCACGCTGTATCGTACAGGCAGTACAGACTGCTCTCTCCAACCCTACTCTGCAAAGACAGCATTTGAGAAGGAGAAAATAACTACACATCCATCCCTGCTGACTCCTCATGAGCAGCAATAAAGATTTCTGTGCCAGATGGAGAGGTGATGCCCTCAGCAACAACAGGAGAAACAGTGACGAATGCAAGGCTCTGGAGAACTGCAGTATTTTTAAGTCTCAACAAAATTCCTGAAACTTTTGATACATCGGGCTGTTGTTTCTAAAAACAGCAACAGATGGATCACTCGTTCCGTCCAGCATGACATTTCTGTATTGCCATAGAAAGGGCAAAATTAGTTTTGCCTCATCCTCCTTCTTACTGTGTAAAAGTGTAAACATGACTAGAATGTGTTACCAGTGAATAATAACATATAATAATGTAACTTCAAACTAAGATTTTAATAGCCAAGAGTGTAATTAATTTGTTCAAAACAAACACTGCTTTGCCTGTGGAAGTAGATCTGCCCATGTATTTCTCAAGTGCATTAACGGAGGGTGGTTGCAATATCTCCCTCATAGTTCAGAAGCACACGATAGTAATTAATACCACTTGGCATTTGTGATTCACATATCAGCAGACAGGCAGGTGTTGGAGTCAGTTTTGTGGTTTGTCACAGCACTGAGAAAACACAAGAGCCAAGTGTGGTCTGGGATACTCATGATTCACTCCCTTGCGTTCTCTCTTCTTCAGAAGCTGCCTGTTGTTTTCAAACAAGAACGCTGTCGTTTCAAACTTCCCCCATTATTTTGAGGAAGCATACACAAACCGATGTGTCAGCACTCCCCTCACTGCACTCGCTTTACTCGACAGCTTGCTATACGCGCAGACTAATAGGACACAAAGAAGCCTAAGCAGGCTCCAGAGGGCCCCTCCCCTCTGGACAGCCCAGCACTCCGCTGTGCCGCCGGGCGGAAGTACGAGCCGCGGCGGGGAGGCGGGCCCGGCGCTGCGCCCCCATTCCCTGCCCCAACCTCCTGCGGGCCGGGGCGTCCAGCTCGCGCTGCGGAGAGGTTCAGGCGGCCCCGGCGAAGCGGCAGGTAAGGGGGCGGCGGCGGAGCCCTGCCTGCTCGGCGTGTGCCGTACCGCCGTGTCTCGGGAGAAGGGCCGGCCCGAGGTATCCCGCGTGGGCTTTTTCCTCTCCCCTTTCTTACTGGCTTGCAAGGTGCCGGGCAGGTGTGCAGGACTGGAGTCAGTGAGGGCTCGATTTGCGCCAGATCTCGCGTTTTATGCCTTCGGCTCCCTGTGAAGCGAGTTAAAGGGCTGCCAGAGAAATAGTAGCATTGTCCAGAGTTGGAAAAACTGCGTAGGTAGCACTTGGGCATCAATTTTGGTATCCTCCTGTTGCCTGTAGTAGTCCCCGTGAGGTCTCTGCAGTGCTAGTTTTCTACGGAACACATCTGTAATAAAGGGTGATGGTTGTTCCTTAGAGGAGCCGGGAGGTTAAATCTTTCAGCACGGCACTGAAAGTGGATCAGCGTGTTGGTTAGTACATAAAGAAGGCACGGCACTGCCTTGCTTCCCCAGGAAGTTGGCCGGTGGTGAGCAGAGCAGAGCTACTCCTGAAAGCACCCCTGCACTAAGGCTGCCTTGGGCTGGGTCACGTGAGAGGCACGGGAAGAGGCCTACTGTGGTAGCAGCTGTAAGCGTTGCACGTGAAGGAACGTGGGAGGGTGAAGGAACGTGGAAGCTGGGAGGGTGCTGGGACAGAAACACTGCTTAAGCCAGGAGCATTGCTAGAAATGAAATTAACACTTCTGACTCCTAGCTTAGTAACTGGGCTGTCTGACTTGTTACAGCAGGGTAGAGCTTGTTCTCTTGTTTGAAATCATATTGAGCCAGGATGCTCCTTTTGGTGCTTCTGGGTACCAAGCAGGTGCCCTGTTTCCAAGCTACTGCTGCCCATGCTAAACTGGTTGTAAGCATTGTTAACAATGCAAGTCTGCTAACAAATACCTTTGTTATTTCTACAGCTTCTTCTGAATCAATATGGTTGACATAAACTGTATACTAGGAAATTATCATATGAGCTTTGTTAGACAAGCTAATTATTAGAAACCAAGAAAAGAAAGTCAGAGACTAAAATAAAGGTAACTAGCAGCTAGGGTCTAAAAGAAGTATGCCCAGTACCTGCAACACACTGTATTAGAACTTAACAATAAATTTGCTGAAGATCCATAACACAACAGAAAGCACAGCAATAACAACAGAATAGCAAGGTCCCAGACTGTAGCAGGTAAGGATTTACTCAAACACAGCAGCCATAGGCACTAAAAATAAGGGAAAGAAGCTTCTTACCTTCAGAAAGTCTTAGGCATGTAGGAACCTCCCAAAGGATACCTTTGCCCCTCCCTGCCAACCCTTAAATGGGGGGTGTATCATGGCTCCATCCCTTCTGGTCACTCAGGTACATTGCACGCACCTGAGCTCCCCTGGGTTGGCCCTGCCTTCCTACCAGGTGCTCAGGCAGTTTCAAGCCCTAATTTAGCATTTCCACTACAATTACAAAGCCAAATTCTCCCCAGTCCTTGATAACTATGTGCAGGTAATTTTGTTATTAGCGTTGGACAGTGTTCATATAACTGAAAGTGGGCTCGTCCTGACTCGGTTACTAACATGCACTCTGTGTTGGTATCCAGACATAGTAAACCAGGAATCATCCTGAAGCTATTCTTATTACTTGTAGTTTCATCTGTGGGGAAAATGAGTCGATATACTGAAGTTTCAAATAGTGACTTTATGCATCTGAGCAGGTTTCATTTTGAAATTGTAGGTTACCTTAGTTACAGTCTTTTGGAATATTATGAATTTTTATAATTAACTTTCATAATACAAAATCTCTGTTCCCTCCAATAAGATTTAATTTGTTAATCTTTTATTTTACATGTGGAATTAATAATCCAGTGTAATTTAGTAAACAAAAGCAAACTTTCATTAAGATGTGAATCTCAGTTGTTAATACAGTTACAGTTTGGATGTGCATTTCCTCAGGCTGCATACTTTGGGTGCTTTTTGGGTGAGGCTGACACACTTGTCAACTCCCACTCTCAACAGACTGATAAAAGATGAGCTAGAGTAAATCGATCTGTCGTGGTAACTGCATTGTTTTCCTCCCAGTTTCTGCTAGGGTCTTCCAAGTTAAAACCTCGGGGTATGTCTTGCTGATCAGTGAAAAAAGGTCTTTTTCATATGTAAAAATGTAGGGGCTGTCCCTGTTCTCCTATGCTCCAGTTTCAGGGGGCAGAGCAGCGTGCAAAAGAAACTAGAGCATTCAGTTGATCTGATAATAGCATTTTTGAAGCCTGCTCTCTGGTCACTATTTGACCAATTGTAGGACTGAAACGAAAAAAGGAGATTATGACTTTTATGCTTTTTTTGCACCTAACTCTGTAAAAATTCCATTTCTTTGTTCCCGTCCTTTTAAGTCATACCAGTTTGCAGAACAAATGCCATGATGCTTGCTAGTTTATTTCTTTACAATCTACTTAGGGTAGTCTTTTCCACAGTGCAGCCTTTCTGATGACAGCATGTGACATCATTGTCTTAGCTCTTTCTGTTGGCTGACAAATGCTGTTTCTGAAGGCAAAGCCGAGTCGTATGTGAAGAAATCTTGTCTCTCTCAATGTTTTAACTTGGATGACTTTGACATGCAGATAGATGAAGTCCTGCTTGCTTGGTTATCGGCTGAAAATAACAGTAGATGAAATTGTGGGTGAACTCTGCCACGGATGTTTGCAGGAGTGCAAATGTTGGGTTCATAACTTGGTCCAGAGCCCATTGGGTAGCAATGGAGAAGTGGCCTCTTGCTTATAAAGAGCTGTGGATTAGAATTTCCTGAAGTCAGTTGTTATAGCCAAATTGGATGTCTTTATGGGTTGACCATTATAACAGAGGATTAATTTAAAAGTCTTCATGGAAAAAGGGATATCACTTGTATAGCGGGAGATCTTGAAAGGGGATCATAGGCTACACAAAGAGTGCCTTCTTTTCATGCAACTTGTAGTGCTGTGAAAATGAGGAAGCTGGAAAGGAGGTTCAGTGAAGTGTTAGTAATTGCATGTAAATACATGTATGTGCTTCTGTTTTTGGTATGTTAGAAGTGTCTGTGCGGGAGGCATTTGAGTTTTTTGACCTGTGCCATTTGAAAGTCACCTGTTGGTGAAATTTGTTTTTTTTTCCCCCTGATTGTTAGGGCTTACAGGGCAGTAAGTAAACCAGGCAGGTGCATATTTTTGTAGAGGCTCTTCCAGGTTTATAACAAGAAAAGGCACCAATTTGTTTTTAAGCAACAATTTTCTTTAACTTCAGTTTAGTAGCTGTAGTGGAAATGCTAAGTTACGGCCTGAAACAGTGA
Source organism: Pavo muticus (assembly GCA_016647715.1). Taxonomy (NCBI): domain Eukaryota; kingdom Metazoa; phylum Chordata; class Aves; order Galliformes; family Phasianidae; genus Pavo; species Pavo muticus. The sequence goes on from JACDJE010000008.1 coordinate 3,142,755, forward strand.
CAGGGCACCTGGTGGGAAGGCAGGGCCAACCCAGGGGAGCTCAGGTGTATGCAATGTACCTGAGCGGCCAGAAGGGATGGAGCCAGGATCCACCCCTTCCCTGACCTCATTTAAGGGTTGGCAGCGAGGTAAGGATATTTCTTGCTGGAGATTCCTGCCTATCTGAGGCCTTCTAAAGGTAAGTAGCTCTTTCCTTCATTTCTGTATTTATGGTTGCTGCATTTGGGTTTGTTTTTATTTGCTGTCTCCGAAGGCTTTGCCACCCTGCTATTATCATCCTATTATGGCTTTACAGTAGCCTATCTTTGTTTACAGGGAATTGCATTCTTAGATATCATACTTCATTTCCTGTGGCTTTCTAACATCAGCCTTAGTTAATCCAGCATGAATGTTTGATGTTAGCTTCAGAGTTTATTTAAGGAATTATTCAGTAAGTTGATTTTTATGCTGGTATAGAGACCATAAGCATTCCTGTTAATTGCAAAGTGGCTCTGTTTGGACTGTGTATAAGCTAAAAAATATTAGTATATAGAAATTGTCATATAAGCTGGGAAATCTAGTATAGCCTTGAAAGAGATCCTAATCTTAATCGTGGTTGTAAGTCTATAGTGTAGGATTCATGTTGTATACTGTTCTCAAGGTACTTGTGTTTTTCTGTTTCTACACTTGCAGTGTAGAACATCAGAGAAGTAACAAATTTCTTCTTCTAATGTTTTTTTTTTTAACAGTTATTTGATTAGCAAGATGAAGCCTGCTAAGCTGCGCTATTGGATTTTGGGTTGTTTTTCTATGGCATCATGTTGTTGGTGTAGTTCAGATAAATTCCCTCAAAGGTAAGTTGTGATTTAAAACACATGACTCTAACAGTTACTTCTTAAATAACCTAAATCATTGTTTTTATCTGTCATTAGCCATAAAGTGTTTTATGAGAACTAGTTTTGCCATGTTTCATCTCAGTAGTTCAGTTATTTCAAATACAGCTGAAAGATAGTATTTTTCAAAGCAGGGATTTATTTTCTTTCATTTTGCACAAGGAAATTAAATGCTCTACAGCGTTAGGGAATTATTTTATTAATCTAGCAGTAGTAAAGACAAGCTAGAAGTATTAATAGCTTTCATCGCGGCTATGTCTGATTTGTTCCGGAGCTATTTGGGTAAATTAGGTAGAACCACACATGCATGTGAATGTGTAAGAGAAAATGTGGCTGTTATGAGCTAGCGAAACCAGAGAAAAAACTGGCAAGTGATGTAAGTGAGAATATCTCTACTTCAAGCTGAGAAATAGCTTTCTCATAGAGCTTTTTCTATAGCACCTTTAGCACACATAAGCAAAGGAGATAGGGATGTTAGCTTCCAGGGAGTTACAACTTATTTTGACAATCCTGCATGTAGTGCTATCAGTTTGAGCAAATTGCAGTTTTGTTCTTTTTTTCTTGTCATTGAGATTTTATTATGTAGTGTAGTTGCTTTATAGCTTTTTGTATCTTGTAATGTCTGAAGCAAGAGGGGTTTATCTGGAGTGTCTATTCAGATCTACTGGAAAACAAAGAATCTTCTGTAGAAGTGTCTAAAATATGATTTCCCCTTCCATCACTTTTTAAACAGAACTTGTAGACTTTTTTCTCCACATAGGATTAAGATAGGAATTCAGAGAGACTAAAGTATGTATCTCTTTATCAAGAAGCTTTCAAACACAAATCTTTTTGTGAAAGAGGCTATTTCTTCTATAGGTCTTCCCTAGGTAAACATAATAGTGTCACAGCTGGTTAACTTTTAAAATGATTTGAAATTATATAATGAAGCATTTAAAAATGTCATGTTTGTGTGTAAAATGATAAACCTCAGAAATGCTTACTTTGTGTTACTTTTCATAGTTCTTAATTTTCTTAAGTTTTATGTTGTCTGAGAGTCTGGTGATGCTTGGATGAAATTGCATCTCTTGCAGCATCAACTGCGTTGTTTGTGGTTATCTGTAGTTTGTTTTTCAGAGGAGTACTTACAATTCCAAGAAGGCTGTATACTTTCTTTTTAGCTAATGTACTCATAAATCAGAATTACAGGATTAATAATGTCCTAAGCAGGTATCTTTTTTTTTTTTTGGTGTTGTTGTAAAAGCTTGCCAGTAGATACATTCTGCTTTACATTTAGGAAAGTATCCTCTGTATCTTAATAAATGGGAAGCATATGGAGCTAGGATGCAGGTGTGTTTAGCAGTGAGGTTTCTAACTAGGTTGTTTCTGTGTAATTTGCTACTGCTTGATCCTGTAGTGTTTAGAGTTCTTAAATATTGCAGTAGAAGCTGTAAACAATGACCAGCACTGAAGTCAGTGTGTCAACTTCTGTATGTTGCTGGCATTGTGCTGCTAGCTGGAGATGGTGTTCTTAAAATACTTGAGGAAAAATAGTTTTGTTCTTCTTTCTACAGTGAAAGCCATCCTCACACTTGGAAAAAGCTGTATCTTGCTCACCATTGGCCAGTGACTGTATGCAAGGTGAGGTTTGTTTCGTTCTCTTTCATCTGGACAAAGAGAACCTTAGACAATAAATGTTTGAGAAGAGAATTAATAAAGCCCATTGAGTATTTAATCTTGCTTGCATACTTGCATTTTAATAACGGTATTGGCTGATCTTGGTGCAACTTTTGCAGCTTTCCCTGTATTCCAGGGTACCACTAAACAGGGTGTGATTGTGGTGTGTGCACTTCAGATGTAATAGTTAATGTGAGACATGCTGTACACTAAGCCTTAATTGCTTGTCACATGTTTTGTCATGTTTTGTTAGTCCTCAGGTTAACCTTGGACTTTTACTGGACTCTGTAAGCAGACTTGCATGCTTTGTCTGCCTGAAGAAAACAGATTAGTACTTGAACTGTCTCTTGCATGTTGAGGTTAAACTTTAAAATGTTGGCTCTGAAGTTTTTATAACTCAAATATAGATTCTATCTGTGAAAAGAGGGCACTGTGTAAAGGTGTTATGGCAGATGTCTTTGAGCATTTCTGTGTTTGGGAGATGGAAACAAAAAATGAGGCCACTACAGCAGGGCAGGGTTCATTTGCTTGTTCTCATTTGCTGTAGCCAAAGACTTTGCCACCCTGCTGTTATCATCCCATTATAGCATTATACCTGTCTTCCAATATATGCCTTTCAGGAACATAGCATAGAGATGTAATTTTATGCACCTTTTTCTATTAAATACCTATTACCACCTTGTAAGTAGAATGTTTTTCTTCTGTGGGAAATATAGAAGGCCCCTTCTGATATAGCTGAGTTAAACAATATGCTGTACTCCAAAATGGAAGTTGTGATCAGATTTACTAATGCAAGGATTGAGCACCCAGTGGATAATGCAGAAGCCTCAGTCTTAGGCACGTCTGTAGAGCCAAAAAGATTCCACTTCTGGGACACTTAGTTTTATTTATTACAAATTTGAAGGGTTTTTTTTGTGCTCAATGTAATTCATTTCTCACTCCTACTTCTGGAGCTACACATAAAAGCAGTAACAGCAAAACTTGCTGTCAGAAACTTCTGTGGAGAATTGGATGTGCTTTATGATAAATGTGGGGGTTGGATACCAGTACAAAAACTCAGGTGTAGTTAGCTGAGACCAAGGAGTGGCCAGTGGGTTTTCTGTTTGTTTGCTCATTTTTGAGGGGGATCAGAAAACTGAAGTTAAAATCACGTGAAACAACACTTTGTCCAGTTTCACCTCCCTGAGTCATAGGGAAAAGGGAAATTCCAACTCTACTCCTGTAGGTGCTTTCTTTTTGTTCAGATTGTATGTTAACTTGAGGGGTTCCCAAATTCAGTTTTGGATATATAGATAGATTATTCTGCATCTTCAGTGTATTTAGGCGTGATTGCTGTGTTAGTTTAAAACTGTTGACGTGACGTCAGAAGGAAAAATGATAGCTGGGTGAAGCAAACTGCAAGCATGTTATATTGTTTAAGTTAAAAACTGCTTTGATACAGTATGCTAAGCAAGCACTTCTGAGTTGATGCATCTTGTGTAAAGGGACTTGATTGTAGGCTGAGGACTTTGCTACGTAATGTGTTCTTGATAGGTGTGCTGTTGACCTGCATCTTAATTCCTTCCTATTTTGTATATTTGTGTGTGTGGAAAAAAGCGTTTCAGGTATTTGAAGTCCTAAAAGGCCTATTTGAAAATGTAGTGGACATGGTTCATCATAACAGAAACTTGTGAACGTACCTCTCTCAGCTCATGCTGTGCTTTAATCTGTATGTAGTTGTGCTCAGCTCTTGTGTTTTAATACTGAGTGTGTTCTGCGCAATTAAGCTGGAAAGTGCTGTTTTAGAAAAATGCTGTGGTAAGGTTCAACTTAAATTTTCTGCCTGGAAATCGGTGTGAATTCTCTTAGATGGAAGTAGGAGCTGCAGAAGGGCAAATAAAGGGGCTTGCCCTCCCTTTTTGTGGAGTTGGACAGATCTTTAATTCAAGAACTTACAAAGGTAAATGTTATGATTGCAGCCTCTGCATCTTGGAGATTGTGAAAAGAGAATAACTTGTGTAGGTTTTTCCCTTGTGAGACAGAGAAAATCTGATGCAAGTGTGTATGCAGTTTGGTTTGTGCTTGGGATAGAAGGGGAAAAATGATGAAGCAATGGACACTAAACCCTGCTGTGATCTCTTTTACTATACATGTGCTGGTATTTCCCCATTTTACAATATTGATATAAAAGGAAATTGGAAAATTACTGTGGTCAGAACTAGAGAGGAGGGTGAATGAAACTGTCCAAAGAGCGCAGCGTGTGACCTAATGTGTTACAGGTGGCAATGGGCGCACTGTGCTGCTGGCCTACAGTGCAACACCAACATTGGGAAACATGTAGAAACTGCAAGCTGGGTTAGCACCGTGATAAGGGAGAGCTAATTCCTGGTGTTTTGCAGACCTAAGGGTAAAACGATGCCAGATCTTTACTCACCTCTTCAGTCCACTGTTTCAGTGCTGTGCAGCTTGAAGAGGCTTTTGCTTGCTGGAAACAAGCTGTTGACTTTCAGTGCTCTGTCACTGAGCTGTTCTGAGTTACTTGGGGTACCCTGTCTGGCCTTGGGAGAGTCTTAAAGATGTTGGCTGTCTGACCACAATTTGGATCTTTAGCTTTCCTTCTGACCCCAGGAGGTTGTTTCAAATTGGAAACAGCGTGAGTCCTGGGTCTGAGCCTAAGCCCTGGTTGTATCAGCTAACTTGAATTGAAAAATGCAGTGGCATTTCCTTTGTTTAAAGGTTTAAACAATTTTAAATTTAAAGGTTTAAAAATTGGGTAAGGAGCACAACTGTGCTTTCTTGTGCCCACCCCAGTTGAGCAAGCTTGTTATCTGTCAGTCTGCTTTTCAGGGGGTGATTAGTCACTGGCCATGAACTTGCTGTATTTTGGGCTGGATAGCTGAGCTCTTTCAACTCCACAAAGCTTGTTTTGACAGGAGCAGCATCATTTGTGTTCAGGGTGTCTTTGTAAGGAAGTCCTGCACAGCCTACAGTTTTGCTGCCACTTGCACAAGCTTGTGGCATGCAGAAGGCAATTAGTGAGATTACAGGTCTGTCTTTGCGTTTCTCTACATCGCACTCTTGCTCCTGCATCTCATAAAAGGCATTTGTGGCATAATTAAGGCAGGATGGGCAACACAGAGCTGAAAAGAAAAGGTAGTTTTTTGGGGAAAGAAAAATCTGAGGAGTTTGTTATTTAATGGAGGAAGTTGTTTACCAAAGAGAGACCTAATTACTAAGCAGGGTAATCAGGGAAATGCGGTCATGTTATTCTGTGATGCGTTAAGGTAGAAATTGTTATTTGTGTGCTCAGGAATATGTATTCTGTTCTAAACAATAGTTAGTGTGTAGGCTGTTTCTCCTGTATTAGCAGAAATCTTGACTGGAAACCTTGGTAGGAATGTATGTTGTCTTTGCTCTTCTCTCTCTTCCCTTGACTCAAAATAGTTTAAGAATATGTTCTTATTGTTTTATTTTAAATAAGTACTTTTTTCTTCTATCTACTCTTGGTATTTTTCCTTTTCAATATACTAACAAGGCTACTCCTGGACTTTTAAAGATGGCTGTGTGCTTGTCCAGTATTACAACTTATGTTTATATTTTTTATTTTGATGACTGTGCACCTCTTGGAAGGGTCTGGTGATGAGAAAAATAATGAAAATGGCCACCTAAAACATAGGATAAATGTAGAGCTAACTCCATTCATTTAGCATGGATCAGGCTACTTCCTGTTAGCTTGGAATCTGTCCTTTGTCTTCTGTTCACACTGCCTGTTTGGCATACCCCTGGTATTCTCTTGATCTGTTTCAAAACAGCTTCAGGTACCTGGAATCACTGAGTTGAGCAAGCAGAATCTCTCTTGTCTCTCTAGTGCCTTGGGCCACTAGCAAATGTGCTTTGTTTTTCACTCTAAGTTGGACATGCATAACAAATACTTTGTATTTTTATTTTCTACAGATGAGTGCTAATGATTGTCAAGACCCTCCAGAATACTGGACAATTCATGGACTGTGGTATGGTTGTAGATTGTTTTCATTTCAATCTGGAAAGAAAAATTTTCATACAGAGATGTTTAGGGCTCTTTTTTCAGTGCTCATTCTGTTTTATGATTGCTTCAAAAAGAGCCTTTTTTTTATTGGAAATTCAGAATCTGTTCTGATATAAAACTGGTGTGTATTCCTGTATATCCTGTGAGTCACTGAGCTAAAGAAATCTTCTTTTCACGTGAGCATTTTGTTTGCATATGTCTTTATGAAATCACCAATGTTTTCAAAGAGAAAGGGAAGTAATGGCTTCCCCTCTGCATTCGGGAAGAAAGATTTTGTTAGTGACTCGTGACAGCATGTAAATATCTTAACTGAGCACAAGTATTCTGAAAGTCCAGGAAAAACTGATTTGCTTCAAAGGAATCAACTACATGGCATTGGTGTCCGTGGCAGCAATTAGAAGGTTTTCATGACAAATACAAGGAAAAATTCTCTATGGGAGGTTAGTAAACTGTGTCCTGGAAGGATGAACAGCATGATATATAGATTTCCAATGAGTGTCTGATAATGCTTGCCAAATTGTCACTTGGTGCAGTGGTTGGGGAGCTCAGTGTTACCAGTGGCATGATGTGCGCAATTGTAACAAGACTATTCCAATATCAGTGCTCTGTCTGTACATTTATTACACATTGTGATTAAGTGTAGGGCCTAATTAAGAGCCTCTACGTGGGAAATGGGTTAGCCATCATTAGTGTACTGAATTTTTACTTACAAAACATTATAAATGCTGATGGACGATTTGTATTTTAAAATCAAATTTATATCTATATTATCTCATATTTAAAATTGAGACTGATATCTCCCAGCTTTAGTATTAGAAAATATCTTTTTTTTCACTTCGATTTTGCTTTTCTAGGCCTGACAAAGGTGAAGAATGTAATAGGACATGGCATTTCAACGTCACAGAGATTAAGGTATTTATTTTAAAGCAAGAAACAAAGTGTCATCCAAACAGCTCAGTGCTGTTGCTTTTGTGCTTCCTATGTGCAAAATGTGTAGCTCAAAGTAAGTCTCTGATTGTAGCATGCTGAGAGGTATGTTGGTGGTTTTTAAAGACTCCAAAAGTTAAGTGCTTCTGGTACTGCTTGAAGTCATAGAGCCTGTGATCAGTAGCAGCTGTTCATACTTGGTTTTGCGGGCATGTGGTTGAACTTGTTAAGCCACTTCCTCTGTAGCAAGAAAACATCAAGAGAACATAGGCACTGAATCTCCAGTGGTAACCAGTATCTGTTAAAGAGGTTACAGTCAGGTCATGGGGTTTTTCTGTTCTGTGTTTTTTTTAAAAATGTGTTAATTAATTAAAAATATCCACATCTGAGTTACAGAGCAGGTGAGAAGGGATCTCCAGAGAGCATGAGGTCCAACCCCACCTTGCTCGAAGCAGAGACACCTAGTGCTGGTTGCCCAGGCCCATGTCTAGATAGCTTTGGTGTATGTCCAAGGAGGGAGACTCCACAGCCTCCTAGGCAGCCTCTTCCAGATGTTTTCTAAGTGACAATGGGAAACTTGATCCTACAGTGGTGAAAAGATCTGATTGAACAATTTCCGCAGGGACAGCTGAAAGAAAATCTCACTAGTCTGTGCTAATGCATTCAGATATTCAGGTGTTTGCATCTGCCTGTTACTACCTCCAACAGCATTTCCAGAAAAATTGGGAGAAAGGACCTCTCTTCCTTTTCTGTGGATAAATGTTTCTCAGTGATGCTGAAAGATAAGGCTTCAGTTTTAGAAAAAATACCAATTTATGTAGATTTTTGTTAGAAATAGCTTTAAGCTCTGCAGGTAAGTTTATTAATAAATAGCGTTATTTTGTAGGATCTTATGTCAGACATGAGACGCTATTGGCCTGATGTGATTCATTCATCTCTGAATCGCACCCACTTCTGGTGAGTACAAACAAAACTCAAAGACAACTTTGGATATTATTTCACTAAAAAAAAGTCAATCTGAGTTAGTTATCTTTCAGGGAAGGTGTTATGCATGAGAAGCAGCATCCAGGAAGCCACTGAAAGTGGTACTTTTTTTTTTTTTATTCCCCTCAACTTTCTTAATATAGCATCTTCAGAATGCCGTTTCTGAAGAGGGAGCTAAGGCAAAGGTTTTGAAGGAAACCTTCTCGAAAGTGAGAGAGAGAATGTGTTTGTTCCCTTTTTCTTCAGGGAAGAGAGATCTGCAGCTGACATTTAAATCTTGCACAGTGGTTGTGCTGTAGGATGTCAGAACTAGCTACAAGAGCAGCTTTCAGATCGTTTCCTTGCTAGCTTCTCTGTGTTGCTGCCTTTGGGAGACCTTTCCTTTTGGGATTTCCCAACAGAGGATGGAAACAGAAGAATAGGATGCATTGGGTGGTCCTAGCTATTTCTCTGCAGACTTCTGTTCTTTACTTTCATAGCAGCCTAAAATCAGATCAACCAGGAATTTGTTTAAAGATCAATGTGCTTGGCATATGGGAAGGGAGGAGGAGACTTGGATCTCTCCTGATGATGTTACTGCATGTATTTTCCTTCTTTTCCTGTTCCTCTTTGCTTCTGCTTCAACAGGTGCTTGGACTGAAGACAGGTATGGATGTTTGAGGCTGCACAGGCTTCAGTTTGAGTGCATTATTAAACTAAAATCACTGGCAATTTAATGTGATTTGTTTCAGCTAGATCTACTGTGAAAATAATAACATCAGATAAAATATAGAGCATGTAGCTGCCTCCAGCTTTTTCAACTGCGATCACCTCTGGGAATTTCCTTTGGACTACTTCCTCCCTGTGTCACTAGGGCAGACCTTTGAAGGGAATGGGAGTCTCTTTTAATATCCTTGCTCTACAGAAGATCTTTGTCCTCCAAGTCTTAAAATGGTCTTAGAAGTATCTTACGGAAGTCTGAACATCAAAACTGTCCCTCCAAAAAAGTGATCTTGCTTCTCTGTGCTCTTGTCCTTGCCCTGTGCTAGGGAGAGCATGACTGTCTATTTCATTGGCATCACAAGTTTATGCCAAGATAAACTGTTAAGGGATTAAGAAAAATGTGTCCTAAATCTAGTCTTTCCCGTGCCCTGAATGCTTACCTGCTCTGCTAGCAAGTGCATACCAGTCCTTGTTTTGCTAACATGCCTACTTTGGTAGGCAGCAGGTATGAGCAGATACAACCAAAGTCTTTGTTTCTGTTCAAGGCTAGCAAACAGTACTTATTTCAGTACCTGGAAATATCACTAGTATAAAAGTAATCTAAAAGTTAGGTTAGAACACTGTAACTAGTATTTTGATTGACAGAGTAATTCACTCCCTCTCAGTAAGGTAACAAGCACACTTGAACTGGCAGTTCTAATTGCAGATTTTGTAAGTGCAAGTGTTAAGCAAGTAAGATCTTGTACATCTTAATTCAGCTAAAATAGTGTATTTACTTCAGTTATTTAAGAAAATGTGTCTAGTATAAGAAAATGACAAATGAGAACCTGAAAGTAAAACTAAGACTTGCGCTGTAGAATTAAGGCACCATAGTTAGGTAAAGAACAGAAGCAGTGACAAGCAAAATGATTATTGAGTATCTTAGCATATTACATCGGGGTTTTTCCAAGACTGCCCTAATTGCTTACTGTGTTTCTTCCTGTGTTTACCTCTTACTTATTTCTGGCTTAAAGGAGGAGATAAAGATTCTTCAAGGGGGTTAAAGAATGGCTGTAGATGCCTCTGTAAGAACGACTGCACATCTGTTCACCTTTACTAGTGAACTGTGGCACTTGTTACCCAATAGTTTGAATAGGATAGAATACCTTATAACAGGATGTGTGTTTTGCATCTCAAAATTTACTGTTTGGAAACACTCTTCTTGGGGAAGTTTTAGACTTATGATTTTTTTTTGAACAAAATACAAATTTCTAGGCCAAGAGAATTCCCTTCAGGATCAGTTTATACATTTGATATAGCAGAAGGAATCTGTGCTTACCCAGGACAGCTGTGTATCCTCCATCTTAAACATTCTGTGAACTCTCGCAGGTGTGGGTTCTTACTGTGCTGGATCAGTTTTCAAGCTGGGTGATTTCTTCAGTTCTTGGACCCTCCTGATGTGTCCAGCATTGTGGGCTGCATCTCTTGAATGCTGAGCTTGGGGAACTCTGTCCTTCTTATATTTAACAAGACCCAGAATCCTGAGGTTTAGCTTTTTTTTTTTTTTTTTATTCACATAGCTGAGTTGTATAAATTTCATTTCTTTGCATTTCTGTTGCCACTTAAGACTCCATTTGTAGAACTTAGCTGTTAGATATGCCAGTGTCGTATTTGCAACTTAAGAGCAGCATCAAGAAAATGATGGAAAAGGAGATATTATATTGTGGAACCCAATCTAATGCTGTAACCCCCACTACTGTGTGCCTGTGGAAGTACTTGTGTCCTAAAAAGAAAACAAAATGTCAGAAAGTTGTTGACAGCTAACACATGTCTGTGCTACTGCCTAGCTTATGAGTATGAAGAGGTACGGAAGGGAAGATGACCTTCACAAACACAGGTGGCCATGTTCTGCATGCATGTGCCACCCAGCTGAG
>JACDJE010000008.1:3154309-3263203 GCA_016647715.1 Pavo muticus
AAAAAAAAAAAAAAAAAAAAAAATCCTTTTAGTGGGATGACAGGTAGAGAGCAGAGCCATTACTAAATGACTTTAAGACAAAGTCATATACATAAAGTATAGGAAAACAATACTAATCTAGTACATCACAGGTCCATGCTATTATCTAAGCCAGCATACCGTCCTTTCTTTTCTCTTCTGCAGCTCTTTACCTTTATTTGAAAAGTTTTTCTCTTGCAGCTGCCAGTATTAAGGACAGCTCATTTATACATTTTTCATGTGGCTTACTGTCCAGAAGCATTCCTCCTTAGCCTGATGCTACAAACCACAATGAGGGGCTTTATCTTATCTCTCACTATCCTTACAGGTTCAAAAGCTCTTGGAAAATGCTTCTACTAAAAGAAATAAATGTTGCTGTAAATAATGTTTTATAAAACTTGATTTTTTTAATTTCCTCCTATAGGAAACATGAGTGGGAGAAACATGGCACTTGTGCAGCCACACTTCCGATCCTTGATTCTCAGAAGAAATATTTTAGTAAAACCCTGGAACTCTACCAGCAGGTTGACCTTAATGGGTATGTTAGTGAACTCTATGGTCTGCTCTCACTTCAGGCAGTTTCTATAAATTTAAAACCTAACTTAAGAAAAGAGTCTAAAAATCTCAGCATAAATAATTTTTAGAACTGGAATATAGAAGCGGGGTTTTCTGCTTTGAGAAACATGTCTCTGATTGCTTTAGTCTGGTAAGGCAGCATGCTTCATAGTCACCTTTTAATGCAAGCTGATAAACTCTGAGAAGCTGTATCAGCTGTATCTCGCTAACAGAAACTGTGGCACTTGTAAACTTCTAAATCAAGTGTCAAAAGCTTCAGATCTCTGGGTTGAACTGATACCTAAACACTCAGCTGTGTTTAGAAAGTACAGTTTGTGCTCAGAGGAAAGGGCAAGCTGCAGGCAAACTTGTGCAGAACATCCTGGGAAGATGCTGAGAGCTAACAGCAAGGAAGGTTATCCAGAAGTGCAATGTTCAGTTGGTGTGTACAGCTCTCAGCTTTCCTTTCAGAAGTAACCACTGTCTGACATTCTTGCTTTGTCCTGAGAACTGATTTCTCCTAATGGTTCCAAAGCACTGGCAATTGTGGATAGGAGTATTGGAACTTGTCCAAGCACTGTATAAACATATCATGGCTACAAATGAATATCAAAAGTCCCGAGTCCTTCCCTGGTCAATGCTTATTATAGAATCATAGAATCACTCAGGTTGGAAAAGACCTTAAAGATCATTGAGTACAACCACAACCTAACCATACTACCCTAACTCTAACAACCCTCTGCTAAATCATGTCCCTGAGCACCACATCAAAACAGTTTTTAAACACATCCTGGGATGGTGACTCAACCATATCCCTGGGGAGCCTATTCCAGTGCTTAACAACCCTTTCTGTGAAGAAGTTTTTCCTGATATCCAACCTAAACCTCCTCTGGCACAACTTAAGGCTGTTTCTCTTCATCCTGTCACCAGTGAGAAGAGACCAACCCTGTTCTCACTGTAATCACCTTTCAGACATTGGAAGAGAGCAAAAAGGTCTCCCCTCAGCCTCCTTTTCCCCAGACCGAACAGCCCCAGTTCCTTCAGTTGCTCCTTCTCCAAGCCCTTCACAAGCCTTGTTGCCCTTCTTTGGACCTGCTCCAGCACCTCAATGTCCTTTCTGTACTGAGGTGCCCAAAACTGAACACAGTACTCGAAACTGAGTATTGTGGGTGGAAAAACATTTAACTCGGGCTTGTTGACCATGAAACATCTCCTTGTGTAGAAAGACTTTATCTGAGAGAGGATAAAAATTCTCCTTTTGTATTTAGAAACACATACATATTTTTAAAAAAAATCCAGTTCATATTTTGTGAGTGTTTTGTCCAAGCAATCTATTTAATAGTCTTATTTACTTTGCATACACACAAAGGAAATATCTTTTTTCCATCCCACTCATGTTTTTGCAGGTGTCTTGTGAAACTTAATCATGTTTTTCTAGACACAGTGCATGTTGTATGTGGTGTTGAAATTAATAGTATCTGATAAATCAACTGCCTAACTAGCTGTGTGACTAGAACATCTTACAGATGGCACAATGACCGACTGTGTGGCTCTAAATCAGCATGTGTAATGAAAAAGAGTTAAGATTGAAACATCTTGAAGTTAATTGCTCATAGCATACTCTTCATGAGGGAGGGAACGAAGCACCCACATAATAATTGATTTAATCTTCGCTGAAAAACGATTGCTAGTGTTCCCACTACTTCATTTATACTTTTATGAGGAAAAAGTAGGGTTAGAATGATTACAAGATTCCTAAAATGATCTTAATATTAAGAGGATGTCATACAGACTCCTGTAAAATGATGACAGACCATTGTGTTTTCATTAGCAAGTAGACCCTTACACAGTTGGGTTAGATCTCGCTAGTGTTGAGCTTGACCTTGGAAGAGTTGAGCATTATTAGCGCTCATCATCCTAAGAGATGTTGAACATTCCCATATACTGCTGAAGAACTGGTATTCTAAGGCTCAGCACCTGTTGGGTCCTGAGATTTGTTAGCAACTGAAAATGTGAACTTCCCTCAGGGCTGAATCTAAAGGAAAGGGTATATAAGCCAAAGGTTGTTGAGATTTACCTTGTTGGTCTTATGTGAACAGCTGTTCTATTAAAAAACATACTTACAAAGTGACTTTTAGAAACGTTTCTAACTTGACATCAATGTTAATCCAGATTCTGTGTCCTAGTGGCTGGAGCACAGGAGTATGGCTTGATGCAAGGGAAGGGTGCCCTATTGGCTCTCAGCAGTGCAATTTGAAGATCCAGCGAATGACAGTAGCATAGTCCTTTTTTTGTTTCTGTAGACTTGTCCCTCTCCTGGCTCCTCAGAGTAAGGTATAACAGTGGGTTCTTGCTGACCCTGTTGAGTTAGTGGGAAGTTGCTTTTAAGAAAAGGACACCCTGACAAAGGATGGAAGACAAGTTTCCCTTGCTCAACCTAATTTTAAGTCATTGCTAAAGTTATTAATTTATCTAATGCTTGTGAAGTTAAATTTCCATACAAGAACCATAGAAATGTTTTGTCTTTCATTCAGTTTTCTCCTGAAAGCTGGGATAAAGCCAGGCAGTACATACTACCAGGTAAGAAATGATATTTTATAAAAGCAGCATCACACGTGTATACTACTTCTAGCAGAAGTCAAATTATTTCTAGAGAGTAAGTGATCTTTTTTTAATTGCGTGTGTTTTATTTAAAGTTGTGCTTGATTTTAAACTTTTTGTAAACTTAAAAATGTCAGATCTGTTGGAGGATGTGGTAGTGACTTACTAACTTTTACAAGCTTTTTAATTTTTCAGATGACTGTTATAAAGGAAATGCTTACGAAATTTTATGGTATCACACCGAAGATCCAATGTCTTCCTCCAGAAGAGGTAACAAAATAAGTAGATAAAACCAAACACACACGTGCACACACACACACACACACACACACACGCACAAGCCCACAAAATAATCACTTTCAAACAAACACATTTTATCAAAATTTTCAAAAAGCAAAAATAGTGGAAAGTGTGCAGCATAGTAAAGCACAGAGTGTTCCTTGTGTCTGCAGCTCCTTGGAAATTGGGTATTGCTCAGTTCTTAGAACTGAGTTCACAAAAACATTACCTGCATTCTGGCACCGGAGTTCAGCTTATGTTACTGTTGATACAGTCATTTCTTAAAGAAGAAACATTGTTAATAGAGAGAAGTGTCCATTCTTTATGCCGTAGCTTTGTTCTTAGTGTAGGTGCCCAGACAATGGGAGTTCTGGGTTTTTAAGCCCTATTTGCCTTAAACTTTGAACAGGCATCTCTTACAGAATGCTGAATTCATTGGACTAGGGGTAAACAGTATCTGAGTACTTTCTGCTGCTGCTAAAGGTTAATTGCCATACAGCAAACTACTTGACCCAGTAAGAATTAGCTGAAAGGAGCCAGTTAATGCATTGCCCTTGACAAGGGTACTGTCCATCGAAAGCAGTCTTTACTTCACTGTGAATGGCTTATGTTTTGCTTGAAGTTATTTGCTGTACAGAACCATTCAGAAATAAAGCAGTTTAAAGGCTTGTTTCTGAGTTTGTTCTCAAAAGCCCTTATCTGAAGAGGTATGAAGGTGTTTTGATAGTCACTGGTTCCGTTTTTGCTTTTGAACCATTGTGGTTTAATATTTCCATTTCTTTGTGTTTTTCTTTGTCAAGGATTGTACTGTGAATCACAGTACAGCAAAGGATGTAGTACGTAAGCTTTGCTATAGCATGAAGTAATTGTTCTCATTATCTGAACTAAGAGTGCTTTTGAAGGAGCAAAATAGTATTCTGAACAAAATGTGGGTAGGCTGCATACTTGTCACTTTGTTTCCTCAGAGGTGACTCTACTTAAAAAAAACAAACAAACATGCACAAAAAAAGCTGCAAAAAGCAGCAACAACAACATAAAAAAAACCCCTACAAGATAGCTCTCCCTCTTCTGTAGGTTTCTTATTATTTCAGCGTGATAAAAGTAGTTTACCACACTTGCCAGAGTTATGGGCCCGTACACAGACAGCAGTTTAATGAAAACTTCCCAAGATACAGTTGCTGATGGAGTTGAATAGCTCTTACGTTGTCAGCTCATTTGCTTTAGTAGTGCCCTGAGATTCTTATACTCAGAAGTTGCTTTGTGTGAGAAAGAGTTTGAGGTTAAAATTACTTTTTAAATGTATTTTTATGTTACTCTAAGCAACAAGGGAATATGAGTTGAATGTGGCTTTTCAGAGGAACGCAGTCACTTCCGTGCATTCTTAAGGGTTTCAAAACAGGTCTTTTTTCCGCATATACTTTGTGTGTGCATTCTCTGTGATTTTGCTAATAATCTCCATTCCTACATGAAAGAATTCTTTATGCCCAGTGTTTTTTTTCTAGCCTGTTCTGCAGTCCAAAAGTGATAGTCCACTAATTCTGGCAGCCTACTTCTGTATTCTTTTCAGTAAAAGCTATTATAAAACCAAGTCTTTTTTCTCTCTTTTGGAAGAAGTGCTTCAGTTCCCATCCTTCTGTAGAAGAGTTGGTGGAAGGTGCCTTTCAGGTCAGACATCCTTTAGCATTCTCAGAGTTCAACCAGAGGTCATCACTAAGGTGAACAGCTTCTGTGTATTGGACTAGTTTGCTGAGCAGTAAGATAATCTGCCACGATATTTTTTAAGGCTTACTAGTTAGGCACATTCCCTGAACTGTTAGTGAATTGAAGTGCTGGAATGCGTTTCCTTATCTACTTGTTCCTTATAGACAACTATGTTCTATACCCTGTTTGGAGTGAATGCTTCTAGTACTTGTCTCCTTCGCATTTTTCCAAGTGCAATTGTATAAGCAAGCACTGCTGTACTCAATAGGTAAGGCAATATATTTGACAAAATTGTTCATTTTCTTCCTGTAGCAAGCTGATCTCATCCCTTATGTTTCTAGGGTGAAAAAGCACAAACACTTGGTCAGATTGAATTCTGTTTCACTAAAGAATTGAAGCTGAGGAACTGCACGGAGCCGAAGGGTGAATCCAGCCGAATGCACACCAACTTGCAGCTTGTAACTGAGGAGTTATCTGTCTGCAATGACACTCTCCCGGTCTATTATCCTTCACAAGTCGAAGATCACAAACGGAGCCTCAAGAGCTTGAAAAACTTCTTCAACAAAACAATTTAACAACAACAATCCCTTTAGATCAGACCTTGAAAAGCCATTTTGACTTAGCAATATTACAAAACCTTGCCTGTATCAGGTATACTGAGGGCATTTCTGCTGGGGGAGGAAAAAACAAAAAACTGCATTGGCCAAGGTTTGCATTCTAATACCAGCTATGTAGGCTGAAGTCTTGAATTGTTGGTCTGATACAAGTGAAATCAGGATCTGATTTACAGCTCTGTCTATACTTCTTGGCTTATTTTTTAATTTGAATCAGCGTTCAAACGAGCTGTGACTTCTTAGTTTCATTTGCAGTTCAATCTGCCGCTTCAGCCACACGTTTCTTTGGCAGTGACTCAGGGTAGCTAAGTCATTCTTTGTTTTAAAAAGATGCTTATCAACTTGAGATGACAATTTACTGAGGAGAATATTGTAAAATGGAAGAACTTGAGATCTGTCTGGATCTTTGTGTAAATGTGTTCTCCAGAAACACTGAACGAAGGCCGCATTCTATAGCATTAAACCTTTCCTCACACAGATCACAGGTGCCCAAAAATGATAACCTTTTAACAGCTACTTCTTATTGGCATCTCTGCCAAAAGAACCCCAAGATTGTATGTGCGGCGTCACCTGTTCATAGATTGATTTTGGTACAGTGACCATCATGAAGAGTGACTGATTTTAAATTGTCTGCTATTACAGGAAAATAATATTAGACTCTAGAAACATTCTTAATTTTTAACAAATTGGAATAGTTAGCACTTCCACGGAAGTATATGTCTGAACTTCTGTTTAAAAGTAAGATTGTCATGTAATCACTTGGTTCTGAGAAACAGCTTTTTATAGGTAAGCAGTAACTACTGCAGGAATTTTGGTGAAAAGTACAAATGTGCAATGGTGTTTTTTAATCCCATAACGATGACAAGCCACAAAGTTGCATGCTTCCAAGTAAGACCGATTTAGATGAGATCCTCTACACAGTGCTATGGTGATACAAGTGTCTCAAATTGTCTTTGAAAGACAATGACGACTCAAAGAACCATCTGTTAGAGAAGTGTATTACTGCAAAAATAGTAAACGCTTTGTTAAGCACAAATTTATGATATCTTGTAGGTTTAGAAACCATTCATACTTATTTTGCTTGTCCCTGTACCTCTCCTTTAGACTGTTACCTTGCTGTTCCAGAGTACTGTGGTTTGTTGTATTTTTTGGGGGGGAGGGAGGGAGGATGAGGAGGTTCAAGTCCTCTCTAGAAATTTGAATTTTTAATTGTTTTAATATGTGAGAATAGGTATGATCTGCATTTTAGTGTGCCTGCATTTCAGTAAAGTGAGGGTTTTTCTTTCAAACTTCCTTCCTTCTTCAGTTGAGGAGTGTACTAATCTAACAGACCTGAAGTATTCTATACAGCCTTTAAAATCAACACAAGAAAAGTTATTATTTTGTTCTTTCTTCCTGCACCATTATTGTGTTAATGGAAATACTCAAAATTGAACTTTGACATCAAAAATGTCAAATTCTGAAGGGAAAAGGCAGAGGATGCAATACGTGGTACTTGTTGTAAAGAGGTATAAATTCACTGCTGTTTTAAATATGTTAGTGTTAATTGGCGAACTAGTTTCAAGGGATGTATGATTATGTTAAATTGGAGGTAGGTGTTTTTTTCAGTGACTTTTGGTTGGCTGAAATTCACCTTTACGTCTTTTTTGAAGTGTGTGACAGGATGAATCCTGCTTTTGACTGCGTCCGCAGTTCCTGTGTTCCTACCAAACGAAGTGAGAACTTTGCATGCATTTCTGAGCGGAAGGTGACTCAAAGACCAGAAATTATCTATTGTGCATTGGTATTTTTGGCCATTTTTCAGGGAGTGCTGTGAGGATCCAGTATTTTCTTCAGGGTTGACTTTAACAGTTATGTGTAATATTCTGATAAGAACAGCGTACAGCACATCATGAAATTTCTGTATGTGTATATGTTTGTGTATGCACTGTATGTGATAACACGTCTGTTTGCAACTAAGAACACCAATACAGCTTGATTCAGGAGTTGTGTAAGAAATAATGTTAATGTTCAGAAGCTAATAAAAACAGCATTAATCAGAATCAGTTCAGGTAAATGAAGTTCTTCATTTCTGTTTCAGCAATACCGAGTTTCCCTCTGTTCCAGGCATGATTCTGTGCAGAGCTTTACTCTTGTGTTATTGATACTACTGTGTGTCGTGGTAGTCATCTAATGCACGAAGGTACAGAATGAGGTTAGAACGCTACTGTGGTGTAAACCATAGAAAGCTGGGATTGCTCTGCTTAGTTCCTGTTTCTGAAGCTGGTAGCCAGCTATCGGTGTGTACTACTGAGTTCAGTCAGTAATGAATAACGTTATCAGGTGATGGTAATGCTACAATTTTAAATATCCATGGTAACAAATGGTACCAGAATTATTACATGTGAGTACTGTGGTGACTGTCTGGTTTTTATACTAAATTCCAGAAACACCAATTGGTCCAATATAGAATCATAGAATCACCAAGGTTAGGAAAGACCTGCCAGATCATCTAGTCCAATGTCTACCTATCACCAATAGTTCTCTGTCGACTATGTCCCTCAACAGAGCATCTGAACAGTCCTTGAACATCTCCAGTGTCAATGACTCAACTAAGAAAATGGCACTAACGCTTTAAGGGATTTGGCTTAGTGATGAGACTTAGTAGGTCAGGCTGATGGTTGGATTTGATGATCTTGAAGATCTTTTCCAACCTAAATGATTCTATGATTCTTTTACCAGCCTTGTTCTCCAACTTGTACTGTCCAACTCCAATCTGTTGTTCACCACACCAGTCCCTTTGCTGGAGTTACGGTGGTTACCCTCACAAAATCACTCTGCACAGTAAAGGGAAAGGAGAAAGTGGGGGCATGTTATACTGTCCTGACCCTCCAGAAGGACCACCTAGACTAGTTTTGGCCAGAAGTATGTCCATTGCAAAGGGAGGGGGTGCTTCAGAGATGCTGTCCTTGACCATGTTCATAGTAGAAGCTGTACACAGAATGGTCACAGGTGTACCCTTTAGATTCTTGCCACTTCTCTGCATAAAAGTCAGTCAGTTGCTTTTAAAAAGCTTTTGTATCTTCATTCACCTTAGGTGGAAACTCAAAACCAAGCAGCAGTAATGAGATGTAATGTCTTCATACCAGTAACATAAACACAAACAGACATCACAGTTCTTTGTCCCTCTGTTTCTTATACTCAAGAAAAAAACAAGGAGACAAATGCTAAAAGACTGGAATGTACTTGGTTTTATGGAATCTTTTGGACATCGCTAATATTTTTCCTTCAATTTGCAAAAACTATCTTTGCCTAAAGAAGATAAACGCTTCTTGTGAAAATGCATTTGTCTGTGAAGGATCAGCCTGAGGCTTCTACGCTTTTAACATTTTCTTTCAGTTCTTTTAAATAACACTTAAATGGTGCATGGATTTTGGGTGGGCTATATCAAGTGAAAACCTAATTGGAATGAATGTTAAGTTACAATTCCTGTCAAAAGCTTTTGAAAGAAACATGACTCAGCTTTTACTCAAAATCAGGTTTTTTTCTTTCTAATTTATTTTTAAATGGTCGTTGTTATTTTATGGGGGGGATCCTTTGGTGAAGTCATATGTTCTCATTTTCCTTTCAAAGTTCACAGCAGGGATATGCCACCATTCTTTTATTAGGCTGATTTAGTAAGGGAAGTAAAGGTTATCATTGGACCATCTTGCTCAATGGTTTTCAGTCCGTGGTTTGATTATGAACGCAGTTCTCAATTAGAACAGCTGACTTCTCAAAATCTCTAGGTGTTGTCACCTTGGGAGCAAGGGCAACATGAGAAAAAAGACATAAAATCTGTAATGGTACACTGTGCTGTCAGATGAGTGATTGCTGGGTTTGCTGGTTATTTTAATTCCTTGTTTCTCTCCACAGCTGCAAGGAAAGCTCAAATAGAAGCAATGGTATCATTGCTGGTTCTTGTACAGGCTTAATGGAAGCTTGGATCAATAGCCTGATATTTTTTTTAATTGCAGTATAAATTATGTTTTCTTTTATATCTCCAAATAATGCCTAGGGAGACAAAATATGTGATGTACAAAATCTCCACAGTTCAAATGTAATGCATTAGTTCAAGCAAAGCCGACAGCTGCAAATACCAGCTTCAGAAGGAAGTAGCGCAGACACAGCCTTTGCAGTGTGATGCTACATATTAAAGCTGATTCCTGCAAAATAGTCAGCAGATTGAGGCAAATCAAAACTATCGACCTCTGCAGCAGAGCAGGCAGTGCAGCTTCCGTATACTTTTCAGCCCTCTGTTCAAATGCAAGCAACGTGAGGGAGCTGCCAAGTTCTAGAACTTAGAGGAGAAACTCTATCATCTGAAATGGGAGAGGGAGAAAGGGAGGCTGCAAAGCCAGCAGCACACTGAACAGAATCCTGCTGCTGAGTGAGAAAATGATTGATGAAGGCTAAGTCAAGGTGAGCTAAAAATAAATCACAGACAGAATCTCAGCATGGCTGAGGCTGGAAGGGACCCCCGGCTGCATCTGGTCCAACCCCTGCTCCAGCAGGGACACCCAGAGCAGGGTGCCCAGGCCTTTGTCCAATACATTTAGTATTTCAGCTTGCTATGATAAATATATTAGCAATGTATACAACTGCCATGACTTGGTATTTATAATCCCACATGCATAACTTCTAGGAAGATGCAAAGGCATTTGAAAAACAATTGGATGACTTTTATGGAGAGAAGTGCCGTGGCACTATGAAACTTAGGAGATATGTACAAGGGATTCTCTAAGGACAACCAAAGGAGCTGATGAATGAATGGTAGCACCAGTTTGGACCAAAGATTATGTCTAGCCCTTTATGCTATCCCTAGCAATGACTCACAGCCAATTACCGACCTCGGCAATTGCTTTTCATCAGGATGTTATTCTAAGAGTTTTATTAATGCAATTTAAATACAAGAGATAAACAAAAGTATATTGGGAACCTCAAGAATTGCTTTCTGTTCTGAAAAGTGGTTCTTACTTCTTGAAGCAAAATAAAATCTGTCAGCCTTGAAAACTGAACACATCCTGGGGAAGATGAGAGTTTTATTCTTTTCTGGATCATTAAATAAATTAACTAAATCTCAACAGGGAAGTTGTTTGTGCAGTCTCAGTGCTTTAAAACACTAGTCAGCTCCACAAAGGGATTTAGCTTGTTTGTACCATTTGTCCGTCTGCTCTTATGCACAATGTATAAGTATTTCTTGGTGTGTAGGTCAGAGCACAGGCTGTCCTCTTTCCAAGGACAGCTTCTCTTCTCTCTATTGCTCCAGCACAGACCCCTGCTGCCGCTGGCCCTTGCTGCCTGTGAGAACAGACGAGGCAGGGCTGCAGGGCCTACAAACGTGGACAACACAAATGTCTACAGCAGCAAAGCAGTTGCTGGCTTTGGCAGTAGAGACAGGAGCTTTTCAGAGGGATGTCCTTTTGTATTCGGGCACTCAACTCCGGTGTGGATGCTCTTCAGGCGGTTGTCCTTTGCTTGGATCTGGCTCTGATCACCATTAAGCAAAGGCCGCAGAAGGTTGGCGGCACCACTAACGTTGTTATTGCTGCCTGATGATGGTACTAATGATGCAGAGGAAAATGTCATGACTTTGATAGTCACTTTCCCAGTAATGGAGCAATCAGTGATAAGGAACAGTATATTTATCCTGAATTCGGACTGCCTTGCTACTCAGGCAGCTTCCTTGACAAGGCTCGTTTCATGCTTTCCCTCCCTGCAGGAAAGGATTCCTTGCTGCACACAATTGTGTTATGCCACCCAGACTTGATATACATAAATAATGCTTTTCTGCAGGGGTTTCGGTTACTTGTGCTTTGGAGATAAAAAGTTCTGGTGTACAGGCTCAGTGAGGCCTGATGCAGGAGAAGGGCAGATAATTCACCACAGAATTTTCTGTAACTCACACAATTGTGTTCATTAGGAACTCATGCTCTACGTACAAATCAGAGAAGAGAAGCCCAAACAAAATTAGCAAGAGCTACAGGCACACAGTTACCATGTAATAATTACCACCTCTGTAAACAAGCCTGATGCATCCCAGTGGATACCCACCATTAGATTACTTCTGCATAGCGCTGCTGAGCAAAGCTCACCATTATTAGTGCTGGGGAGAGGCCTCCCCCCCTCCAGGTCCCTGCTGCAGGCGAGGGAGCCATGTATGCTCCAGCAGAGGCACATTGCTTCCTCAGTGAGGAAGAGCTGACCCATCACATGTGTGCTTTCCTTCCACCCCATTGACCTTCCACAGGTCCACCTCCCTTGTTGCATGGGTTAAGCTATGACCATGAAGATGTCTGTCCAGACTTCTTGTGCTATCAGTTCTCTGTGACAGCTGTTACACGTTCATGTTCAAAACAATGCAGTGATTCTCAGGTATTTACCGAGTGCCCGAGGCATGCATTTTTGAAGGAGGCTGATGAACTGACAGGTGAAGCAGGAGCAGCACTCATCCCTCAGGCACACAGATGTTCAGGCTGACGGTGCAGGTGTCCTGCAGGGAGGGCACAGCAGGCCCTGCACCAAGTGTCCTCCGGACCCCACATATCTTAAGAGATTTCATTTGCACAATTTGCAGGGCCTTCAGTGAGCAGCCTGTCACCGTCACTTCTGAGGTCTAATGCACGATTGCCATAGCAAAATAGCTCCAAGACACAAACAGCCCTCTCATCTCCAGAGCCTCATTTTGTTTTCTCTTAGGTTCCCTTCATTATCTTCAGGGAAGGACCCACCATGCTCTTTGATCTCGCAGAATAGCCAAAACTTTCATGAAGACTCAGATATTGCAGCAGAGAAAATGTCAGCTCTCATGGACAAAATGCATGCAAAATATTTTCCTTCTCCTCTCCCTCCATTCCCCTTTCCTTCTCTTCCTTTCTCTTTGTTTTGAGAGATTCTGGCTTCAGGGATCACTGAGGGACCTGAGGAAGATAGACAGACTGATGGATAACTTTTAATCCATTATTCGTTATAAAGAATTGGGGATTGACACTAGATGATGAACACAGACCATTCTGTGGCTCCACACCTATCCCTTTGGCACCTGTTATTTGACATTTTTATTTGATTAACAGGTTTGCTGTCACACTCACATCTGACCAAGAGTAATGTCTAAGAAAAAATAATTAATCTAAAAGTGGCAAAAATGTTAACCTCAGTTAACAGCCTGGGATATCTGTAATTACTTAAACAGAAATATGGCACAGTCTGTGTAGTCTGCCTGGGCAGATGGGAGAACAGGGAAATCGTAGTATCTGTTTTCTTACTCAGCTCTGCTGCTGTTCCTGTGTAAGCAGAATGCAGCTTGAAATCTGGTTGCAGTTTTAAGTCCAATAGAAATGAAGGCAGACTTCCATGCATTCATTGTATGCGAAGGGGCATTTCATCACCCATAGGTCTGGACATATCATTAAAGTCTGAATTTTAAAAATACCTCGACTTATGGAGGAAATCAGAGCATCTGGTCTCTGCAGTGTCATTGAAACCCTGGAACAAGCAACAGAGGCCCAGCCCTAAACCTGGCGCCTTGCAGGGGTGACTGGGGACATGCCAAGCTGCCTCGGGGCAGTGGAGTTGCAGAAGTCCCTCCCTTCCTAAGCCTTTTGGGGGAAACCAGGTGAGCGAAAGTTTTCCAACATCAGACCTGATGCTTTGCGTGCCCGAATTTCCCTGCATCTCCCTCATCACGTGGGTTTTGCAGCCACCTCCTAGAATTTGATAAGCAGCATTTTTGAGCATTTTGTGTCTCCGACTAAATTCTGCTGGAGGCCACCAGTGGTCAGTGCTGGAAACTTTAATGAGGCAGTTTGCTTTATAAACTGCAGAGAGCCAGATGGAGCCAATTCCGTAATCCTGAAATATAAATTATGTATTATTTAATACAGATTCTGAAGTCCCTGCAGGATTGCAAATCAGCCACTTAATAGCTTTTTGCTTTAAACGTACTGAACTCTGTAATAACTTGATGTCATTCTGAACACAGTGATTAAGTATTCCGTTTACAAGACAAATGGAGACTCATTAGAGTCAATCAGAGAAGAATAACATGAACAAGAATTGTGGGTATTTATCACAGTTTCTCAAAAGAATATTTTACCAGATACTTAGAAAAAAAAAAAAAAAGCTGCTGCTTTGTTATCCTGTGAAAGTACTGCCTTCTTCATAAAGAACTTCTAATGAGATCTCTTCCAGTCCCAACGTTATATGGTAATCTGACTATACGACGCCATCATATGTCAGCGTGAAATTGAGTGGTGAGTATGGCAGTGTATCTCCTACTGACTATTTCTTCGCAATCTATTTTAAGATTTTCATCTTGTAATAACCAGAATGAAAGAAAGCTTTACTTTATGTAATGCAATAGGAACTGAATCAGCAGCCAGTGACGTCTAGTACGCTGGCCAGGAAATAAAAAAGCAGCAAGAGAAAGGAATATTTGATGTGCTTAGTTGGTCACGTTTGCTTAATGTGGAAAATGTTGGGAATTTTCCAGTAATTTAAAGATCAATGACATGAGGAACACAGGGTACGTTTAGTTAGATACTCACATTCCAATTTTTATTATTCCAATTTCTCGTTATTTCAATTCCATCCATCTCTGTAAGTTTTTTACTATATTTATCCTACTTTTTTTTTTTTTAATGAGGTTGCATGAGCTGTGATAAGGCTTCTAAAAGCCAATTACAAATATCAGAGTAATGCTAATACATCATAGCCAAGGAATTGGAATAAAATTATTTCCACTTAGCCAAGGATTTCAGAGTGAAATGTGAAGTAGCATCGTGAGTAGGTTTAGAGACAGAAAGCCATAGATGGATGCTGCTTTTCAGAAAATTGCTGAGCATTTATTTCCCTGAAATTCTCCGCAGCACAGCAGCAGCTGTGGGCTCCAGACACGGCATTCAGGGTTCCTATTGATTAAAGATGGTTTTATTACTGTTTAAAAGAATCACAGTCGGGCTCTACTAATTAATAAATAACCTATGTATTCCAAATGACTTGCGGTAAAGCTCCTGTTTTAACTCCCTGTTTGCAGTAACAGCATGCTTCTCTTCCAGGTTATGTGGCATTATTTGTATTTATGCTAAGGTTGTGTTTTGCACCTACTTTTTGTGAAGATAAAGTTGGCATAGCCTCCTAGAATCTCACAGTCAGTTTTGTATACATTAAGAGATCATAGAATCATAGAATAACTAGACTTGGAAAAGACCTCCAAATCATCTAGTCCAACTGTCCACCCACCACCACCATTTCCTACTAAACCATGTCCCATGTACCATGGCTAAACATTTCTCGAACTCCTCCAGAGATAGTGACTCCACTAACTCCCCTGGGCAGCCTGTTCCAGTGCCTGACCACTCAGAAAATAAATTTTTCCTAATACCCAGCCTCAATCTCCCCTGGAGCAACTTGAGGCCATTCCCTCTAGTCCTATCACTAGTTACATGGGAGAAGAGGCCAACCCCCACCTCACCACAACCTCCTTTCAGGTAGTTGTAGAGAATGATAAAGTCTCCCCTGAGCTTCCTCTTCTCCAGGCTAAATAATCTCAGTTCTCTCAGCCGTTCCTCATAAGAACTGTGTTCCAGACCCCTCACAGCTTCATTGCCCTTCTCTGAAAATGTTCCAGGGCCTCAGCATCTTTCTTGTAGTAAGGGGCCCAAAACTGAACACAGTACTTGAGAAGTTGCTGCTCCAAGACAACGGGAATTTGTATCTAAGTAAGAGAACAGAAATTTTTGCAGAGAAAATAATATTAATTAAGTAGTTTTGCCTTAGAAAAGTAGTTATGTTTTCACAGGAAGAAGGGAGAGGTTTTGTCTTCATTTTCTTATTCCACAAATTGAATTAGACATAAAGACTCTCAGAGGGAGAGCATACCTTGATGCAGCCTGCCGGGGCTTTGTGTATTTACTGGAATTAACTACCACTTGAACTGCTCAGGAGTATCTCAGGGTAGATTAAAACAGAGAAAAATTGTATTGGTACAATACATATGACAAAAAGCAGGATTTGTTTTTATTGTTTTTTAATTTTGTTTTGTATTTTTGGCATTTCAAATTCTGCTAGTTGTGCTTTTTAGGAAGCATTTCATTTCAGTTTTGGGAAACATTTTTCAGTTTGTGGATAAAAAGTGGGTTTTAGTCATAACAAGGGATGGTCACTCTAGCCTTGTCCAGGTTGGACAAAGAGCCAATTTGTAACCGAACTCATCTTGATTATTTTTGAGTCTCACGTTGTGGTCATTGTCCACATTTTCATTTCTGTCTTGGAAGAGTGACTTCCCAGGCCAACCATTTTCTGCAAGCTAGAATTTTATTTCCCAATGAACCTTTCCTAGAAGCTATCCTAGACTTCAGCATCCATTAGGATGCAGCAAAGATACTTAGAAGAGCATTGCAGTGTGGTGGGCCATGTTATATTCTGCAGATGTACCAAAGCATCACCTAAATGAGAATTCAGCTCTGAAATTCTTGGGACTACTTGTACACCTGATATGAGCTTTTGCTGAGTTTATGTTAGCCTTCTTACTTTGGTTGGTATGGAAGAGAGGAAGAAACTGAAGGACTAAGCAACTTGTTGCAACTCATGCTGAGAAGTGAAAATAGCTGTGCCATGACCCTCATGTGGTGCTGCATATATTAGGCAAAACTACATCGCAGCCTTAGTTACTCTGTTCTTTTGTAAGCTATTGTAAGAGATGTGACAGAAGGTTGGCTGGTGTAACAGAGAAATTAATTAAAAATAATAATATTTTGTGCCTACAGGTGCCACTTTACAAATAAAATGACTATAGGAGCAAATAGAATTTGAAAGCAGAATGTCCTATGTCTGAGTTCAAAATGTGCTAATTGATAGCATTAATGCAAGTTAACATTGATTTTAAAAATCTTCTGAGACAAATTTCATTTCACCCAAGTAATGTGTGTTGCCTACATGCAGATGCATTTTTTGCTGTCCTTGAAAACTATGTAAACTGAAGCTGCTGGAAGTCTGCACTGTGCAGTCAGCCCAACAAGTGAGTTCCAATGGTGTAAACATCAGCTGAGAACATGGGGCCTAAGAGAGCTTTCCTGAATGTCACAAAGTGTGCTGCTCCATAGCAGACACCACTGCAAATTTCTGTTTGGTTGGATTTGGAACATCTGGGGGTGAAAATCTTGCTTTCTTTGCAAGCAGAATAAGGTCTCGTATCAGAATCTCCCAAAACCTGAAATCCTACCTAGAGGCTGCAGCCTCTAGGTCTTCCTGCCGGATATTTCACTTTTAAGTCTTTGAGTGTCAGAGGTTTGAAAATGGGTAGCAGATAAACAAGGACTCATTTGATCTATCGAGTTCAGAAAAGAAGTAAGTGAATGGAAGAACTTTGTAATAGCAACATGCTTATTTTATGAATTTAACTCCAGCCCAACCAGTAGGCTCAGTCCAACCTAAATTAGCTGCTCTGCTCCACTGCCCATCTGTATCCACCTCCACAACTAAAACAATATGTTTTTTTTTTTTAAATTCAACAGGCTGTTGTGAGGCTTTATTGCTGCTTATGGCAAAGCTGGTGATGTTTTAGTAGAAACTGCATCAGTTATTGCTCAAGTCAGAACATCCTGACATGAAAAATTAATATTCTCCAAACCCCAATTAACTAAGCTGAATGAGGATTCAAAGATAGGACTTATTACTGGTGATCTGTAGGAGTGATAGGTGTATAATTATTTCTAGAACATTTAAGTCAGCAGTTACTTCAGACTTTTAGGCAATGGAAAGATTTTCAGTAGAAAAATTGAAAAAGCAAATCGTAAGATAAGGCTAATTTTAAGGACAGTTTAAAAGCTGAAATTATGCACATTGACGATTAAAGCAGCTGAAGCAAATATAACTCTATTCACAATAGCTGACACAGGTCAGAAATCATTATGGTGCTAAAATCGGATGACAACAAATTAGAGATATTTGATAACCACGTGTATCATCTTTGCTGAACATCGTACCTAAGAACATATATTTCAATATTAAGCATAGCAGGATTGTTGTGGAAACCACTACAAAATAACATTCACATATGACTGTCAATTGTCAAAATAACAATCATAAAGGAGGGAGTGGGAGGAGAAGAGACAGAAAGATATCCATTGCAAAGTAGCTTCCAGATATCTAGTGACTCTAAGTAACATTGCATTCCCTTTAATTCCCATTCCTTGTCAGGTTTCCTTCCCTCCATATCCCAAGCAACCACCTCCACTCATTAAAGTTAGAAAAATGGAACATCAAGTGGAATACTTTTTAAGGAGATTTGGGGAAATGAGATAATATTAATTTATGAAAAATTGGTTATGCCCTTGTCTGGAAAAGGGCTGGATCTCACCCTTCGTTAAATCAGTGCAATTGTAGCAGAACAAAACATTCTTAGTATAATAACGTTTATGCCATCTGCAAAGTAATTCTCACTCCTCTGATATTGTTTTGCTCCTATGTTAATGGACTAGAGATACACTGCACAAACTAACAGTGTAATTCCACAGTGGCTTTAATGGAAGTACATGAGCTGTTGATACGTGGTCAAAAATTATTAACTGAATCAGTTGTGTTCAGCTGCAAAGCTGCCATTCTTTGCTGACTACACAAGTCCAGCTTGCTAGAGCTTTGGTTTTTTTCTCCACTCCTGAATGTGAGAGGTGAAACTCACTCAGATTGTTGAGACCATACAGGTGACCCCTGAGGCCACTTGTATTCATCACAAGGCCATCACATTTATGCGGTCATCCATAAGAGCTAGCGATTATCTTTGCAAGCACACAAAGCTTCCCACCTTTTCAATGGTTGACGCAGAATGCTGGTACAACAGGAAGGAAATAAAGCATGAGATTCTCATTGTGCTAATAGCATTTTCTTCTTCTAAAGCCAAAACTTAATTACCAGAAAAGATCTTCGTAACAATATGAATTTGTAGTTAAAGGCCACATTTTCTCTTTAGCAGACTAATAATACTCTTATTTATGTATACTGATGGCTAAGTGGTCATTAAATTTCAAATCTTTTGAGGATCTCTAAGCATAATTTTCCTTTACTGCACCTTCGTGCTACTAGGAAAATCCTAGGAAAGTTTGTGTTCATGCAAAACTCCCCCAGGACCTCAGAACATTGACGCTTATATCATGGCAAACTTACTTGAGGTTGAACTGTGAATTTAGGGTTCCTTCTTTACATGACTGGAATTCTTCCTTATTGTCTCTGCAGTTAACATGGTTTTATACCTTTTTAGTTGCAATATGCTCTGATCCTATGGTCTTATGGGGTTTAAAACTTGTTTGCCAGGCCAGTGTAGATAGGATCTAATACTACTTTTACCACATATATATGTTGAGTGATATTGCAGCCTGAAGGCTATTTAGGAAAGTTAAACACTGAAATCAGGACAGATTTGGTCTGTCACAGTCTATGGATCTACGAGACAGGGTGATACCTGTTATTCATAAAAGTGGGAAAATACTTCAGTTAATGAATAAAAGCTTAAGATGACTTGATGTATGGGAACTGTTGAGTCGCAGCCTGAACCACTGATTGTGCACCAGGGGAAAAGACCCGGTCAGCCCTGGGAGCACAGGTGAAGATAGTTCATCTGTGTGACCAGAAGGAGCCAAGCTCCACCCCTCTTAGACCTCATTTAACGGCCGACTGCCGTGGGGGAAAACTCTCTTTCTGAAGATTCCTTCTTAGTGAAGCTTTCTCCTGTGAACCTAGAATCTTTTGATACAGGTGAGCAATCTTCTGCCCTTCCTTTATAGCACCTTTCTATCGTGCTGGTCCTTCTGTCATCACACCATTGTTGTAATGCTTCTCCTATCATATTGATCTGTTTGATTGCTATGCTTGGAAAAATGAAAAAATATTTTGTGAAGAAACAATATGTTAAAAGACAGCACGAATACTAGAGTTTCCATACATTATGGCATTTTGTTTTAGTTCAGGAGCTAAGACACTTGGGAATTAGGAGTCCTTCCTTTAGCTCCCTTTTTGGCTCAAGGGTAGGTAGTGTGTGTTAAAGTATGTCCAGAGCAAGGAACTGGCAGCAGATCTGTGGTTCTGAAGAGGGAAATTAAGTCTTGCAATGCACTTCTTTTTGTTTATACCCTAGAAGATATTTTCATATAAAAGAATTAAGTATGAATAAAAAAGTGCTGGGAGTAAGCACTGTGCATGCAATAGTAGGTAATCCAGAGGCTCCTGTTATTTCATAATTACTTTATCATAGGCTAAAGTTATCTTTTCTGTCTTTCAGTGCTTTTTTACTTTTTTAAAAGTCTTATAGGGGATGTGACTCTGCATTGAAAATATTTTAGAACCAAGTTCCCCTTCACTGAACTTGATGTCTTCCCCCAGGAAACCTAGAAATCCTTGCTATTTGAAGGGATGACAGAAATTGAATGCAACTTATAGTGAAACATTTCACAACAATGATCTCCACAGCTTTGGGAAGGTCAGCGTGTTACAAGAGGGATCAGACAACCCGTACCTGAAAGCCACTTGGGAACAGGAAGGTGAAAGCAGGTTCACTTAATGTCTGTTAAAAATGCCAGCTCAACCTTGTGAGCCTAGAGAGATGTGAAGTAGGAGCTCGCTTGGGTCAAGGACTATGAGCTGAGGAGTCAGCTCTGCTGGAGCAGAACAGAAGTCAATTACATGTGGAATTCTTTTTGTGATGTGCACAGGACTCCTGTCAGACCTATAAAAGCAGAAGTCTGTACCAATGGAATTCTTATAGGCAGTCCAGGTTAGCTGGATGGTTGGATGTGTAGGGCCAGTTCCCAACTGTAGCCTCAAAAATCAGCTGAAGACAATCATTTGGTGTAGGAGTTACTTAAATCCTGATGACCCACCTGAGGGCAATGAAGCTCACAAGGGTGAAATGCTAAACCTGATAGAGAAGGAATGTGAATGTAGGTGTGTTAAATAAAGCTGAGGAAGTAAATATACCTTGTGTTGTTTATCTGCTTATAGAAGATAAATGAAAATGCTGTGAAAGACTTCTACTAGTTGTTTGAGATTTGAATTGATCAAGAGTTTTTGCAAGCTAGCTAAATGTGAACCTTTTGTTCTTACTCTTTCTACAGTTACATTGGTCTATGCAACATTATTTAGCCTTGACAAGTAAATTGCAAATCTAGTGGTTAAGACTAGATCAGAGTGTTCAAAACACTCTGTATCTGTTTCAGCAGCAAGGACAAAGGAGCTTTGTTTTGAAACCTAGAAGCAAGACTGCTGGTGTAGAATTCCATTTCTGGCAAAGGAAATTGTCTCTCATTTGTACTGCTAGAGCTTAGACCTTTGCTTTGTCTCTGATTGCTGTAGCCCCATGTTCCCTTGATTTTTATACTGTTATGGAATTGCTACAGGCAGTCTTAAATCCTCATTGTTGTCTCATTTGGCTAAGTTTTTGGCTAAACAGTGGTCAGGTTCATTTGGTTGCCTGTGTAGGAACCCTTGAAGTTTTCCAGAAGGTTGCTTTAAGGGTTATTTGCAATAATTACTTGCAGAATAACTATGTTTATTTTCTAATACAAGTAAGCTTCTATTGATTGGTACTTTCATACTGCTGATCTTCAGCAGGCTTTGCTTTTCACATATTGCTTAAACTATGCTTTGGAACTTGTGAGAAATGCAAAAGCTAACTAGTAACGCATAATAATTCACAAAGCAGAACATAGAAATCATAACATAGAAGGGGACATCAAACATAAGCCAAATAGAAAATTCTATTATAGACTGAATTTTACTGAGAGTCAAGAAACCAGATGAATGTTGGAACAAACATAAATTCTACTGGAACTTTGCAACATCTTCAGAAAACAAGATGGCAGATAATAGAAAAAACACAGGAAATCAGTAACTCAGGATTTCAGATTGTTTTGCTAGTTGGGATTTTTTTCTACTACATCGTTTTTCTCTCAGTAATTACAGTTAGTAACTGAACTAACACCACTGTAAGTTGCTGGCACTAAAATTTTACATCCATCTGTAAGGATGGAAATTAGGTTGTGTGGCATGGCTGTTTTTTTTTTTTTTTTTTTGTGTGTGTGTGTGTGTTGCTGTGGAAGGACTTTGAGTTCGGTTTTGTAACTTTTCTTGCTAGTTTTGCCATTGGGAGTACTCATATGACCTGTAATGTTTATTTTAGCAGTCAACTATATTGCAGTGGATATTTCTTGTTAATGGGCAGTGAAAGTAACAAATGGTTTCATCCCTTGAACAGTATGGTCCATCGTGGTAGGTCTTCTTTCCTTTCCCTAGAAAGCCAAAGTACGAATGATGTGGGGATGGTGCCCAGCTGCGCCACCTTGTCTGGTTCCTCTTTTACTGTCACAGTGTGACAGGATGAAGGTCCCACCTACAGCTTGTTGTCCCCAGCATCTTGCTCCTGCTGTTGCTTTTGTGTTACTATATTGATCAGGGTGATTTTTTGTGAAATTGTGCAGGTGACAGATACACATTAGACTAAAGTCTTAACAACTGTCAATTATCACCCATAATGTATTTCATTTCTTGAGCTTAGATATTCAAAGCCATATCTCAGTTGTCTTATGCTTTCTCTGGAAAAATAACTGTGGTTTTCACTAGGAAATATCATCAAAATATGCAGCATGACACAATTTAAAAGAAAAAAAAATCTGTCACTTATCTTTTGCATATTGAAACTTCAAAACACCGAAGAAATTTACTTAAAAATAGCAGTTCTGAGTAGCTGGCTGTTTTCTTTTTTCCCCTCCCAGAATCAGATGCTTATCACCTGCAGTGTTCATAAGAATTAATAGAAGAGACTGCAGGAGGTTGGGAGAACTCCATCAGATGCTTTCTTATTTTCCAGCTAAGATCATCATTGGAAACAGAAGTGTGAACTGGTGAAAGGGGTTTAAATCACAGTACGTGTTCTTTTTGGGGGCAGGAGCTCTTGACTTCCTGTTTCATTTGTATGCTTTCTGTATTCCTCATTGTTTCTATTTGACTGAGAGGTGGTGGTATCCTTCCAAACTAACGATATGGTAAAAGTACTGTGATGGCAGTGGCCTGGTGCTGTTTTCTTTGGACAGACCGTCAATATTCTATCTGATAGATAGATCCCTCAGAGAGGAACCTGTGCAGCTGAGCCAGCCACAATGGCTCCCATCAGTGCTGCATTTATTCTTCTGCGTGGGTGAGCTCATGATTTGCCACTTGAGAGCAGAGCAGCTTGCATGAGTTGGAAGCAACTAGGGAGCAAACCCTTCCAAAGCCCTGCTCCTCACCTCTCTGGGATGCTGCATCCTGAGTCAAATGCAAGTAGGCTCTGCACAAATAGTTTGGCTGTTTTTTCACTACTTTGAAGCTGCTGAAAAGCTTATACTTCTGTTAAACATTGAAAGAGTTTTTGTCTGCTTGGACAGGCATACTGATGGGGAAATAGGCAGCTGGTGAATTTAGAGTATTCTATTTAATGTCACTTGGCAACATGTGTGGCAGCCTTTGCCTGGTGCTTCGCTGCTTTCCCTCATGTTAATTGAAATTGAATGTTCTTTTAGGAGCACCTTAATCTGTGGCTACCATTTTATCTTGATGCTGTTTCAGTGATGTGTGTTGATTTTTGCTGTCCTTCAGCAGATTCCAAGTGCAGATGTGCCCAGAAGTGAGCTGAGACTCTTGTCCTCATGCACCTAAAATGCCTGTGTCACAGTCACTGGGTAAATCACTGTTTGGATTTCTGTTGCTTGGTGTGTAATCTTCTGTTACATAAACATTACCCTTGCTGACTTTTACATTGGAGAAGTGCTGCTTGCACTCTAAGTACTTCATTTACATGTATATCTAGGCAACCTTACCTTCTTTGCGCTCACAGTATCTCCTAGGCTACTTAATCTTCTTTCTGTAGTGTATGCCTTTAGATGTTGATTCCAGGAAGATGGGGGAGAGAAGGTTGTGTGTTTTCTCCTCTTTTTTTCTTGGAATTCCAAAAGTTTGTATGGTAAATATTCTTTCCAAAGCATTTTGTCTTCAAAATAATGTTACTCTGTGGCTCTGTATCTGAAAAGGGGATAGTGTCAGTATATAACTGAGCAGAAGAGAAGCATCTTGATTTGCTTCAGGAGTACAACTTCTGAATGCAGTGATGGATACTGATGGTGAGCTGTGTGAGAGCAGTCTGCTCTGCCAGTGAAGGTTAACCAGTGCAGCGTCTGAGGCACGGACTCAGATGTGAATGATCCAAATCATTACAGGTTCTAACATCCTTTATATACATTCACAAGTTTTCTCTCTTAACTTTCCCACCTGCCTTTACATGTCAACAAAACATTCCACAAATGCTCCTTAACTGTGCCTGCAGGCACTTATCCCATCAGAGCCATGAGTTGTTTCTAGCCATGCTCTCTTACTCCAGTCAGGGTCATCATCGCTTGGCCGTGACACAGCTTATTTGATTTTGCTTTTCTCTTCTTCTGGAGATGTCCTTGGTTCTCAGCATTGCTTGCTCATGCTGTTTATCTTGCTCCACAGCTGCTGCTCTGAGTAGTCTTTCTTGTACTCCCACAAACTAAGACTTGAATTTACTTCTTGGGCTCAACTCCCTCCATATGCACTGAAGCTGGGCAGATGCTCAGACCCTGGGTTTAGCGCAGCTGATCTTCCACTACAGTGATGGGATGCAGACTTGTTTCCTTACAATTCAGTTGGTGTTTCTGCTTCCCTTCTGTGTGGCCTGACTGATGTAGCAAAGCTGTTCCTGCTACTTCCAATAGAATTCAGCAGGTGAAGGCTGGTTCCTAAGGGGAACTCCAAACAAGTTCCCTGACCTCAGGCTGAGGGCAGTGTGACTCTACTCTTCCATTTCCATCTCCTTATGATGGCTGCAGCAATTGTTCAAACTGTTGAAGTTGCTGAGAAGGCATACTGCAGCCTGGCTTGAGCTGCTGGTGTCAGCTGCCCTACGCCTGCTGAAAGCAGGAGGCCCTTTGCTCAGCCAAATACTCCACATGGCAGCATGTCAGCTGAGGCTCTGCCCTACTGTGCTTTGAGCTGCTCCTCAAGGAGATGTGCACTATATTTGGAGTGAAATGGTCTCCTATGTGCTTGCAAGCTGAAAACATGAAATCGTGGAACTTACTGTAGTCTTTTACAGCAGGAAAATGTTCTCTACACTTAACTTGTGTTGAACCCAGGCTGAAAGAACTGAGGCTGTTCATCCTGGAGAAGAGAAGGCTTTGGGGAGACTTGATAGCGACCTGTCAGTATCTAAAGGGGGGCTGTAGGAAAGGAGGAGGCAGGTTTTTTTTAGCAGGGTCTGTTGTGACAGAACAAGGGGAAATGGTTTTAAACTAAAGGAGGCAAGATTTAGGTTGGGTATGAGGAAAAAGCTTTTTACAGTAAGGATGGTGAGGCAGTGGCACAAGTTGCCCAGAAAGGCAGTGGATGCCCTGTCCCCAGAGATGTTCAAGGTCTGGCTGGATGGGACTCTGAACAACCTGATGTAGCTGTAGGTGTCCCTGTTTATTGCAGGGGAGTTGGACTAGATGACCTTTAAGGGTCCCTTCCAACTCTGAGGAATCTATGAACTTGTTGAACTGGTGTTTTTCCTTGTGGGTACAATTTCAGTGGGGTGTATTCAAGAAGCTTGTGCAAGGGCTTGATGTTTGAGAGATTACTTGACTGAAAGCTTCCAAAAGTCAGCATCTTTGCCACAGGAGTCCATTAATTTCATTTTAAATGCATACGGTAGCAGATAAGAGTGTCCTGTGGTTGGCAGCTCAGCTCTCTGAGGTGACAGTGCAAGAGAAGATGGTGCAGCTGAAAGTGGCCTTGGCTGGCCCCATGTCATGATGCTTTACAGCTCCTACATCTCCATTCTGTTTAGGGATGGAGCTTGATTACCACTGTTGCTCCCTCAGCGTTGATCTTGCTGTTCAGTCTAGACCTTTTCATTAAGTACAGGTGGGCAAGCCAGAGCATTGCAAAGGTCAGCAATTAAATAGAGCTGCTCTCTGAAATTTCATATTTCAGGAGACACAGTGAACATGATTTTTAATTTGCAAATGTTCAGCTCTGAGATTTGCAGGCAACAGATGCACACTGCTTTCATGCTGAATGCCCTATTTTATCTCCCTCCAGTCATTTTTGTGCTTCTCGGGAATGACTGGGCATCTAATTCACAATTAAATAGTAGATTGTTATATTAGCACTAGGGGCACCCCTTATGTTGGAGTAAGCAACATTTCCCTTGTGCTTGCTTAGCTATGTGTAAGCATTGTTTTGTACTTCTCTCTGTGTTCTTCTCAAGCGATGGTGAATATTCACCAACACTGAACATGAACTAGTTAATGCTGAAGCATGAGCAGAGACAGCTTTTGCTGAGGAAATGCAGTCATCTTGTTTTAGTAATGAGCTTAAAGCATTTCAACATCTGCTCTCGGGGAAAAAAACAGTAGCGTGGGGGATCTTGTTTGCCTGCTTTCAGTCAGCATGACTGGATTTTGATGACTTTGGCATAAAAACAAAAAAGGCGCAGGCAGCTGAGACTTTGCTCCATCGTGGTGATGCATGGCTCCTGTGCAGTACTTAAACTGCACTATATTCACTAACTTCTAGCATTTTGGCACTGAGAGCTTCATCTGTCTAATACATGCTTAGTTGGATGTGAGCAGTGGTGAGTTGCATAGATTATAAGGAACTGATTGTGCAGTCTTTTTTTTCCATTTACTATTCATAGCATGATGATGAATTGTGGTTAGAAATTATGTAAAAAAATATTTTCCAAGAGTAGTCAGGCACTGGCACAGGCTGACCAGGGAGGTGGTGGAGTCACTGTCCCTGCAGGTGTTCAAGAAATGTGAAGGTGTGGCACTGAGGGATGAAGCTAGTGGGGATGGGTTGGTGGTTGAACTCTATGATCTTAGTGGTGTTTTCCAGTCTTAATAGTTCTATGAAACTAATACAAGGCTGTGGTCATTTTTTTACACTTGTGCTATGTTATGGTTCTTCCTGTCTGTGATCTGTGTACACGTTCACTTCTGTGCTGTGCAGTGACTGCAATGTGACCTTCATTGATGTTTCTCCCTTGGTCCTCTGTTCCTCTAGTTCATACCAGGTGATTACTATCAACTCATGTATTCCAAAGCGTTGTTCAAGTGTGCCTTGGTTTTTCTGTGCATGTATACACACAGCCCATAGGTACAAATCTTCTACAGAATAAGTGAGCTAGAACTTGGTTTCTTGTTAGAAATCTGTGTGTATTTGCTGCAGGGTAAAGGTTTTCCTGCCTCAAGAGTTCCTCCTTTTTGGCTGCAGTATACAGCAGGAATCACTGGAAAGGACCAGAGAAAGTCTTTGTATTTTGTGCCTCAGGAACACAAACCTGAAGTGATCTCAGGAGGAGTTGCTGATACAATACGTAGTTCCTTTCTAAGTCCTAGGCATCCTCTGGGAGAATCTGAGAGCATGCTTCATTGTATGGTCTGGTTGTTTTAGAGCTACTGTATTTTCACTGTACTGATGAGGTATCAGAAGAAGTGTTTCAGCCATTTTCTGTATTCATATGGCCTTTTTAGCCAGGCTAGCAAATTCAAGTTGTGAGTGAAGATGAATTGTGCATATGTGCAGGGTTGCATGAGCCTGGAAGTGTGTTAAGTTACTAACGTGAAGTATGTATTGATCTTAAAGTAATGCTACCAGATGAGTTCCTTGGGAAGTACGACAGAGCAAATTCTCAGCTACAGATCACTGTTTGTCAACATAGTCACCTCCATTATCTATGCATTTTCACCAGCGATGAGCAGGAGTCTGCATGCTATGCTCGTGTAAGAAAATAAAAATAATAAAAATTCTGCATGAGTGAAGGTGATCCACTGTCTCAGGAAGATTCAACTTCTGTTGCTGTACCAGCAACATCCACCTTTGGCGTCATGGGCCAACATAATGAAATAGAAGGCGTTACTTTCAGAGCAGCCCTTGTATTATTTCTGTGCTTCTCTTCTGTTCTGCGTATCAAATGCGAAATAGTACTTACCTCCAGTGCTTTATGAAAATGGTGTGAAGTATTTGTGTCCAGTATGTTGATATAGTTTATAGATAATGGTCTTTAGAAATCTTCTGCATCTGTGTCCTTTCTGCTAGTGCAAAAGTCACTAACACCACGGTATCCCTTGCACTGCAGCTGGCAGAAGCCATGAGCCAGTACTCAGGAGATGGGTAAGAACAGATTAAAAACTGCCATCTAAGTAGTCCAGTGCTTTGTTACACAGGAGACCAAATGCTTTCATATTCTTGAAATAAGTTAAACTAATCTTTGTGTGATTCTTGACCTACTTATCGTATTTTCAATTATTACCTCTGCTGCTAAACTGTGACTGTGGTTAACTAACATTCCCTTGGGGAGAAAAATACTTTAAAAACCAATAACTCTTTCTTGTTGTGACTTCTTGCTCTGATCAGGTTTGGGTGTCCTTAAAGATAAACTGTACTTCTATTTTCTTGCTTGTACACCTTCTGCCCCCACTATGTCTCACACGTGCCTTCTGCCTATTGATCTCATCCATAGTGTGGTATTTTTGGAAGGTGAGAATTCCCAATTCTGTGGAACTCAGTCCCTTTTCTATTTAATATCTCTGTCAGTGGATTGCAGGGACCTGGGGAGTGAAGCATGGATTTTTTTCTTTTGCGGCTCTATTCACACAAAATAACATCAGACTTGACTGTCAGTTAGATGCCACTCATCATTCTGCAGTGACATGATTATTTTCAGCATGCCATGATTAACCTTTGTTTCAAATTTTTGACTACATCAAATATTGGTGAACTTCATTTGCCGGATACTCAGGAATTTAAACCTGTGGACATGTTAAGGTGTTTTCCCCCATGGAAGAAGGTTCTAGCACAATGCGCTCTTCATCAAGAAGAAAAATGGTAATGTTATCAGTGAAGGTGACCCTGTCCTTGCAAAACTTCTAGTCAAAAATGTTCCATAGACTTCAATGGGATTACTGTAGTGACAAAATGCAGCAAAACAGAAATGAGTGAGAGACATGTTTTAATTTATTTGTCTATAGAAAAGGTTGAAAAACTCCTTTTTTAGGCTGGATGATTGAGGTCCAATTTATCTTGCAGTGCTAAAAGAGTTCAGTGGCTACTCTGGTGTGCATGTGTTACACTTGAAATATAAGTGTATTTGCAAAAGGTGTAACAAGACCTCATTCAGTTTTCTTTGTTTCTACCTCACACAAATGAATATTGAATATTTGCATTAAAAAAATCATAACCAAATTTAGTCATAGGTTAAATATTTAAACATTAAACTGCATGTCTCAAGAGTTACATAAATCTTCTATAAAAGAGGTAAACATATTAGATCTGCCTGCACCTGATGCAGAACCTGGGTGCAGATGCAATGATGGCCATCCTGTTCCCTTCATCTCCCTCACCCAGGACTACCTGGGCACATCTCAGCTCCTTACTGCTGCAGGTGCTTTGCTGCTGCTCTCAGCTTGTGATATCTGTGCTTTGTGCCCCAAAGCCAGTGAGCTTTATGCTCTGAGTAGGTTGCACTTGATCTAGGCTCATATTCCACTACAGAATTAGAGGGCTGAGCTCTGGCAGCAGTGTCTGAATGCACAGCTCTGTTTGTGGACCCAGCTGATGTACCTTCTGTTGTCAGTGAGCTGTTGTCTCTTCCCTATAGACCTGGGCTTCTCAGGGCAGCTTCTTTCTGCTGAGCAGAGCTGGGTGGAGGTGGGTCAGAGCCCAGGGAGGGATGCTGCTGCTTCAGTGTTCCTCCGTGTGGTGTTTGTTGGTTTTTAATGTTTGCTCTGAATTAGTTAATCACTGCTGCTGTGGAGGTTATCTGTGACTTTTTGAGCATGGAACACAAGAAAAATGCACTTCACACGTTGACTATTTGTTCTGAGATGGTTCTTTGAATAGTGACTTGTTTACCGGTAGTAGCTTTGGGAGCATGACGATAAAGTTGTCAGGAGGAGGTGATGCACCTATGTTAGCCTCAGTTTAACTGGAATCCGAATCATACCCGCATAAGACCAGGTCCCTGCGGCTGGCAAGCTTGTGGTGTCAGCTGTAGTGGAGTTGAGATAAGCTGCCAGGTCTTGGGAAGGGAACAGGCTTCACCTTCCTAGGCAGCGTATTGAAGGAGTAAAGCGTTTATTTTAATGATCACTTGCGTTATTTGTTTCCAGACCGGAACAATACCCAGCTCGGTGAACTCCGACTCTCCTGCTGTTAGCTGTGCTTCCTAATCGCTACATCCCTGCGCTTTGAATCAGCGTCAGGACGATATCGCCCATTAATTCCCGCTTTCCTCTCCTGCCCCGCGGGCTCACCCGGCGCTGCTGGGT
This sequence comes from Pavo muticus, assembly GCA_016647715.1. Taxonomy (NCBI): domain Eukaryota; kingdom Metazoa; phylum Chordata; class Aves; order Galliformes; family Phasianidae; genus Pavo; species Pavo muticus. Next base: position 3,184,452 of record JACDJE010000008.1, read on the forward strand.
GGCCGGGGGAGGGCACAGCGGGACCGCGCAGCCCCGGCGGTACCGTTGCTATAGCAGCGCCGCAGCGCAGCCTTGGCCGCAACTTTGGCCGCGGTGCGGGAGCGGAGCGGCGTCGCCCCTCCCGCAGCTCCGGGCTGGGCGGCGCGGAGCCATCTTGCCGTGCGGGCGGAGGGTCCCGCGCTGGGTCCCGTTCCGGTGCCTCCGTTCCTCCCTTTGCTCTCGGCGGCCGCCGCTTTCTGAGTTGTATTTCATTTCTTCTCTCGTCCTGCGAGGCATCGTCCAGCAGCATGCCGATCGCCCACCTGCTGGAGCTATGGAAAGGGATCGAGGTGGAGCCCGTGGAGACGGAGGTGAGCAGCCCGCGGGCTTCGCACCTGTTGCCCCACGCCCGGAGGCGGGGGCGGAGGGAAGCGCCGCGAGGTGCAGGGGTAGAGTGCTGGGCACAGCACCGCGCCGGGAGGAAGCTCGGCCGTGCCGTAGGGCTGGGACAGCCGCCTGCTGCTGTGCCCCATGTACCGTCAGCTGAGATTGCGGCGGCTTCGTCTCCTGCCTTTTGAGACCTATGTCAAAGAAGGGCATCATCAACTTTGCGTGATGTAGTGGACGTTACGGGTTCTGGATGAGTATTTCTGAGGCTGCCGAGTAGTGCGAGAAAAACTGTGTTCTCAGTCAGCTGTTCCACCAGGTGATGTAAATAGAGGAGTAACAGTTGTGTGGATGCTGTGTTTGCTATGTACTGCGGAGTTTCATTTACACTTAAAGGCTTCCTGGCTTTTGCGACCATAGTTCTGAGATGGATTTTGGCGGGGATGCAGAGGGCAGTGTAGCTCAGATATGCTGTGGGAACGGTGAATGGCTCAGAGGAGGAGCCCCAGAACTCTGGGAAAGATTTTCTACAAAGCGTGGGCTTAAGTACCTGAGAAGCACAGCAGAGGCGATGCTACTATGTGGTGTTATCCCGGTGCTGCTCATGCTGGAGCCCTGAGGTTCGTAACTAGTTCGGAGTCAGAGACGTTTATGTTCAGTGCTGAGTGCTGCCTCCTGCTCCAGGCTGTGTAAGAAATCCTCTGTGCTAATGCAGGCTGGGTCTGAGTGTCTGCACACTGCTCCTGATTTCAGGTAGTCAGCTGGCACATTTCTCAGTCACCTTCGCAATGAGGAGACTTCTATCCCTATAATCACTGAACAGTTTTTCTGCTGGACTTAATAGAAATGCTGCTTTTCTTATTCAAGCCAGATTTACCTTTCCACTGACTGCAATATTCGCCTCTGTTCAGTGTGTGTGCCCAGTGTCTTTTCTGCCCTAGGCAGAAGACACTCGGCCATTGCTCAGATGTCTTTCTGTGCATCAACCCCTACGGAAAAACAACCTCTGACCACAGGTGAAGCTCTGAGCTCTACACTAAGGCCCAGTCACTGCTGCCTGAGATGATGACATCCTTTTCTTCCCTTGTTGCTGGAGGAGCATTTAGGCCCTTCCAGTCAAAGTGACAAAACTGTGTGGATCTCATTACCAATGGAGTTGACCCTTTACACAGATAGTTAATCACATGGATGGTTTTGGTTTTTTGTTAGCTTGTTTTTTATCATTTCTTTCTCTAAGAGGTACCATAGTTATAAACTATGTGAGATAATTGATCTGGATAAGATTTCACTTACAAAAAGATCAAAAAGTTATGGACAAAGTTCTGCTGCTTAGATAAGAACAACAGATAAAGCATCACTTAATCTCCTTGATTTATTGTTATCTTTTAAACACATTAAATAGACAAGAGATCTTTTACAACCCTTTAAGTTGTGCTGTGGAAAGAATTCCTACAGTACCATTTGCTTGAATCTAGTTAAGGTACACAATTAATTTGGTATCCCGTGGGCTCTTGCCCATGAAGAGCATTCATTGTTTCCATCAGCGATGCCATTGGCTCCTTAATGGGCTGCTGCAGCCTGTATGCTTATGGCTGAACCGCGTCTTGAGAGCTGTCATAGTTGCTGAGGCTGAGTGGGATAATGTGTTTTCATGGCTGTCTGCAAGTTGTTCTTTTTTGTGTAAGCCTTTCACAGTTGGTCGACAAGGAGGGAGACAACTCCTCTTAGGCAATGTGGGTATGCTTCTCCTCCTCTCCCTCAGTGCCAAAAAGCATTTTAAAATAGACGTGCTTGTGCATGACTCAGGTGAATGACTTGCAGATATTAATGATAGCATTTATAGTAAATCGATAGCATCATAAAGAAGAGTGCGTTGAGGACATAGTCTGTTTTATGATTGTGCAGGGGAAGTATGGGACAAAATCCTGCTGCCTTCATCTGTTAACTCAGGAGGTCATTAACTTCCTGATAAGTGAGCAATAACATGGATATTTACTGGCTCTGGATTTTCTTTGTGCTTAGGCAGAGTTATTGATGGATGGAGAGTAAGTTACAGCCTTGGAAATGTTTTTCTGGAGGATAGGATGCTTAAGCTTTTAGCTTCCTTCTGTCAGCTTAGACTAGAGCTGAGCACTCATTAAAACGTTAATATTGATGTGGAAGTTGTGTTTAGAAAGTATGACCTTAAGTGTACGTGTGTTCTCTCTTAGCAAGAATTACTGTTCTGGGCCTCAGATTTAGCTTATTCATGAATAACCTTCTTTCATTCTTTATTCATTCTTCTGTAATTTCTCTGACAAACCCCATTTCAACTGTTTATTGGCAATTTTCATGCCAGTGTGCTCTTGCTTTCTTCTATGTGCTCAAAGAAATATACATATTTTTACATGTATGTAAAGTTGTGAACAACTGAATAAGTCACATACATACTCAGCAAATAGTACATGGCTTTATCATAGCTTATATGAGGGCTGCTCTGAAAGTAATGTCTCCTATTTTGTTATGTCGGCCTACAATGTCAGAGGTGGGTGCTGGTGGTACGGAAGCAGAGGCTGAACCAATATCCCGTAACTTTTTGTTGCTGTGTGACAGATGGCAGCAGAGGGGCAGTCTGACAAAATGGCATCTGACATGGAAGTGCAGATGAAGCATGTGTCATTGAATTCCTCCATGCAGAGAAAATAGCAGCCATTGATATTCATTAACACTTACTGAACATTTATGGAGACCAAACAGTGCATATCAGCACAGTGAGGTGGTGGGTGCTGCATTTCAGTTGTGGGTGGTAGTGGGTCGCCTCTGCTGGTACAGATTTTGGATGAAAGTGGTATGCGGGCTCTTGTTAATTGCTGACAAAAATGCACAGCTAATGGTAACTGTGTTGGAAAAACAGTGCTTTGTCACTGAGAATTTGCTCTATTAAATAATGTTATTGTGCTCTTTGTATCTATTGTAGTTTCCATGGAAAAAATAGGAGACATTACTTTCGGAGCAACCTGCATGTCTCTATGAGAGGAAGATATACTCTTGGATTCAGAGCTTACATTACCTGCACTAAATGTGAATAGTTTAATGTGCCTGTAGTAGTAGTATAAATTTGGAATAATGTAACTGACTAAATGTAAACCCACTGCTTTGCATTAAAATCTGGCTTAGAGCTGTATCTTTCCTAAGGAAGTATATTTACATGAAAAATTTCCTTTCTGTTCCCTAGCCTGTGGTGGAAGAAGTTACCCTGGATGAAGAACCTGTAAAAGAGGCAAGTCCTTGTATCTGTGTTTCACACATGATAATATAATCATTTACTAACCTTTTGCCTTTATAGAAATAGAGTGTTTGAGAAGCTTCCTCTCCATATGCTTCTAGCCTTGAAGATGCAAGTACAATAATGTGGTTGCTTTTTCTTTTTTTGTCTTTAAAGAAAAAGAATAGAGTTGGCCAACTGGAAGCTAGGGGAAATTATTTTAGATGTTGTTCTTCTGCTGCCTTTCCCAGAAAGAACACAACTTCTCCAGGCCAATGCCTTTCCTAAGGGGGAGATTTTGTAATGGCCTCAGGAAGAGTAACCATCATAACACTGCTTCTGTGTCATGAGTTGTGCCTGACTGATTAGCTTTACATGTTATTAAACTTTGATTCTTTACATCCACTGGGGTCACCCTTCATTGAGAGCATGACTAATCTAATCATTTCATGCAAGCGCTATTTATTAGTTGCATTATTGTGGCGCTGTACTATTTTTCTTAAAAGAATTGTAGAAAATTATTGTCCTCATCTCAGAGCTCAAATGCCAAATAGAAGCGATGGAAAGTGATAGGGAGCTGCAAAGCAGTTGAGAACAAAATAAGCATTGACTCTTCTGATCAGCCAAGGGCAAAACTTGACTGTATAACTGGTTGCTTCTGACTAGAGGTGTCAGTAGGTGGTGATGCTGCTGGTCTGAGACAGTAAGCAAAGGATGTGTCAAAGATTGTTCTGTATTTCCTTATTTCAAAAAGTGAAGGAGGCTGAAAATCTTAGGACTGAAGGGAGGTTGCAAAGATGTTAGTCTAAATTGCCTCCTTTGAACACATGAAGCTTCCCAGCTCCTGGTAAGCTCCTCTTACTCCTTGGGATTTCATGTTTTACCTTTGAGATATTTGGGTTTTGGCGAAGGGTAAGGTGGTGGTTGTTAGTTTTTGCTGTGCTGAAGGAATATCTTTCAACTCCTAATAATAGGAAGGGGGGATGGAGTCTTGGTTTTTGAGCTCTTTGGAATAGGTGCAACTTCATAATGTAAGCTTTTCCCCCCTTTCTATTTTTGAAGACAGTAATAAATTATTCTCCAAAAAGACTAGGGCTCAATTCAAGTGCAGGTAACAGTCCTCATCATGTTATCTTATGAGAATGTTGCTGAAAATTAAGATCACAGTTAGTGGGCTCTTGGGTTTTGGGAGGATGTTTTTGCTTCATTCCCTAAATGAATTTAAGCATACATCATTTTCATTAAAGATGCACCTTATGACTCCTAAGTTTTAACTTAGACAGAAAGAAGTTATAGGTAAAGATTACTTAGAGATCCTAGCCTTATGGTCTCTTATATTCTTATGTGTTTTCTGCTGTAAGTACAATTTGCTATTTGATATCTGTAATTGCATTTAGCTCCTGTGTATCTGCTCCTGCTGCAGAAAGGCAGTTGCAGTGCCTGTATTTCTAATGGGAGTGATGCAGTTATGTCTGACAAACTTGCTGTAATTAGGTATTAGAAGACACACACACACAGTGTCCACTAACAAATCCTCAACAGTGAAATATCTGTCAAATGTCCAAGTTCCTTCACCATTCAATTAACTTTCCTCGGTGTTCTACAGATAATATCATTAAGGAAAATGATTGGGTTCCTTTGCCCTTACTCTGCTGCTGTCATGTCACTTCAGACATTGTCTGGCTGAGGCTGTAAGCCTGTTAATTTTGGTGAAGCGTACGTCTTGCTGCAGGGGTCTTGAAGGGCACTGTCTGTTGTTGAGGTGAATTTTCTTACTGACTGCTTTTTGTGCCCAATTCCAAAGTAAGTTTTTCCATGGAATGCTAAAGCATGACTTAGGGGGGTGAATTGAAATGAGGAGCCAGGAGGAAGAACAGCAAAACTGCTACCTTGGACTTCCAGAGGGCGGACTTTGAATTGTTTAGAAGACTAGTAGGGGGAGTCCCCTGGGATTCAGTCTTAGAGGGTAAAGGGGTCCAAGACAACTGGTTGCTCTTCAAGAAGGTAGTCTTACAGGCGCAGGAGCAGGCTGTCCCCCTGAGCTGCAAAATGAGCCGGCGGGGAAGGAGACCGGCGTGGATGAATAGGGAACTATTCTTGAGGCTCCGGGAGAAAAAGAGAATCTACATCCTGTGGAAGAAGGGACGGGCAACTCAGAAAGAGTACAGAGAAGTTGTTAAGATGTGCAGGGAGAAAATCAGAAAGGCGAAAGCCCAGCTCGAACTCAACCTGGCCGCTGGGATAAAAAGAAACAAGAAACCCTTTTACAAATATATCAACAGTAAGAGGAGGACTAAGGAGAATCTCCATTCTTTACTGGATGAGGCTGGGAATATGACTACTGGGGATAAGGAAAAGGCAGAGGTCCTGAATGCCTTCTTTACGTCTGTCTTTAAAGGTCAGACCAGTTATCCTCAGGGTACTCCACTTTTTGACCTGGTAGTCTCGGCTGGGGAGCAGACTAAACCACCCACGATTCAGGAGGAAACAGTCAGAGACCTGCTACTCCAACTGGACTGTCACAAGTCCATGGGGCCGGATGAGATTCACCCGAGAGTGCTGAGGGAACTGGCGGAGGTGATAGCCGAGCCGCTTTCCATCATCTATCAGCGCTCCTTGTTGACTGGTGAAGTACCGGAAGACTGGAGGCTTGCCAATGTGACTCCCATCTACAAGAAGGGCTGTAAGGAGGACCCGGGGAACTACAGGCCTGTTAGCCTGACCTCGGTGCCAGGGAAGGTTATGGAACAGATTGTCTTGAGGGAGATCACGCGGCAAGTGCGGGACAACCGGGGGATCAGGCCTAGCCAGCATGGGTTCACGAAGGGCAGGTCCTGCTTGACCAACCTGATCTCCTTCTATGATCTAGTGACCCGCCTGGTGGATGAGGGAAAGGCTGTTGATGTAGTCTACCTAGACTTCAGCAAAGCCTTTGACACTGTCTCCCACACTATTCTCCTGCAGAAGCTGGCAGTCCGTGGCTTGGACAGGTACACTCTTGGCTGGGTAAGGAACTGGCTGGAGGGCCGGGCCCAGAGAGTGGTGGTCAATGGAGCTAAATCCAGCTGGCGACCGGTCACGAGTGGTGTTCCCCAGGGGTCGGTGCTGGGGCCTGTCCTCTTCAATATCTTTATTGATGACCTGGATGAGGGCATTGAGTGCACCCTCAGTAAGTTTGCAGATGACACCAAGTTGGCTGGAAGTGTCGATCTGCCTGGGGGTAGCGAGGCCCTACAGAGGGATCTGGACAGGCTGGATAGCTGGGCTGAAGCCAATGGGATGAGGTTTAATAAGACCAAATGTCGGGTCCTACACTTTGGCCACAGCAACCCCAAGCAACGCTACAGGCTTGGGGCGGAGTGGCTAGAAGACTGTGTAGAGGAAATGGACCTGGGGGTGTTGGTTGACGCTCGGCTGAACATGAGCCAGCAGTGTGCCTGGGTGGCCAAGAAGGCCAATGGCATCCTGGCTTGTATCAGAAGTAGTGTGACCAGCAGGAGCAGGGAAGTAATTGTCCCCCTGTACTCAGCTCTGGTGAGGCCGCACCTTGAGTACTGTGTCCAGTTCTGGGCCCCTCACTGCAAGAAAGACATTGAGGCCCTGGAACGTGTTCAAAGAAGGGCAACAAAGCTGGTGAGGGGTCTGGAGCACAGGCCTTATGAGGAGCGGCTGAGGGAGCTGGGATTGTTCAGTCTGGAGAAGAGGAGGCTCAGGGGAGACCTTATTGCTCTCTATAACTACCTGAAGGGAGGTTGTAGTGAGCTGGGGGTCGGCCTCTTCTCTCGTGTAACTGGTGATAGGACTAGAGGGAATGGTTTCAAGCTGTGCCAGGGAAGATTCAGGCTGGATATTAGGAAATACTACTTCTCTGAAAGAGTGGTCAGGCACTGGAATGGGCTGCCCAGGGAGGTGGTGGAGTCACCGACCCTGGAGGTGTTCAAGGAACGTTTGGATGTTGTGATGAGGGATATGGTTTAGCGAGAACCATTGGTGATAGGTGGATGGTTGGACTAGATGATCTTATAGGTCCTTTCCAACCTTAGTGATTCTGTGATTCTGTGATTCTGTGATTCTGTGAGGATATGCAATGGATAACACTTGCTCAGAGGGTGCTCTTGTCAGAAACTTGCTCTGGGCTATGTTGACCTCCTGCTGTTTCTCTTATCAAGGGCATAGTACAGACAAATGAGACAGTGGCAAATACATTATGGAAACTTCACTACTTATTTTTCAGTTGACTGATTTTGTGTTGATGGACAAGTTTTTTAAATGTCTTGGAGTGCATAACTGATTAATGTTTGTTGCCTACAACATGTGTTTCTGAGGCACATCTCAGTCCCCCAAGCAATGTGTTAGAACTTAGGAGTGGGCCACAGACGCCACTGGCCCTGCCACAAAGTCAAGCACATTAGCTGATGGGGATTTCCTTGAGAGAGAAGTTGTAATTCAAGTCCTTAGACTTCTGGGATCCTGTTTTTCTGTAAAAATGATTCTTCCTGACATGTTGTCTTTTCTATTATTAATTTTAATAGGGAATAATAAGCTTGACCATGAGTTATTAGAAGCACAAATGTGTACTTAAATAAGGATGCTGTGCTTTGTGGTTTGGTCTAGGTCCAAGTTAAGCATTTATATTCTATATAAATTCTTCCCTGAAGTTGCAGCTTGCAGCAATATCCATTGTTGCATCCTTCTTTTTAAAAAAAAACAAGTGTGTGCAGTATCACAGTACTTTGAAACTTGTATTTGGAAGCTAGATTTTAGCAGTCCTTTGCTTTGAGTTGTTTCACTCTTCCAAAGGGGTTTGCAGCTCTGATTGAAGACTTGCAGGGAGGGGCTTTGGGAGAGTTGAGGAGACATGCAGCACAAGTTGTGGTTGTCAACCAGAAACAGAACTGTGTGAATTCTCTGGATTTTTCTCTATGAAAACTGCATGGCAAAAGTGAGAATGGTAAGACCTGGGCTTATTGTCTACTCCTGGACTGACGTTTCCAAAGATGCACGTAACTTTCTGCTGATATTGTGCACTCTTGTGTGAACAATAAAATCAGGGAGCAATTAGAAGCATCTGGCTGCTTCTTTCTGTCAGGCATTTATGTACCTTGGTAAGGTCCTCTACCCTCCAAGCATTGTCATCTTTAGATAAAGCCATCTCAGCTTTCTTGAGTTAGTTGGAGGTGTTTTGGTATGCATAGTATTGATTGTTCAACAGATTATGAAGACTAAATACATGCTGTGGATTTTTTTTTAGTACAGACAAGTGTTTTTTCAGAGTGAATAAACAAAATAACAAACCTCCTGCTGAAGCATAACTCTTGTGTGTGTTGCTCAGGGTCTATCCTGAGCTTTGTTGAAGTAGGACTCTGCTGACAGGAATCTTTCCTCTGTTCTTGGTACTCCAAGAAGTACCTATGCAGTGGGATGGTGCAACTTGCACAGTTCAGAGAAATGGTGTGCACTGTTACATTTCCCCTCCCTCCAATTTTTTTCCATTTTTATTTCCTAAATAGACACCTACACAACCTAGTCTGATGCTGTTATTCAATATGTAGCAATGGGCAATCCAGTGCTTTTGACCACAGCAGACAATACTGAGTAAATGTCATGCTGAATAAGGGGGAAAAAGGTCCTCATAAAATACACACAAGTTGTAAAGCATTGAACAGAATCAGGATGCTTGATTTTTTTTTTTTTTTTTTTTTTTTTTTTTTTTTTTTCTTTTGGATATGGGTTATTACTCTAAGGAAAAATTTCATCTGTGGGAAAAGCGTTCCCTCATGCAAATGAACTTGTTCTATAATGGCAGTTGGTGCCCAAGAGACTGTGCTACCTATGAACTAATGGTGTCACTGGGAGAAGTGAGTCACTTGGCAGCCACTAGAGTTGAAGATAAATCCTTTCTGTTATGACTGTGGTGCTCCTAGAGAGCTGTGGTTTTGGAGTTTTTCTTGACTCTTATTTTAAGTGGAGGAGGAGGGGGGGGATGCACAAATTTTACACACACAATTGCAGCTCTAGGATGAAAAAGTCCATTATTCTTTTTTGTTATAATAAACTGAAAGTCAATTTTCTCCTCAAATTTTCTTGTTGACTACAATTTGTTCTCTCGTAAGAACAGTGTTTCACATCAAAATAACAATTCTTTCACTAAACTCTTTTCTTTAACTCCCAACTTGTGTATTCTTATACTCATAAACTCATAAACCTTGGAAGTAGCTACTTTCCCCAAAGTAAAATCTAAGTGGCAAAAATGAAGGAAGCAAAACAAACACTGCTCTGGAAGAAAAAAGCTTTCTGCTGACTACTTTATTTCAAAGATATAATGGGAAAAGCCAGAAGGTAGCCCCACCAACTGTGCCTTAAGTACATGTATTCCCAAATGGGTGTTAGATAAAAGGTAATTATCCTGTTAGCGCTGTAGGTGACAAGAATTAAGCTTCTGTCTTCAGGTACTTATATGATTTAGGGTGCAATATATTTTATTTAAGAAGCTGCCTGGTTTTCCTGTTGACTAGAAAGGGAGCCACAGGTAGTTAGGTTCTGTACAGTATTTCTTTCATAAGTAAATTGCAGGCTCTTCTATTGCTACGCACCACTGAGAACAAGGAGTAATGGGCAGAAAATTTGAACATAGGAAGTTCCATACAAACATGCAGAACTTCTTTACTGTAAGGTTGATGGAGCACTGGAACAAATTGCCTAGAGATGTTGTTGAGTCTCCCTCCTTCTATGCAGGTATTCAAGACCCAGCTGCCTACCTGTGCTACCTATTGTAGAGAACCTGCTTTAATGGGGGGCGGGGAGAGAGGGGGGCGGCGGTTGGACTTAATGATCTCTTGAGATCCTTTCCAACCCCTGTGATTCTGTGTGATCAAATGACCTTTTTGTAGTTATAAAGCCTTAGGTTTTAACTTCATATAAGTACTTTTACTCTGGATGCGCAGAAGGAGCTTAGTAAATTACAGATTCCAGTGTTTGGACCTGTCTTGGATTCTCTGATCACTATTTTTGTCTGTTTTGTAGCTTTTCTTCCCCTTTTAATTGCTGTTTGTGTGAAGTCAGTAATTAGCAGACTGATTACTGGGTTCTTTCAGTTCTGTCTGGGATTCTTTTTGTTATCAAACTGAAAAGGACAAAAAAAAAAGAGGCGGGGGAAGGGGAATGTTCTGTGAACTAATGAGCAATTGCATGTATGATGGATGATTAAAGTACTCTCTACTCCTTTTGTTGATGTCTTTTGTTATCTGTGGAGCTCTTTGTTTTAAAAGGCGGTGTTAAAGTGCATTTATTAATGTTTGAATACCTGAAAAGATTACCTGGTCATTTCATGTGCTGCAGTGAGCACAGATATTGTTTCTAGTGATCTGAAACTGATGGGGTCCACAACACTTGCCAACATAAAACTTCAGACTGGAAAAAAAAAAAAAAATAGTTTTCAACCGCAGTAAGAGGGGTGTCATATATAATAATACCTCTTGAAGAAGAAATTGTTCAATTAATTGCACTAAGAAATATGTTACTGCTAAGAAAGCTGGTAGTCTCATTTTCAAGAGCGTGCCTGATTTAATGTGACCAGATTGCTTCCTGATACGTGCTGAAATGCTCCCACATGTGCACTAGTTTATCCCCTGATCTTTTTTCTACAAAAAAGAATAAATCTTCTATGATAAAAAGTTTTGAGGGACCAATTTTGTACAAGAATGTGACAGCAGTTTTAACATTATTTTCTTCCTTTCTTTTTAAGGAAGAAAGGTTATGAATCACCCTTCCTACAAAAGATGCTGATAGAAAGGGATTAAAAAGCAGAGGTAGTGCCCTGGTTAGGTTAGCGAGCCCTCTTCAGAGAGGGCTCCGTCACCTGAAAATTTTCTGGCTTGTATAGGCAAGGTAGTCCTGCTAATTTCCCCATCCTACATTGTGCCTGGGGTTGCGTTACATCCTCTGTTAAAGATGAAGAGTGCCTTGTTTGACATGCTGCAGCCATGATCTTGCAAAGCTGTCTTGTGCTCTCTGTCCAGCTGGATAAGGAAGTTGTGCAAAGAGTGATTCAGTATGATTTTAGGTGCTAAGGACAAGATTCTTGATCTCTTTATTTCCTTTCAAATCTTTCTGGAAAGCCCCTTAGAAGGAGAAGAATGTGCTGAATTCTTTAGCTGGTGTTCTGAAAGACTCTGAAAGAAGACTTGAGCCTTTTAAGTTGGATTGGCTCCAGTCAGTGCTATTGGCAATGAGCACTGTTTTTCCCTGGCATGAGTAAAAGTCCATGACAGTTTTTGCTAATGTAAGGCTTAATGGCTAGGGTGAAGTATGTAGAGCTGTTTGCCTCTTTCCCAACCACCTGTATTTATTGTTGTACTGGGAGGAATAACACAACACTTCTGTAGCCTTTCTGGCATTTCCATCACTGTTTTGATTGTTTCACTGTGATAGTGATTCTACTAACAAGTGTGATAGAAAAGAAATGGGAACAATGCAGCAAATATTCAGTGCCTTTTTTTTTAGCTCTGACTAGCAAGGTGTTAGCATTGCTTTACTGTGCCAAACTTGAAACTTGAGAATGAGTGCTAGAATCAAGTGGAGGTTTTCGCATCTTTTCTTTGTTGTAGTGCTCTTGAACTCGTGGGTTCCATATTGACTAGGAGAGCTGGTCACCATGCAAATCAACACAATAGTGATGGAAAGTACCCAGGTAGAACTGGTAATGTAGGGTAACTGATTCATTGCAATCTACTTATAAAACTTCATAGTGGAAGAGAACAAAGGATAATGATGACACTTTGGTTTCCCTGCATATATATACACACCTTTCTATATTGTTGAATTAGGAATATGTATATGTGGAAGTGATTTATAGCTCTCATGGATATCCTTCTAAACTAGACACCTGTTGTATGTTTTCTCTGAAGTTTTCAATTTGTAAAATATCTCTTCTCAGCCTCCTTTGTTCTTGTCAAAGAACGAGAACTGGGGATGGGTAACCAGTGAACAACAGACAAATGTTGATACTTATTTTAGCACCAGAATCATGCTGTGTAAAGCTTGACTTCTGCTGGCAGTTAAGCTCCATGTTGCTTCTTAAGGCATCTCCTTGTTAAGTGAAGCAGCTCAGGACACTGCTGTGTCTTACAGTATGCAAAAGAGGGTCACAACAATAACTATAGTAATACTGAGTAAATATAATGTCATGCACAATGATCACACAACTTTATGCCAATGGTGTTACCAGCATCTCTTCCTGTTAGTCTTTGGGCTAAAGTGAGAACAGTGGACGAGTGTTGCAGCCTCAATGGGTAACGTACTGAGGGCTGGAAGAGGGGCTGATGCCAATGCTCCCACAAATACTGGTAGTGGAGCATCTGTGCTTAGAGTTACTTATTGATCTGTTGTTGTAGTTTTTTTTTTTACCCCCCTTATTCCTATCTGCATTATGCTTGTCCATGAAGCAGAAGGCTTCCTCTTGGATTCCTGCTGTTGTAAGTAATTATTCAGTTCCAGGAGTAAGCATTTAAGCTCTTGTGTTGCTCTGAGCTGCTCCTGTGATCTAGCTTCCATGATTCATGCTCGTGCTTGCCAACAAGAGTTAGTGTAAGGCTTAATTAAATGTGTAAAACATTTTGAACTTACTGAGTCATTTTCCTGAAATATGGCTTGTCATGCTGTGTGTCACTGGCAGACTTGCACACCTTTTGGGTCTTCAGTGGCAGCTTTGAATGAATAATTGGCTTATGGAGGGTAGAGTGTGTGTACATGCTGTCTCTGAGTAGTCAAACTTGAAGCAACTGAATAAAAAGAATATTCAATAATAAAGAAATACTCAAGACTAGTATACTCGGTTTGCAAATGAAGAATGTGTGCTTTTGTTTCCTTCATGCTCATCATAGGATTTGAAAACCCCAAAGGCTCTGATGTCTAGTTGAAGCTGACATAATCCTATTGATGGAGAAACCAGGCAAAATTGAGCCATCCTCCCTGGAGCTATGCAGCTTCCCTGGATTTAAAATGAATTTGATAACTATTTGCCTTTTAGATAAGGAAATGGGAATCCTTGTGGAGATCAACTGGAATTCTCTCTGACATTGTGACTTCTGGAATCCTCACTTAGGCTTCCATAATACTTCATCTCTACATTAAATACTTTTGCAAATATAGTATTATAAATTGGAATATTATAAGCTCTAATTGTGGTGGAGAATAGAAAACTAGCTAGAATATCTGAATTGGGAAATAAATGCGACTTCAGCTTCCATACAGGATAACTGTTTAACTGGCTGATGATTCATGGCTGTGACTGAGTAGAGCAGTAGGAAATTCTTGTTCTGACAGATTTTTATCAGGTTCTACAAGTCTTTTTTTTTTCTAACAGGTGTCTTAAAGCAGTCTAATTTGCTGCATCCACTTTGGGAGGAAATGAGACAATTTGATCAAAGCTGTTTAGAAAAACCTGAAGTTGAATTTCAGTTTTTTGGGCTGACAGTGTACTGTAGGCATCTGAGATTTTTAAATTGTTTTTTCTTTTTTTTAAGCTGGTCACTGTATAGGTACAGACAAGGTTGGCATGGAAGAAGGGGGACAGATCTTTAGCAGGTTCTGTGGTGATAGAACAAGGGGAAATGGCTTAAGTTTAAAGAGGGCAGATTTAAGTTAGATGTAAGGAAAAAGTCTTTTACAGTGAGAGTGGTGAGGCAATGGAACAGGTTGCCCAGAGGTATGGTGGATGCCCCGTCCCTGGAGACTTTCAAAGTGAGGCTGCATAAGGCCCTGGGCAATCTGATCTAGCTGTGCATGTCCCTGTTCATTGCAGGGGAATTGGACTAGATGGCCTTTAAAGGCCCCTTCCAACTGTAAGGATTCTATGATTCTGTGGCATTTGTATTCTTCTCTTGAAGAATTGCCAATTGTTTCATCTTTGCAGCAGAGCTCCTTTTTAGGAATACATAGAACCATGAGCAGCACTTGCTATATTTTTCAAGCGACAGCTTGATCAGTCTTCCCGTTGGATGCTAGGACAATGGTAGTTCTTCCAAGTTGATGTAAGGGGATAGCCACAAAGGGTTTCTTAGGAACTATCAGACCACCAGCTCCCACACTCCTGATTGGAGCTGAAGATCCTTCTGGAATTAACTGCAGTCAGCTTAAATAGAAATGCCTTCCATATTTCTTCCACACAGTTGTTTGTTTGTAGTGGTCTATATGTAGTATAGTGTCCATTCTCTAAATATTTTTTTAATTGTTTTTTGTTTGCCTTTAAGACAAGTACTATGTAGTATTGGGAATGGTATCTTGGTAGTGTGTAAGGGTTCATTGCAAGCATGCTTTTGGACAGCAAGCATGTTAGCAACTGGTGACCTGAACAGCTGTGAGTATCAGTGAGCACTTGAGCCTCCTTTCTGACAGTTACAAATATAAAGTCAAGATACTTCTGGATTAGCCAAGTCAACTTTTTCTTTGCTGATGATATTAAGGGAGAGAGCTCTTTGCCCTATGCCAATCTACTGGACCTTGATGATTTATTCCTTATAATATAGTATATTTTAGTATAAGTATAGTAATCCTTGTTCTTGTTAAGATTTTAGCCCTCAGCTTTGCTGATGTAAGTAAAGGCATATTTGGCTTCTGAAGTCAGGCAGGCCAGCAGGAAACATGTGCAGTGCAAATGTTTACAGGACATTCAAGCAGGTCAATCTGAGCAGAGGCACAGTGGCATGCTGTCCCAGTAGTATAGCTGTAGTGAGATCAGACCCTGGCACTGTGAGAGGAACAGGCCATTCAAACCTTGCTTTCCCCAGCTGCTGTTTTCCTACTCCTTTAACTAACATAGATGTACTCTGCACATGAACAGTTGGAAAAACTTCCTTTCAAGAAACTGTACTCCTTGCTGACAGCTCAGGGAAGCATTTAATGATGCTGTAGGCTCTGCACAAGAGAGATGCTGACTGCAGGAGAAGCAGTGTAAGCTCTGTTTTTCCTAGCCATCTGGATATAGTGAATTGTGCTGCTTTGAAGAGGAAAACTAGCCCAGATTAAGGTGTTTGTTTGCAGTAATTAAAGGCTTTCTGGAGGACGGTGAGCATTTGCAAATCCTGTTTGGTTTGCTGCATCAGAGAATACAGGTGCTTGGATGCCTCCTGTTCCATTTGCAGGGTGAGTCTCTTTGCTTATGGGCAGGATGGAGAAGAAAAATGAAAGCAAGCAAAACCAGCTTGAGCTTTTACAGTAATGGGACTGAGGAGTGTGTCAGGGCCTGAGTAGTATATGTGCTGTGGCTAAGACAGAGATACCACTGTCCTCTATACAAAGAGAACAGGTCTGCCCAGAGTCTAGGGCTTTAGGTTTGAGTAACTACAAATTTGTTTGTTTGTTTTTTATCTGATGGGAAAAGGATTGTCCTTTATGAGGTTAGAAAAAGTAGGTGATTTGGTGGAATATTACCATGATCTGGGCACCCAAATCTATCTGCATATGCAGAGTTCTTGTATCAGAAAGATCTTCAAGACTGAAACAAATAACAGCATATTTTCTCCTTGTTTCTGAGATATTTTGATTTAATATAAGGCAAAATAAACAGCAGAGTAAATTTGTTAAAGTAGAAGCAAAAGAGCTTCCTGTGTGACTTCTTGAGGGGGAAAAAAGCAAGTGGGAGGCCAGGATCAGCCACCTTCTCTACACGAGAACCTGGAAAGGGAGTGGCTCACTCCTCTGGTGTGTCTGTCAGGGGGCTGAGTGCTCTCTCTGCAAGAGATGCTGCTTTGCCTGTGCAAATTAGCATAGATATTTAGTGACTGAAGACAGTAGGTACCAGCTGTATACAATGGTGTTTTAAGGCATCCATTGGTTTTTCTTTTCCTTTCTTCTTCTGACTAATTAGAAGAATAAATCTGAGGCAGCATAAACATGAAAACAACCTAGCACTTGTAGGCTTGTGTGATCATTGGAGATACTGAATTTAAAACCACTTTCATCATAGACTTCTGTGATACACTGTAACATCTCACAGGACTATGACAGCAGTGTGGTGGGCAGATAGTGCTTTCACTTTAAACAAGACAGCTTTAATTCAGGTTTTTGACTATAATAAGCTTGATGAGAGGATTCAGATGTTTGCACTCAAATGAGTTTGCGTGTGTGTATATATACATATATATAAACATGGAACCTGAAGACATCCATAGGTAAAAGAGCTAATGGAATGAAACAGCATGTTGGGTACCTCTATCTGTGATATGGGAAAAGCGTCCTCTCCTGTTCCATGTCTGTATTGCTCCTGAATATTTTAGGTGACTGAGTGGCAGGGACAGGGCACAATCTATGTCCTATGTCTTTTAAAATATTCTTACTATATCACACTTTCAGACAGTGAATGCTGACATAATTCAGAGAGAATGCCCATCTCTTGTTAGGTGCTGCTCTGCAGCTGATGTGGTCTCAGTGCAGCTGTGGGATAGCAGGTTCAGCACCAGGAGTAGCTGAGGAATGGCAGCATGAGCTGTAGCTAACAAATGTGTGCTGGGTGTCTGAGGAGCCTGAGCTGTGCTGTTGTACTGTTTTGTATTAGCTAGGGTGAAACTAGCAAATGAACTGCAAGCCTATCTTCCAGTTGCAGCATGACCATACCTGCAGTCTGTTGCCATGGGGACAAAAATATCTCATTTTAAGACTTGCACTGAAAACTCCTGTACTTACAGATGGCACTGTCTGTAAGCAAGCGGTTATGCAGCTGTTTGTTGCTGAAGGATGCTGTGATTGATAGATTCTGAGCTCAATTTATTCTAAATAATTGGTTTTCACTTGGTAAATCTTTAGACCGGTCCTAGGAAGGCAACTCATAATTGCACTGCTAGTGCACCCTCAACAGTAATTTTCAGATACTATGGCCACCTTCAGTCAGACCTGAAAGAGGGGCAGCACTTTCAGACAAACTCCTGTTCTCAAAAGTTTTGGGGGAGTTGGCAGCTGAGCAGAGATCAGAGGCCCAGAATGGAGCCCTACCAAGGGAAGAAAGCAGCAGAACAGCCTGGTATGTGCTACTTGAGCTAGCAAGCTGGCCTGCTTCTGTCCCTGTCCAAGAAAAGGGAAGGGGAAGATGAGTCTGAGGGACAGTGGCCATGAATCTGTTGAACAGTGTGCTCTGCTAGATGTGCTTCTTGCATTACAGTTTACCTACCTTTTACTTCTGGGATTCTTTGTGTTCCCTGAATAAAAAGAATGGAAGTCTGTCAGCTTCTTTGTTTCCCTACAGAAACCAGATAGCACTTTTGCAGATGCACATCTGCTTGGTTTTGAACTTTAATTTTATGTAGTTACAAAACCAGATCAGCTTTGAGGGAGAATGTATCTTAAAGATGCAGAATGTTATTTTGTAGCACGTGCCTGTGTGAATAGAAAGCAGACTTGATTCTTTAACTGAGTGCTATGCAAACATGGACTCTATTTAAACACACCCTGAATACCAGTCCCTCAGCATGTGCTTGGCTAGCCTCAGCCACACTATCCTGCAGGCAATACTGACATCTAGTGCAACTCAAGTACGGCTGAGCAGCCTGCCTCTGAAGCTTCTATAGAAACTTGACCTTTAAGACTTGCGATATTTGAGATTTGATCAGTTTGGACATCAGGCAGCTCACATGCACACCTTGCTCATTTTCTGAGATCTTGCTGTAGGGAGTGCTGCAGCCTCAGGTTTGGGATGTGTTCCCTTCTTACCTGTGGGGACTTCCTTCCCTGGGTGAGTGAATTAAGGTGATGGAAGACACGTTTCTGCATTGTATAATACAGATTTCCGTCCTCCTAATATTTTCTATGGATGGCACTACCTCATTTATGTTACTGTCATTCTTTAGGTATTGGTACAATTCTTGCAGTAAGGGTAATGCAGTCAGTGATCTGTTGTAGAGCAAGTCTTGGAGAGCTCAAACAAACCACCAAAGAAGGATGATACTTCAATATGGCAACTATCTTGAAGATAAGCTATTGAATGGATTTTAGTAGAGCTTCCAAACAGTTTTGTACATGAATATACAAAACCTATATTGTGTGATACACATCTTGTATACTTGTAGCCTGGTAAATTGCACTGGGTTAAGTGTAAGAGATAATGTCAAGTACTTCTTAGACAGGTAGGTATCATAACTAAAATAATTTATTGTGGCAAGACTCTATCATAATTCTCTGCATTACCGTATTTCACCCAAGCTTAAAAACAAACAAGCAAAAAAGTTCCCCTCTAACTTCTACTAAATCCTGCCCCTCCCAGCCCGTAATCATCCAGACGCAGCCTGAGACTGGTCTAACCCAGGACTGATTTCTGCTTGGAGCAGGAGGTGTTGGTCTGAGTGACCTCTAGAGGTCGCCTCAACCTCAATTATTCTAAGGAGATGAGAATTTCAGCCTCTTGCCTGCTCTTCCTTTTCTGGAATGAAAGATACAGAAATTTCCTTTCTGTGCCTCTTTTTCAATCCTATCCATCTGAATGAACAGTGCATGAGAAGTATTAGGTGTTTCCTAACTAAACAACTAGGTAACCTCTTCAGCCGTGCTGGAAGCAGCTGCACAGTGCTGCAGGCCATGGTGACTTGGAGTAGTGAGAGACTAGCACCAAGGAGCCTGGTACAGTGATTCACTGAAACTTACCAGTTTGAGTGTTGTTTGGGTTGCTGTGTCTTTCTGAGTGGCACACATTAGTTGCGGTGTTATAGAGCTCAGTTTGGGCCAGTATGAAGCATAGCCATGATATTATGGTATTCAAGGTAAATGCATTAATTTTACTCCCTTCCCAAATTTCTTAAAAGGCTTTCTGCTCTTCCATCTTCTGAGACTGGCAGGTCTAGATTCAGATCAACAGCTCTGTATCTCATGCAGCAACAGCAGCAGTACAAGGAGCAGCTCACTGTGATGCTCAGAGTACATTTGTTTCTATCTGATGGCCTCTTGGGAAGAAATGTATTGGAAGAGAGGGGTGCCTTATCTCATCTTCATGTGATAGGCAATCTCTATCTGGCTGCCTCTGAGGAACTGTACTCGTGCTCTGCAGAGAGCTTCTTGAGTTGCAATCCTGTTACCAATAACTAGAGTAATTTGTCCAATTGCCCAGAGAGGTGGTGGATGCCCAATCCTTGGGGATATTCAGGGTCAGGCTAAATGAGGCTCTGAGTGATCTGATCTCGCTGTAAGTGTCCCTGTTCATTGCAAGGGAGTTGGACTAGATGACCTTTAGGAGTACCTTCTAACTCAAATGTTCCTATGAAGTTGTTATGGGCTAATTCTTGAGCTTGCAGTAACTTTGTCCGACAGTAGAGGTCTGTCTTGTTTGGAAGAAATGTGGAGACTTTTATCAGTTAAGATTTAATCAGCATTGGGAGAACCTGAGTCACTCTTCAGTCTTTGTTTTTGTTTCTTGAATGCCAATTTGAACGTTTTTATGATGACAGCAGCTGACATTGAAGTGCCACATGCAATTCAGTGAACCATGATAGCCAGTAGTTGGAGAAATGCTGCCAGCCAAATGCAAGAAGCTGGGCTGAGCAGCTCAAGTACCTGCTCTCCTATCGCAACAGCAGAGAGCAACCAAGAAAGTCAGAGACCACAGCCAGATTTCTAGGAGTGTGGATGAATAATCAGTGGAAAAAAAAAAAAAACACATATGAGATGTTGCAGTTTGTCCTTCTCTTGAAGTTTTTACATCAGGCTGAATGTTTTTTCTAAAAAAAATATGCTTTCTAGAAAATAGCTAAGCCCCATATTTTGGGCTTCACTTAGGTGCAAGAGGATGAAAGCATGTGAGTTATGTTAGGCAGGAGTTGTTATAGTAAGTGATCATAGCTGTTTCATTGAAGGTTTAAAAAATAAAGTTCTGTGATAATTCTTATTTTTCCACCTAAAACAGTTCTGAGTACTCTTTGTATCTATTTCATCTTTTAGGTCTATGAATGGAGCAACTCTGAGCAGTTTAGAAACTTTTTCACTAAACCTCTAAAGAGCACAGGGCTCCAAAGTGAGACTTTTGTTACCTATGACTCATACCTCCTCTAGTACTGGCATTCATTATCTATTAAAATATACAAAATTTCCCTTCTTTAACCATTTGTCTGTACTGTTGTGATATGATTATTTCATTGAAATTGTGAAGCTGTATTGCATTCAGCCAGCACAGATTTATTTTTTGCTTTTGCTGAAGTTCAATGACCTCAGTCCAGACACAAGTCAAAGCTATGACAGCTCCTTCTAATCATCTTGTAAGTTAATCATCCCACAGCTTGGCTATCTACACAGTGTACAGATGGTTCTCCTGATCTCTGTCCAAACTTAACATATGCTTGCTCTTGGTCAATACTGATTTCAAAATCCTGTTGTCAAATCCATTCCTAATTTTGCAAAATATGTTTGGGGGAGGGGAGGGATTATCTTATTTAAGGCCATAGGCCACAAATGGGCTACTTTCTCCCATTAGCTCTGTAGTGACAGTTATTTGGGTACGCTGTTAAAAGATTTTTGGAAGGTAAATGTGGTGCAAAATTATGGTTGAATGAACAGTTGTATTCACCACTGCTGCTTGTTTTCTGCTTGTGCAATGCATGAGAGGCACTGGGGACGGAAGGAAGGGAATGGACTGTGACAGCAGAGTTACGCCAGTGTGCTGGCTTTTCCTTGTTTGAAATTGTCTTAATTTCCTGATATTTTGCCTTAGAAAAATGTAGTGGAATATGATTATTGAGATGAAATAGCTGGTGAATCCTTTGAGAGGAATGGAGAGAATTTCGTATGGAAACAAGTAATTTCTTTTGTGTTGATTGGTGAAGATCAACTAATTTAAGAAGCAATTTAAATCTTGTTTTCTATACAGTGTACATGAATCACATGGTAACAATGAGTTACAGGTAGATTTGTGTTGCAATTCTCACTTGGAGCAGGTGTTCGGGTAGCAAGGACATGAGAAAGGGAGTGAAAAAGTTTGTGAATAACTCTAAAGATGGTTGCCAAGAACATGCAGATGATTTAATGTGTGAACCAAGGACGAAAGGAAGGGAGTGAGTGTGGGTAGAAACAATGTTAAGATACTAGTGAAGCATCCGTCAAACTGACTGCTCTGGGTGTTATCTCTTGAAGTATGTCTTTGTAGTCGCTTATCCAATCGTATCCTTGTTATTGTGTACTCAGAAGCACGGCTCAGATAGCTTAGGTACAGCCAATTATGTTATAACGCTTGTGAGCTGACCAATCATGATTCACCATGTTTAAAGCAATGTATTCTGTAAACCTATGTAAGTAAATGGTAAAATGAATAAAGCTGAAGCTTCTATCACTCATATTGAGTTAGGTCATGCTTCCCCGCGTCATAGAGTACCAAAATCTCTGTTCCCGGCAGATTTGGATGGATTCTAATAAATAAAAGAAGTAAGAATGACTTTTCCTAAAGGAAATACATGAAATATTTTCAGCTGTAGGCTCTCTTGCTCTTCTCTGAAGTCTATGGCTGACTCTTTGCATTAATTCACTGTTTCTAAATCTCTATAGCTATGAGCAAGGCATGTGGAGGTCATGGATAGAAGAAACTGCTACTGTAACCCTGAAAAATCTGCATTTGGATCATCTCTAATTTTAGAATAACTAGACTGTCCAAAAGGATGAACAAGAAGAAAATGCTTGTTAGAACACACTAATATTCTAACTATATGCTGAGATGAAAGTCTGAATACAATAAGGCGTTTGCTTCTGGCAATAGGCTTTCCTGGCTCATGGTGATAAGGAATTATCCACAGTGCGAATTCCTCCTCACAGTGATTATTGTAGTAAGGAAAGAATATAATACAAAAGCTGAACTATTCCCATGCCATTTTAAGCACCCAGATAATTCATTTGGATCTATTCTGCCTATGGGGAAAGTCAGAATTGTAAAGAACTTGTTCCAAGTCTGTCTTTTTATGGCTGTTGGAGGTTTTAGAGTTTATAGCTAACAATTATTTGGTGATGTGGTATATTCTGGGTTTATCTCTATATGTTCTGTGTCTACCACATGCAAAAGACATAGGGAAAAAAAAAAAGCCCAAAGTATAGTAACCCTCTGTAATTCCAGTTTGCAGCCAGAACTGAATGATCAATTACTCCTTCTGCTTATTTACATATATATATTTTTTTGTATTGATTTGCACTAAGAAAGACTTACTGAAAAGCCTTTTAGAAGGCTTCATTTTTTTTCCTTGCTTTTCTTGTACCATGCCTTCTGGACACTGCAATTGATGTCTAAACTTGAACCTTGAAAACATCACTGTCAAGCATTGTGTATGAGGTCACAACCACTACTCCTATGGCAAGGTGGTTGTTTAACCATGTATTTATGAGGTTTGTTTTAAATATTTTTTTTCCTTTAGGAAAGACAGAACATTGGTTGAATCCTTTACAACCTTGGCCACAAGATTCCTTAACCTTTTGGGTGTAATATATTTTAAGAAATAAAATTGACTTCTCCTTATTAATAAGCTATTCTCATTTCCCCATGCAGTACTTCTACAATGAGTAGTTCTCTAACTGTAGTATAGCCATGCTTCCTTATCTTTTTTTTTTTATTTAATTGCAAAATCAACTCAATATTTTAGTTATAAAGGTTGTGCAGCCACTTACTGATGGAGAGCATCCCAAAGGTTAATTCTTGGAATCAGGGAAGCTAAGCAGGTTGCATGGAGGAGCAAGATTCCTCATTTCTTTCATTGTGTCAAGAAACGCAGTCCTTAACATCAGATCCCCGGGCATCTGCCTGCATGCAGGCTGTTTGGGGGGGGGCGGGGGAGGGGTGAGGGGATAGGTGTTGGTTACCTGAGAACTGTTTCAAAGACTTCAGAAGGGTGTTGGGCAATGATACTCACAGATTTAGGAAAAGAGGGAAAACTCTCATGCCAGTTCCTTTAGTCAGCACTTCCTCCCCAGACCACTGTGGATCTAGCATGAGTTAATCTGGGGAAGGCAGAGGGGATTCTGTTGCTCAAGGTTAGCTATTGATTTGCTACAGTTTGTGTTGCGCTGCCCAGAATGCAGGCCATGTCCCCAGCTTCTGCTTCCTCGTTTCTCCCTCAAGGTGGCTCTGGAGTCGGTGTGTCAGGAGGAAGGAAAAGGAAAGAATGTATGTGTCTCATGCTTCCACATTTTTTTTGGAAAGTGAGAGGCTAAAAAAGTTTCTGCAATGCAATCTTCCTCATCAAATATAATCAGTCTGTGTTTTTTCAGTGCCTATTTAAAAAAACAAACAAACAAACAACCACCATATCCTGAAAAGAGTTGTGCTGGCTTCTCTCTTGCTGTAATCACTGGTAAGACCATGTCAGCACTTCTGCTGTGTAACTCCCATTATTTTGGCAGACTCACACTAGCCAGGTGTCCTGTGAATAAGAAGTAAATCCTTTCTGCATAGTAAAATTTAACTTTTTTTAGTGCTTTTCTCCTCAAATTATTGAGGGGGGAAAAATAAGATGAAAGCTCCAGTTTTGTTGTTTTGAGCTTGTGAATCAATAACACTGTGAGCAAAGGCCTGTTGAACCTGATTGCACTGTGCATCCATAGCTGCTCTGCTACCCATTTCTAAGCACGAACAAATACTACAGGATTCAATAGAATATTTATTGTTGATTTTGTAAGGAGTGAGCTAGCCAGGAAAGATACTAGCTTCTAATAACCAGTTCTTCTGGTGCATTGTGAATTTATGGATCAAAATAAGGCTAAGTTAAAAATGAATGACAGGTGAAGGCAGTGATGTGTAGTTAGAATTATTGGTTAAAAAAGCTTGCATACTTTTTTCCCCAATTTGTTCTTTGCTCACGCTTGCTTTGTATCACTGACTTAAGGAAGGTGTTGTCTTTTCAGTTTTGAGTTACAAAGGAATGCAGAAGGGTAACTTCATAAATTGGAACAAAGTAATATCTGCAAAACCCACCTACCTCTTCACCATCAACTTCAGTGTAGAGTAACACTATGCTTACAGTAAAATCTGAGCTTTAGTTGTTCTTTGTATCAAATGCTGTAAAGGATGCAATATATTCCCAACATATACAGCAGTAGAATACTTTATATCTTCCTCAGTCTTGTGAACATGGGTTATGGCTAGCTGGCTGCTCCTGGGGTGCAAACTGCCATCTTCCTGACAGGAGCTGGGATTAGATGAGAGCAGACCTGTCAAGATCTGTGTAGTTCATCAACAAAGAAGTGCTTTATCAAAAGATCTTTCTAATGTAAACAGTATAAGAAATATGAGGTAAGCTTTCATTAATGAAAGAAGCAACTTTTTGCCTCTAAAAAAAAGTGTGTTTTTAAATTTAAATTGTGTATACAAAGCTTCCATAACATGAAACAGCACGCAGATTCAAAACAGTGTAGCAGTGCCTGGATGTATAGACGTTATGCACATGGGGTTTGGAGAAGGTTTGCTTGCTTGATTATTTGAGTGATACATTTGGTTGAAATGGTCGTGAATAAACCAAGATGGTATGTGTTGGGTCTGAGTGTCACACTGAACAAAAAGCGATTATCAACCATAGAAACCATGGGAAAATTTGGAATATCTTCAGACAAACCCAAATAACTAAAAAATAATGTTGGGGGTATGTCTTCACTCCTCAGTATGGCTTTATCTATTTTTTTCTTAATCAAGAAAAAGCCAGAAATTCAGAATTAAAGGTAGCCTCATCTCTATACCTTCTCTCTAATGCACCTCTTTTCTAAAAACTGGCTTTGCATTAAGAGGGGTAGAAGACTGTTATGGTACACTTAAATGAAACAATTGGGTTTAAGCTGAGATGCGCTCTCCATAGAACTGGGTGATTCTAGTGGGTGGGGTGAGGACATCATCTCTCAAAGAAAGGTAGTAGCTGTATCCTGAATGTTTTAATTTGTGCGTGTATGTTGAGGGAGACTTCATATCTTTGGTAGATATGAGTGCAGAATTAGAAATATAGCTAAATTGTTACAGTTTGAAAAACTGCAACTTTATACTTATCCTATTTGACTCCAGTGTGCTTCTGGGTGATAGTCAAGAAACTAAGAATTAATGTAAACCCTGGAGAACTGTGTATGTTTGACATTAAATGTGATATACTTACTAGTGATGCATAGCCAGAAAGTGCTAGTTCTCACAACATTTTCACCATGTTGTGGCATCTCAAGGTCTTCCCTGCCTTACGCAGTGCATGCTGAGGCTTTTCTAAGAAATGTTCTTTTTGCTGTTTTATCAAAATTAGACCCGAAGTTATAGAGCACTTAACATGCCAGAGAAATAGCCCCTGTCTTATTGCTTATATTCCCTCACTGCCAGCACAAGGACTCTTTCTTATCAGAGGATCTGGGTTCTTCTCCTTGGCTCAGCCTCTTGAAGGGGCTGCTCTTGGTGCTGGGTGCTCCTCAAAGATTGCCTTGTATGTTCCTCCAGAACTAGGCTAGGCACTGACAGCCACGGTATCTTCTAAGTACTGTTCTTACCAGATGAATTGCTTATGTTCACATGTAGGTTTATCGCAGTGATTACTCTGGGTCTGCATTCTTATGACCATTGCATTTTTCATGACCAGTGTTGTGTCACAGCATGTGCTTCTGCACTTGTTGGCTACAGAGGCTTACAGTGCTCTGTGATGTTGATGTTCAGGACAACAGGTTCTTGCTGGAGGGTCTTAAATTTTAATGCTGTTATGTGATAAGTATTTTTCCTGCAGAGTACCTCAGAGGGGATAGTACTGGTCAGGGAAGTAGCTTATTCAGGCTAGATGGAAATCAAGTCATATTAAATCCTGATTTAATTAGCTGCTTCATTGTATGCTCAATTCTTAAATGCAGGGATTATTCCATTGGCATAATTGAGAGTGGACACTTTGTTTTAGGTTAGGCTGTCCTGCAGCATCCTGCATCATAGAGAACCACTGACCAAGGCAATGCATCATTGTTGGTGTGCTGCTGAGCACACATCCTCCAAATCTGGAGGCGAACTCCTCTGGCAGGTTCCCAAAGGGGGAGGCAGTGATGCCTATGATCTCTCATTCCTATGGCACTGAATCAAACTCAGCATTTGTGCACTCTATGAAAACCTCTGCATGTATGTTGTATATAACATCTTTGCGTGTAGTCTTTGTTTTCTTTGTACAGGTTTTCTAAAAACCATTCAGAGAAAGCAAGTCTCTGAGGGCTGCGAAGCCAACAAATGACAGGCTTCCCCATGCTGGACGAGTCACAGCCTGTACAACTGACAGGTGCATGGTGGCAAAGTGTGCACAGCAGGCAGCACGGGGTAGGCTTCTCAGTCCTGAATGCTGAGCTCCTTTCCTCTCCAGCACAGGGTTTGAAAGGAGCAGCCAGACACCGAGATCTTGAACACCTCTTTCATTTATCCTGTAAATCTTTGCCACTGGATAAGCATCTTTTGTAACTTAGCAGATTTTCCAGAGAAAGAGGCAGCCCTCAAACCTGTTCCCTTTCTCCCTGTGCTGTCAGCACTGCCAGGCTCCTGCTGGAGCTAGGTGTCTGCATGCAGCTCCTGAGTCGAGTCAAAGATTGGATCCAGTCTAGCTCTTGCCTTTAATCTGCTGCTGGGCAGGGCTGGTGCCTAGTGACGTGCTGAGCTAAGCTGGCTGCAGCGAGTTAATAGAGAAGCAGGAAGGTGTCAAAGCCCTGCAGAATGGCTCAAGGTCTTGGAGTGTCTGACCTGCACCACGCTCCTGAATGCTGAAATAAGATGATAAAGCTGCCTCACAAGAAATTACAAAAATTTTTCCTTAGAAAGGTAAAACACTTCCTTTCTTTTTTTTGGTTTGCTGCTTTGCCTTCCAAAATTAGATTAATGACAAAGTTTGACCATTGCCTTGTTTTTGTGCATTCAACCTTGTGCCTCCTTTGTCCTGAGATGCCTGAAGCTGTTCTCTTGATGCAGTGTTTTCTTGGCTTGTGATTTGGGACAGGATGGAAATGATCAGAACAACACTTGGACAGCATGCTACACAATCTAGCTTGATTACAGGTTACAGGTTGTGCCACCCTGCCCCTGCTGTGCTGCCTTGTAACCTTGTTTTTTGACACTGTGTTCTGAATCTGTCAGGTTGAATTTTAATGCTCCAAGTTTTGTTTGCAGTGCAAGAGAAATACTGCTCATTGACTGCTTATTTTAGGGGTTGGGGAAGAAGGTATTGAAAGCAGATGTCTGTGTATTGTTTATACTTGTGCATTTTTTACAGTGTTTTCAAATTTACCCTTGTAACTCAGTAAGCACACTATGCTTTCAAATAGTACTATGCTCAAAACTACTTGGGCTATAGTTTGAAACCACTTCGAGATCGTGCTTTATTTGGTACTGTACCTAGCTGGGTATTCAGTGCTGTAGTGACTGACAGTCTAAAATAGCATTTCCTAAATATCTGAATTATCTCTGGTTGCTGTTATGGCTACATATAAGCACTATCTTGCAGTTATGAAAATACATATACTTAGTTGTGTTCCTTCCAGCCCCTACTTCTCTTCACTGCTAGTCTGCGCAGTTCGCATTCCAGATAAACCACTCACAGTCTGTTTATGCAGTAGGGTTATCTCAGTTTTAGTATGGGGGGCCTCAAATATAGTGAGCTGGGTTCTATACTTCCACCACAAAATACAATTTCAAATCTATGGGATTTCCTACTGATATCTAGGTCTTCTCAATAAAATGTTCAGTATTTGGCTGTGTTCTAACTAAAAACAATTTTAACAGGGTACAAGTGAAGACAATGGTCACATTCTTGTGGTAGTTAGGATATGGCACATAGCTCACTGATTTAGGCACTTTGAAAGATTACAGATAATTAGCTGTACTGCTTATTTTGGAGTTGATTTCTAGCACCTAAACACTGACATTGCAGGCATGCAATTGAACTATCCTTTTGAGATTTCTTATGGTACCTGACAATTTTCCCTTTTGCTAGAGAATGTTTTCTGCCACTGGCAGTTCCTGATCAAGAGATCATCATTCCACTGTGATAACAATGTCAACTGTTATGGCTATTTATTCTTGCATACAAAACTGGAAGTCTCCAGTCAATTAACATGGGTAGAAATGTAAGAGAATGATTGATTCTTTCAAACTGTGCTAAATTTGAACTTAGTGTAGTTTCTAGAAAACACATGTTGCTGAGCCAATCATTTGAAGTGATAAAGTGAAAGTAGGTGAAACCAAAAAGGAGATAAGTGTAATTTAACATGCAGGTAGCAGTTGGGCATTGATGATCTAAGGGGTCTTGCAGGAACATGCTGTATTGTGAAAAGATGTCTATATGGTACCATACAATAGAGATGTTGAGAAGTCGGATACTTACCTGTGGTGATGGTTCACATTATTTTCCCTGGAATTGGGTGAAGAATTTTCAGTAAAATATGTTTTGATTTGTGGTGATGTCTGGAAGAGAATTTGAGAGACCATCTCAAGCCTTCTAAAAGTTGCATGCTCATTCCATTTGTAGGGACCTTTGTAGATGCCACAAAGCAAGTGGCTCTCTCCTGCCACTGGCTATGTTTGCATACATCTGAATCAAGTAAGTGCATCAGCATATTAAGACAATCTTGACTCAGTCTGATCTTGGGCTGTAAGTCAGGGGTATCGGCAGGTTATGTGATCCCAGAATGCCTGATCAGACCACAGCTATTATTGAAAGCTCTGTTTTCTTCCTCTGATTTATTTAGGGGATGGGCAGTAGTCTCAAATAATTAGAAGATTAATTAGGTGAAAGCCTAATCACCCTTAAGTGGTAGTTGGAAAGGTTAATGGATATTTGTCTTTTTTCACCTGTGATCCTGTTTTTTTTTTTTTAACATATGTTTTCAAGCTTGTGTCCTTTGTTTAGATGTGTAGTTCAGCTGATGATTGCTTCCTTTACTTACATAGCCACTGTCACAGCAATATCTTTTTAAGGAAAGTTTAGAAAAGGACTTGTATCTCTCTTGTTTTTGTGATTGTGGCTATACAACAGTCTGAGTCCTTGCCTATCTGTCAATCGTTCAGATGTCTGTGCAGTTAAATAGCTAAAAGAACGTGCTTGTAACTTTGCACAAAAAAGAATGCCTTAAATTTACGATCTCCTTAGAACACATAAATAAATAGGTCTTAGGATGGTCCTGTGTCCTCTTGGCTAAAGTATCTACTGAGCAATGACAGCAAATTGAATACAGCAGTGAGACTCCATCAGAGCTTCCTCTTTAGAAGCAGTTCACACCCCACTTACATTACTAACTATATAGACACCAGTGGCTATAGAGTGATTTTTATGTACGTGGAGAGTTCCAGAGTTAAGCTTTTAATGGCTATGTGTGGAGAGTTTTACAATGTAGAACAGTTTGCCCTGAGGAGTATGCCTCAACTAGAAGTTAATATGGTATTTCAAGCTCACGGTATTATTCAGTGAATCCGTATCAGGCATGTTAAGCTTATAAGGTGTAAGAGCTTTTGTTGAATTCATCTGCAAGTTCACCTACTTCTGAAATGTAGGTTTTCTGCTTTTTTCTTCCTTATTTGCCATATAGAAGTCTTAGCCCAGATTCTTTCTACCTGCACAAATCTAACACTGTCTGCAGCATCTGAGAATGTAATCAACAGGAATTCTGAAGGCAATTTTGTTGGACGTCAGATGTGTTGTCCGTTTCTTTTGTTTATTTCTTTGTTCTAAATAATTGCAACTTCGATTGAGAGCACAACTTGGTCGGCACCAGTACATCTAATAATCTCACTAAGTCAGTAGGAAAATAAAAATGGGTGGAAAACACTGATTTGAATGGCATTCTAGCAGAAAAATAGATTTTATTAAAGATGGCTAATTTAGAATTGCACTGCTTTACAGCAAGATGTAATCTCTGCTAACAGGAGAAAAGTGCTTAAGCAAAACAAATCATGACTTCAGCTGATGCCTTCATTTATAGTGAACTGGTGTTGTAAGTTCACATTTGTATATATTCAAATACATGTTTGTAGCATTTAAAAAAAAAAAAGCTTACTCTTTTTCAATGTTGTGGAAAAATTAATTGGTAATGACTGCAGTATTAGCCGGATATTACTCTTTTGTAGTTTGCTTGAAATATCTCTGACTTTTCTCTGTCACTGCCAGCTGAAGTTTCTGTCCTGAGGGAACATATGACTGAGTCACTGATAGAAAATAGAAAAAAGAATGAAAGGCTGAGTAGCTCCAAAGGAATCTGAGAGAGCAGATCTTTTAGACTTTTCTCTACCTTCACGTGTACGTGAGTCATACTCATGGGCAAGGCATTTTGTAATCTTTATGATACTTTTGGTGTTATTAATATAAAGCAATATGCTTCACACACGTCTAATAGTTTTCTTTGTCATGTGCTGTCTCTTGTAAGCCAGTCTGTATTACTGGGGATCTGGGCAGCTCCTTTCTCTGTGCATTGCAACAGCATCCAGCTGGCTATTTGCAGGGCTCTGGTATAGGCAAGGTAAGGAGAAATGACTGATTTGCTATGTACAGCAATCTGCTTCTCTAGGAATCACCTGCTTTGTCTATGCCAAGAGTTGGCCCTGATGCTGCATTGTCTTCCAGTTGTAAATCAGTGACAAGGAATGACTGTAATCTTGCAAAAGTGTAGCATTTAACTGTAAGTCCATGGATGTCTTTGCAAGAAAGCAAGAAAGTTCGCTGAAAATTATACTTTTAGTACGTACTTATTTATAATTCTTCAGGTCCTCCAAAATTGAGAACTAGTAATGGCTGAGCATGCCCACTTACGCGAGTGATGGCATTCAGAGAAAATGTCCAAAGAGCCCTTAAAGCAGCTGTTTTCTGAGGAAACACAATCGGAAGCAACTGGACGTGTTCCTGGCTGGATTTAAAAGGAAAAGTTGCGGGCAGGAGCAGCTCAGGCCTCTCACTGTTACACTGTTATTTCTGCACATTTAAAAAAGACTTATTCAGCAATTGCAAGTGTTACACTGGGAATGTCTCGTAGAGGGACAAGAATTAGGACACTGAGGTTTTGGCTCTCCTGCTGTGGCTGGTAGACGATGCAGCTGTTTGTTTTGTTAGTAGTCTACTTGAAAAGATTGTAAGGGAAGCTTTCTAAGCATATGAGCCTCCTAGATTTCATGAGATATTAAGAAGAAGAATATACTTGTGAAGATGGTTTTACTGTAGCCTCAGTACTGTGTTTAGTTCTAGGCATCTACATAGAACGAAGTAGGCTGTTCACAAACGAGTCAAGGCAAAAGCTTTTAATAGCAAAGCAATAAAATTGTGAGTTTAACAATGGCTATAATTGGGCTGTGTATATTAATGATGACATTCCATTAAGTAAAAACACTACACAATTTTTGCATATAACAATTGAAAATTGTCTCCATATAAAAGCGATGTTAAGGTTGAATACTATAAAGCACTTCTGCATTTAAACCCCTTGATTATTTCAAAAATAAATACTATGAATTAATCTTTCAGGATTATATTCTGTTCTACCTCCATGCGAGAGGAGTTGGTGTCAGAGTTGCAAAGGTGTTTTCTTTGAGAGAACTGGGGAAGGGTTTGTTTTTGAACTAAGCAAAGAATATTTTCCTTCTCACCTTGCTGCCTAAAATAGCTGAACCAGTCAAGCTTGTGAGTTTGCAAAAGAATTGAGCCCAGGGCAGGCTTCCGTTGTGGAAGACTTGTCTAAATAAACTTGATTTGGCAGAAACAGGAGCAACTGAAGCATAATTCTGTGATGGGAATGTGTCAGCAAATTCCACAGAAGGTGGTGCTCATGGAGATGGTGTGGGAACCACCATACTGAGGTAGAATAAAATTGAGCTGTTGGAGATCTGTGTCTTTGATTCTTTCTTTTTCCAACTTGAGTGCATTTTGAGCAATGCTGTGCCAAATTCTGTGAGCACAAATGAAAAATGCCTACCTTATACACTACCTACCCAAAACTATGTTGGTGTTTACACTACAGTCATTGGGACAGATACTGTTATGCAAGGGTTGTGTAACTGGATTGTAGGTGTCATGCAAATGAAGACTAAGCCCAACTGACAGTTTATTGTATATGATGAATTTGAGCCAATGTAGCCTGGGTGGAGTTCTTGGTGTTTTATTTGCCGTGCATGGTATGGCAATCATTTCAAGGTTAAGGAACAAATATGGACCAAGCACTTACTTAAACATTTACTTGAGGGGATGAAAAACAGGTTCCTTTTAAACCATCAAGGTGCTCCTGATGAAGGGTTTGGATTGAATAGCAGCAGTTATGTGGAATGGATTTGTATGTAATGTATTTATTTATAAGTAATGTGAAAACTCATTGAATTTATCATATGGGTTAAAGAGGTTAAATAACAGCTGTACTTTCACAAAAGGCTTGGTGAAGCTGAGTCATGGTTTTATACTGGCAGGCTTCCTTCTTCCCATATTTGCTAAACAAATGGAAAACAACCTCCTTAGATGTGCCTCTTGTCCTCTTATAAAACTGCTTATATGAATCCTAACTCTGTCTTGATTCTTCAATAAGCTGTTAATCAAGTGTAGGACAGTACCACATCCTCACTCTGAGACAGAGTGAAGGCATTTCCCCTGACCATGACCCACCATCACCATATCAGCTGCACTGAAGTTGATGCTGGGGAGACGTGTGTCATGCTGTACATGGTAATGTTACACAGCCCTATTTTTTCTCTGGCTGAGGATAAAGGACCTTTCTTAAGGCTTACACACATGCTGTGGCAGATGTCTGTGTGCCAGTGGCTCCTATCCTAGTAAGAGTGGGAAGGTGATGGGGTGGGGCCTGAATGAGGGGCACTGTTTATGGCTCCAAGGTGAGAAGTAGCACTGGCAGAGAGTGGAGAAAGAAATGGAGGTTTTTGACACACCTCTTAAATTGATACAAGTGGAACTAGGCTAATTATGGCAAGTAAATAGTGTTTTCTAGTGTATTACCTCATTTAAAGGATTGGTAGGTAAAGAAGATGAGACACTGCTGTAAGATGAAACAAAAGAAAGCACAACATTATGACATACACAACAATTGTGTATGGATGTGTTTGCATGTTTATACACTCTAGCCTTTGTGTATAAATGTGTGTTAAAATGACATGAGCTGTTCTCCCCAAATTCTTCCCTCATGGGAGTGATGCTCTCTGACACATGGGAGGGCACAAAGTGCATGAAGACACTGCTGTGATGACAGTGCTGAGCAAGGCCTGGTACAGCTGCAGAGGAAGCGCATGGCATTACTGCTATGGGAAGTCCTACAGAGCTGCTCAGGTCTTGGTGCTGCATTGATGATGCTTCAAATACACAGGCAAAGATTACAATACAGGTTTCTTTCCTTTCTTCTTTATTAATGCATCACTTGATACTGCGGAGTGTCTACGGAGACTGTGCGACTCATCCCTTCGGCTCACAAAAGGTGTCACCCCCAATATCTCCCTATTTTTGCCAGCAGGCAAATGCTTGCCACTGGCACTCTTCTGGCTCTTTAAAAGTACTTCTGGACTTGAACTACATCCATGTACTCTGTGTTCTGGGTGAATACTGAAGTGTTAGAAACCTGTCAAATAATAGAACCATCCTGACTTTCAGAAAGGAGTGTCCAGGTTAGCTGTATCACACAGCGTTGCTCTGTGATCTGCTGCATGACCCTTATTAAACCGATGGAGTTCTCTAAAACTTCTGCTTTCTCATATTTTCCCCCAAGGAAACACTTTTCACTGAGCACAGTAATTTCAAGGCCAAGTCTATTGCACTATTTTCTTCTATTACATCCAAATGATCCCATTTGGAGAACAGAACTCCTTTTTCTTCACCTAAATGACTTTATCTTCTTGGCTAAATCCTCCAGTTGTCCTCTGTCCTCAAGCATGATTCCTTCATTCTTAGCTTGTTTTCAAGTGATTTCCCACTTCTACCTGTATCCAGGATTCATCACTAGCTAACAGCAAAATACACATGCTGTGTACCTTCTGCTGCAGGTGCGAATCATTCTTCCTGTAGGTAGAATGCTCCAACAGCCTGAATGCCATTCTGGTCAAGTTTAATATTTTCTTTTCTCATTTTACCAGTGTGATAGGTCACTGTTTCAATTAAATTCATGTGGTCTTCCATTTCTTTAGTTGTATTCCATTGAGAATGGGCATCAAGTATTTGTGCAGTAGATATAACCCAGATGATCTTCCTGGTCTTGTAATTAATGTGTAGCTGCATTATTTGCTTGCTGTACTGAGTCCAGCCTTAGCACTGATGTGTGCCAGCTTTTGTAGCTTTCTAGAGCGATACAGAATCTCCTTTTTAGCAGCAATTGCTGACCTTTAGCAATTATTTTTAAAAGGCAGAAACATACAAGCTTTCTGTTTTGAAACTCACAGGAAGTAAAAACTGTGAGCTTGGCAACAATCTATTCTCAACAAGTTCTGGTGCTGCTGTATAAACGAAGGTATGAGTCATGCAAAGAAGGTAGCTTCCAGTGCATTTCCAGGTATCGTGCAGGTTTAACCATCTCTTCCTTTGCTTGTTTTTTTCTCATCTATTTCAAGTTTGATGCAGGCTACAAAATTGGGTGAGTCTTAGAGGAGATGTATATATCGTGTTTTCTTGAGAATAGTATTAACAAATGTACACTTCAATTGTGTAGGCAAAGAGATTGCTTCACCTACCTCATACTAGTAGCTCTCTTAGCTCAGCACTGCCTAATTTAACAGGAGAAAAGTAACTGAGATACATCTTCATTTTAAGCTGCCCTGTGGGCATGTCTGCATTTCATCTCTGGCTGTCTGATTTCCTGTCCCAAGCAGAATAATGTTCCATCAAACACTAGAAATCATTACTCACAGTACACTTGTAACCTAGTATATAAGTGAGGATTTAATACTTGCTACAAATATACTGTGTAGCTCTAACTGTATATTTCTAAAACTTAAGGTATCTAAAGATATCTTCAGAGATGTGGGATGATGTGTCTGTGAGGTCTGTGTTAAATCTTCAGCAATACTCTATTAAAGAAATGAGTTTGTTGTTAGGCCCACATACAAGCAGTAGTCCTGAGGAAGTCTTCTGTGAGATCATAAAATCACAGAATGGCTTGGGTTGGAACGGACACCAAAGATCATTGAGTTCCAGCCCCCCTGCCACTGGTAGGGCCACCAACCTCCAGACCTGGTACTAGACCAGGCTGCCCACGGCCCCATCCAACTTGGTCTTGAACACCCCCAAGGGCGGAGCATCCACAACTTCTCTGGGCAGCCTGTTTCAGCACCTTACCACTTCCTCTGTAAAGAACTTCCCCCTGAGATCCAATCTAAACCTTCCCTCCTTGAGCTTAAAACCATTCCTCCTTGTCCTATCACTGTTTACCCTTGTGAAAAGTTGATTCGCCTTCTGTTTCTAATCCCCTTTTAAATATTGGAAGGCTACAATGAGGTCTCCTCACAGCCTTCTCCAGGCTGAACAAGCCCAGCTCCCTCAGCCTGACTTTTCAGGGAAGGTGCTCCAGCCCTCTAATCATCTTTTTGGCTATCCTCTGGACCCTTTCCAACAGCTTCACATCTTGCCTATACTGAGGGCCCTAGACCTGGAAGCAGTACTCCAGATATGACCTAACAAGGGCAGAGTAGAGGGGGACAGTCACCTCCCCGTTCCTGCTGGCCATATCTCTTCTGATGGAGCCCAGGGTACCACTGGCTTCCTGACAAGTAAAAGCACACTGCTGGCTCATGTTCAGTTTTTCATCCACCAGGACCCTCAGGTCCTTCTTTGCAGGCCTGCTCTCAAGGTGTTCTTCTCCCATTCTGTATACATATCTGAGGTTACTCCAACCCAAGTGCAAAGCCTTGCACTTTACTATGTTGAACCTCGTTAGGTTCACACTGGCCCACCTTTTGAGTTTGTTTGAGGTCTCTCTGGATGGCACCTCTTCCTTCAAAGGTGTCAACTGCACCACTCAGCTTGGTGTCATCAGCAAACTTGCTGAGGGCATACTCGAGCCTGACATCGATGTCACTGATAAAGATGCTGAAGAGCATTGGTCCCAAGACAGGCCCCTGGTGGACACTGCTCGTTACCAGCCCTTGCCTGGACATAGTGCCATTCACCACAACCCTCTGTCTACAGCCTTCCAACCAATTCCTTATCCACTGAATAGTCCACCCCTCAAATCCATCTCTTCAATTTGGAGATAAGGATGTGGTGAGGGACCATGTCGAGGGCCTTGCACGAGTTCAGGTAGATGACATCTGTTGCCTTCCCTTTGTCTGCCGATGTCCTCACTCCTCCATAGAAGGCCACCAGATTGGTCAGGCATGACCTTCCTTCAGTAAAGCCATAATGGCTGTCTCTGATCACCTGTTCATCCCTTATGTGCCTTAACATGTCTTCTAGGAGGATCTGTTCCATGACCTTCCTAGGCAGAGAGGTGAGACTCACCAGCCTGTGATTCCTTGGGTCCTTCTTCCTCCCTTTCTTTTAAATGGGAGTGTTGTTTCCTTTTTTCCAGTCCCTGGGGACTTTGCCCAACAGCTGTAACTCTTCAAATATGATGGAAAGCGGCTCAGAAACCATATCAACAAGCTCCTTTAGCACCCTGGCATGCGTGTCATCTGGTCCTATTGAGTTGTATACATTCAGTCTCATGATATGGTTTTGGACTTGCTCTGCCCTTTCAGTGGGATCTGGGGGGGGAGATTTACTCCTCCAGTTCCCACCTAGAGGCTCAGGGATGCAAGCTTCAGAGATGTGAGAAATACAAAAATCCCAGCTGCCAGTGAAGACCAAGATTAAAAACAACTCATTTAGTACCTCAGCCTTCTCCATATCTATTATTGCCAGTTCTCCTTTCTCATTTAGTGGAGGAAGTATGCTCTTTGGCCTGCATCTTCTGTCCAATGTACCTGTAGAGTTCCCTGCTGTTTTTAAAATCTCTTGCAAAGTTCAGTTCAGTCTGCACCTTGGCTTTCCTAATTCCCTCTCTGTAAGTCCGGACAGCATCCCTGCATTCTCTCCAGGTGACAAGCCCTTGTTTCCACAGCTGGTATAATTCCTTATTTTCCTTCAGTTTGACTAGCAGATCCTTGCCAAGCCATGCTAGTGACCTGCCTTTCCTGTCCGTTTTCTTATTCCAAGGGATGGAGAGCTCTTGTGATCTCAAAGACATCCTTTAAGAGTAGCCAGCTTTGTTCTGCTACTTTGTCTCTAAGGACAGCTTCCAAGGAGATGAATGGCCTGAGAAGAGCAAGGCTGGGTGTTATTGGATATAGAAGAATATACTCTATGGAAACATGTGACTTGTTTTATTACCTCTAATGCCCTTTTTCTGAATTCCTGGTGATATTAAGATAGGATTTGCAATACAGATCATTCACAGACCAGGCAATTTAACCCCCTTTCATGTAGGTATCAACTCATGCTCACCAAAATCGTTGAAAAGTCTGTAGCTTAGAGTGCAGATGAGGATTAGGGGACAGAAGGTTACAAATGCATCTTTTATTTTTGTTGTATTTAATTTAAGGTTGTTTTGCTATCATCTTTAAATGCGATTTTTAGTGCTGAAGGGAAGGGAAATCTTCATTTTCTCCCAAGAAAAAGCATCTTAAGATTAATTGCCAGTGCTTTTCTAAGTTACAATACCAGAATCAAATAAGCATTTTGAAATTTTATCATAGAAATACAGCACAGGGTTTTGAGCTTGAAGTGTGGTTTGGTTTCCTTTGTTCTTCAATACAAGTTCAGTATTTTTTTCTTCTTGGAGCTTTTAGAATTCAGGTATTCCTCAGCTCTGCTTTTGGAGAATTAAACCGTAGCAGGAGCTATATGATTAGGAGATTTTAATTTTTTTTTAAGAATTTTTTCTTATTGAAACTGCAGAAATGGGAAGAAATGAATGTAGGTTTTCAAAATAAATCTCCTATAGGACCCTACTCATTTGGTGAAGTTTCTAGATATACAGTACAAACATCTTGCAGTCAATTTCCTTGGAAGGTTGATGCAGAAAGGAAATCATTTGTTTTGTTATTTGTTTTTCAGCAGGATGTTAATAAGATCTCATCCCCTCTTATTCTCCTTTTCCTATCCTGTGTTGCTAGATAATCAAAAATTTCCCCCTTGTCTGAAGAATAAAAGAAAGCCTTATCTACTTAAATACAAGCCATCTGTTAATCTAGAAAATAAAGGTGCGTTTGTGTAGGTTGATATGACCGAGGAAACAGGTACAGGCATTCTAGCTTTTGTTTAATCTTTTTAATGAAAAGGAAAATGAATTCATACTTAAATCTAATCTCGGGGGAATATCTCTGGAGGCCTTAACAGGATGTGTTGTTAAGCTCTGAAAATCAAGGTGATCTCGCAGCCTTCTCAGTGAACTACTTTATGTATGAGGGCATCTGCTATGTCTCACTCTTGAGTCTGCTGGGGAAGAAAGTCATCTTAGTTCAAACCTAGCAGCTATGGTAAATGAAAGGAAAAATGACTAGAAGTTATTTTTAAAAAAATCTCTCCTTTTATACTGCTTCAGGGAATAACAGGTTTTCTTCAACATAAGATGTTAGAAGGTGCATGGAAAAAATTTGCCATTTATAAAAGCATTAGAAAAGCTGAAGCGCATTTCAGTTTGAAGAGCTGTGTATTGCCGTGACCTTGTATCTATTTATGCATGTTTTCATAAGAAATACTGTGAGCAGGGAGAATTGAATACTGGGAATCAAACTTCTGGTACTGATTTGTCTGAATCACCTTACAGCATAGAACTGCAAATATGCTTATTTATTTGGGATAACTAACAGCTTGGGGAAGCAGGGGGACAATATCCAGTTATGAAAATTCCTTCCCCTTCTCAGATGAAGGAAATACTGGACAGCAGTAACAGAAGTGGGGGGGGGGATATTTGTCACTAAAACTTAGTTTTCCCTGAACCCATAGCTTTTCTAGTATCTTAGATTTTGAAAAAGATACTATTCTGTCACTATGTCTTTTAAGGTAATAATGAACTGCAATATTTATCAAATGACATAAAACCTGTGTAAAATAGCTGAGGATGCTATAGCAAGAGACTTTTTGGTAAAACAGAGGAAATGCAGAAGAGAATGGTGGTAAATGTAAGAAAGTTGTTTTCTTTGTCTTTATTTTGTGCCTTTCGGTTCGATGCTGGAACAGAATGTGCCTTTAGTGGCCTCCTGGCTTAACATTTATGCACTACAAATTTTAAATCAAAAGGGTGTTAAATAACCTCATTCTCTTAAAAGTTGTATCTGAACTCTTCAACTTATTGTCTGATTGTAATGAAAAAGAGAAATTCAAGTGCAGAAAACAATCCTCTTGATTGAAAGACAAGCCTTGCTTCTAGAAGTGGTTATGAAGCTGCACTTGTTGCCCACTTGAGTAAATCTGGGCTACCAAACCTATGATTTTTCCCTGGCTTCTGAACCGAGCATTTGCTGCTATTGTTCTCCTAATGCTGAACATCTTTTGTTGGAGCAAGTGGTCAACTATTGCAGATAATAATTGATTACTCTAGACAGGTTTACATCTAGTGCTTGCTTGTAAGTGTTCCACTAAAAATGTTTACCAATGGCTTTTATAACTTCGTTGTACAACAAGGTACAGCTGATGCTTGTCAAGTCTATTAAAAAGCTTACAATCTAATTTTTGGCATGTTGAAGTAGAGGACATGATTGTGGGATGTGGAGGAGCTAAGTAAAAGGGAACAAACCTATATTAAAGCTATGTACTCAATTTGAAAGAGACCTTTCTAAAAATTTATTTTCTTTCTTTAAACCATTTTGAGAAACAGTTTGGGAAGTTTTTTCTTGCTCAGATTTTCCTTCTCTGCTCACCGTGTATACAGTTTTGTTAGGAAGAAATGGGAAGTGAAATATTTCCTGTATTTTATGCACAGCATTCAAACCCTGGCTTTTATAATATTTGTAAAAACATTGAATGACTGTGAAACATAATGCCTTTCCATCAGGCACTAGGGAACTGAAACTGAGAGAACATGTCCAAGTTGTTGAATGTTAGCATTTTCAGAAATGTGTTGTAAACATCATTTTTATGCCATCATCTTTTGGCTGGAAAATATAGGTTCAGTTTAGTAAAGAAATCTGAATTTATAAATACTGTAGAGAAATTTGGAAAATGGATAGAAACTTCATAAGAGATACGTGGTTTGGAGGCAGCAGTGGTTAGTGTTTTATCAGCTCTCCCTTTAGACTTCAAAGTGCTTATTTCTGCTTCTGAAGAGGATATATACAGTCCTCAGGTCTGAAACTGCATGCCAGTACTGATACCAGAGAAGTCTTTTCACCTGTGAACATCACCTAATCACTTATTCAATATTAGTAGTCATGAATAGCAGTTACTCAGTATTCTGAGCGTGCGTGTATGAAAGCTGCTCTAAAGCTCAGTGCCTATCGTTAGGAGAGCAGTTGAAACAGAATAGCAAATGTTCCCTCAATTGAGGTAGCATTAGTAACCAGTTCATGGGCTATCAGTTAAGGGAGCAGAATGCAAACAGTCTGCTGAATAAAACATGCTGTAAACTTGGTTTTGGCCAGGGTTTCCATGGCAGCATGGGGCACAGTGACCTAATGCAGCTGGGGAAGCTGGCCTCAAAGCAAACTGATGACTCTTGTGCATGTATGTCAGGGAACATGAAGGAGGAAACTCCATGCTTCAGTTCTCTGGGCAGCAATGTCTCCCACAAAAACAGAGTTTAAGGAAATCAACTTAACCCAGAGAAAAGTAGGAGAATAGTGAGAACAAGGCAAACCCTAGGAGTCCACACAAGAAGACACATCAGTGGGAGAAGGAAGGTAGGAGGGAGCATTTTGAAGTTGTTGAAAGAAGATGACTCTGGTAATGGCCATTCCTGCAGCCCTGTGATGGTGAGCTCTCCTTTCTCAGAGGCAGAGGCTCAGGCAAAACACAAGTGGAGGAGGGGAGAAGTTTGAAGCTTCTGCTCGCTGTTATTTTACACGCCTTCCCAACTTGCGTCACTGTAGAAGGATCTGTATACTTGTATTTTAATTAAGAAGTTTAGTCCAGAATCCTACAAAATCCGATTTGAGAATCAGTATTTACAGATGAGTGACTTTTTTAATTTTCCTCTTACGCTTTTGGAGAGAAGCTTGTGGAGGGGAGGGGGGAAACCCACTGTGTCATGTACTCAAATTTAAGCAGTGTCATAGATGTGGAAAAAGAGAGCTTGGGACAAAGTTTACAGTATTTAAGGTGCTATTAGATTGAGGTTGGCATAATTTTTTTGTACCATCTAAGTTAAGCTAAGTGGCATCTACTCTGTGCAAACTGCAGTATAATAACTTAAATATGATAAGATAGAATAGCTGATTCTGCCTGTTTGTGTCATTTGGAGAATCTTCAGATTTTCACCTTTTGCGATGAGTGGGAGAGTGTCTAAAGATTATACACCTTTTGCAAATGACTGAAATTTAAACTGAAAGTGACCCATAGCTGCAGACAGTGGAGTCAGCAGTGGGATAATGTTTCACATTAAGCGAATTGAACAGAGTGATGAGTACAAAAACATATCAAATCCTTTAATTCCTTTTTAAACCCCACTAATCTATGTGATTGTAGATAATCCCCTGAAGCAGCACCAAAACTGATATGCAGAGTGTAGCCATAAGCACAATATTTAGCCTTGTAGATTGCTTGAACTCCGCTGGTAGCTTTCAGGAACTGTATTGCGTGTCATCTTCTTTCTTCCCACATACCAAAGTACAGAGTGTTGTGAAACTTAAAGTGCCCTCTTCATTCCTATCCTCTTCCTTAAGTTTTGTCAAGAAATGGTTACATTTTATAGTGTAAAAAAAAAAGTGCTTTTTCCAAATCTTCTGAAGACACAGGTCATATTTGGTCAAGAATGGAAAAATACAACAAGAAGGCTTCTGACTTGCTGGGAAGATGCAAATTAACACCTTCATGTTGATCATCTCTTTATGAATAGCGTGCTGGGGCTGTTTACTTCAATCTTAATAGTCTTTACCAAAACTATTGGAAATTGTAGATTAATAATACTTTATCTATTCATAAGACCATTTGTCCTACTATGATCTCATCTCATTCCCTTCCTTTTCTGTTTCCCCCACCGCTTGGAAATGTTTCTCAAGACAAGCAAGTGAGAAATTCCAGATTCTCAGCTGGAAGTTAGAAAACTGAGTGAGATGTTAAAAGGTCTCAATTGCAACGACAGAAATTGGTCTTTCCTGTTACATACACTCTTTGTTTTTCCTTTGCTGATGTGTACATTTAAAATGGAACAATTTCTGTTTTCTTAAAAGATGGATATGCACTTCAGTGCTATCTTGAAGCTGTGGCACTGGAAAATGAAGTAGGATTAGATGCAGGAAAAGTATCCTTACAGGTGTAATTGCATATGCTTCACCAGGAATACAGTTTAATTGAAAGCCAGCTTTGTTTGCTGTTTAGCTTCATAAGCTTTTATTTACTCTTTGTGGCCCTGATTTCTGTGCAAATAGCTCCTTTAAGCTTTAGCAGCTTTACAACTACAACTTGTTCAGACAGACAGATGGTGTGATGCTAAATCCACCTGACTGCCTCATCAACGATGAGAGGAGGCATGAATGGTTTAGCTGGTTTGGGGGTTGAGAGGTTGGGGATTGAGGGGGAAGCACAACTAATACTAAAATTTATGCAATGTTGTTCCCCAACAGCCCCAACAAGTGATAATGGGAAATCCTGGAAATTTTACCTATATATATTTTTAATTAGATGGTACTTTCACTTTAACCAACGTTTTGTCTCATTTTGAGTCTCATTTAAGTTTATATAGTTAGACTAGATTAGATGTATAA
The DNA here is from genome assembly GCA_016647715.1 of Pavo muticus. Lineage (NCBI taxonomy): Eukaryota > Metazoa > Chordata > Aves > Galliformes > Phasianidae > Pavo > Pavo muticus. The sequence goes on from JACDJE010000008.1 coordinate 3,227,840, forward strand.
TTATATTTAAATGTACTTAAGTGAAAGCTTATGGAGGTAACTGAGATCTTAAAAAAAAAAAAAACAACAAAAAAAAACCGTATTATAATGTCTTTCTGAGAAAACAGCAGCAATTAAAAAATATATATATGAATGACTTGCAATGGCTCTTGCAGGTTGCTGAACCACCTGATGCAAGGGATTTTTCTCGTAACTACTAATCTGTTGGAAAAGATTTGAAATTGTACTGATAATAGCCAGTGGTATTAATCACTGCACTCACCAAATTTGTCTAGAGTCAAAATCAAACATACAAAGTGGGGGTGGGGCGTGGGGAGGAACAACACTAAAATCTTTCTATGTTTCTTGCAGTCTAAGAGTTTTTGTTTGCCTTTCTTTAATGTAGAACTAGTGATTTAGGTTAGTTTTTCTATTAACTGGTCACTGTTTATTTCTATGTATGTGAAAGTATTTAAAGCTGCTTTAATCTAAGCCAATCTCAACCCGCCATCTTGTACAGACCTGCAGGATATAACATCAAATGCAGAGAAGCTTTTAAGCCTGTATGATTTTATTTCAAAAATGAAGAATGAATGTGCTTCTTGCATCTAAATGTGTCAGTTATTTCAGTTAATGGTTGTTATGAAAACTGCATTTCCTTATGAGACAACCCATCTTTTTTTCTTGCCCACAAAACACAAGTTCAGTCTCTATGGGGGTACCTATTGTTGTATGGCTAAGTGCAAAAAGAGGAAGATTAGAAGCAAGTGATGATATGGGAGAGATAGTAAAAAAAAAAAAAAAAAAAAAAAANTAGCTTTGATGTTCTGTTTTTAATGAGCAAATCTCATAATTTTCACAGGAAAGGTCACAGTGCATCCTTTGCATAATTTAATATCTTAACAGGGGGCAAGAGGGATGTCTTCAAAAATTGGATAATAAAACACAGTTCCAGTGCCCACAGAGATACTGTAATGAGTGGCTCTTCTGAATTTAGAAGTCCATTTAGTAATCCATTTTCTAAGTAACAGTGGCTGGTGAAGTAGGAGAAGTGAGATGTCCCAAAATGTGTGATCACAACTCTTACAATGTACTCCAAAGGTTACTCCTATACCTGCTTAGCCCATAAGTCTGCAAAATAATGTGTCTTACGCATCTCAGACATTTGTTCATTTCTGTGATTCTCTCATAATCTACTTCAGTTTATTTATTAGAGTATTAGCTCACTCCACTGTTCTCCATTGATAGGCTTCTCCTCTTTTCCAGCTGTGTATTATCAGCATTTTTAACCGTGTATTATTAACCCCTCTGACCTTGGGTTTGTGATGTATAGAGAAGATGTTAGAGGGGTTTGAAGTGTTAATGGTCAGAGCTGATGACAAGCTTTCCAAGCATATTGCTGAGCTGGTGTTAAAGGTTAAGCAATGGTTTTATGTATTTAATGGATAACCAATACTATTAAATATTTGCTGAGTAAACATCCAGGAATTGAATCAGCTATTACAGGTAGCAGATAAAATAAATGCAAGATGACCTAATTTATGCTAACTTTTTAAAAGGATGGCCGTGCAAAATGGTCTTGTAGTTATTGCTCTATTTAACAACTCTTAGTTTCAGGGTTAATGTTGGAGATGGGAGTTGAAGACCTATCTAGTTAGTATTTCTGGACGTTTTCTCCAACTGATAGTAATGGTTTTGTACAGCTAAATCTCTTTATGAAAGAAACTGCATTTAGATTTGTGCAGTGATTGGACCTTTGGATTTCCTTCTTTACGCAGTTCAAGATAGTTATGAAAAGAAAGCAGTGGTTTTAGCGTGATCCAAAGGACCAGTCACTTGTTCAGAAGCTTACATTCTATTTAGGGATCAAAACATGTATAGTTGGAGAAGAGACTTTTTAGCTTTCTGTTGTTTAACCTGGCAGGTGACCAAGCACCACATGGTAATTTGCTCACTCCCTAGTCTTTCCCAATGGGATGGAGGAGACAACAGGGTGAAAAAAAGTAAAACTTATGGGTTTTACTTTTACTATTTACTAAGAGTAGAAGGAAAAAGATAGTAGTTATGGCTATATACATAGTCATATACAGTTATGATTACATACATGTATAAAAGAATGTATAAAACAAATGACGCGTAAATGACTTCTCACCACCCCCTAGCTAGTCCCCTGAGCAGCAGAAGAGAGAAAGATGAACTTCCACCCCCTTCAAAACTCCTTCTGCATGAAGTTGTTTGGCCAGTTTAAGGCAGCTGTCCTAATTCTGTTCCCTCCCAGCACCTTGGGCCCTTCACTGAGAATGGGCTTGGCTCTGTATAGCACTGCTTAGCAGCAACTATAAACTTTGGTGTGTTATCAACGTTGTTTTTCTCCTAGAACCCAAGCATAGCATCATACCAGGCACTCTGAAGAAAACAATTCTGTCCCGGTTGGTGAATACACTTTGAAAGAATATGATATCTGAAGGAATATTATACATGCACCAAAATCACTAGGTGATCCCAACCAACATGCATTATCATGGATGATGGGAGGATTTGCTTCATAATCCCATTACTGCTCTTAAATAAAACACTACTGTAGGCGCAGCCACAGGGGCAGATGAATTGGTGTTTTTTAATCTCAGGGAGTGAATGCAATGATGTAATTAGAGGATCCTGCTTTTCTTAGCAATAAAATAAATGTTTCTGTTTTCTGCTGGCCAACTTGGGCAGAAATATCTGCACCCTCATTAACTGTATACCATGGTCTCCTTTTTCAGCAGCTAATTTTTATTGTGCAAGATTAAGCATATGGATTGATTTCTGCATTGTTCACGCGCGTAATGATGTAGATTGACTCCATTTATTTTGATATAGCATTTTTCAGTTACTTGAGCTGAATAGTTCAGGAGATAGCTGACTGCTCTACAATTTTCCACTTCAGAAATGGCAGTGCAGCAGCTGGAGTGAAAATGTTCACGTACATGCAATCTTCAACTTGCATAAATCAAAAAATTGACACTGACATATTGCAGCTGGGGATCTAGGCTATCAGAGATAATGTACAATGACTAAAAGTTGAAATGTGCTATGATATTTGTATAAAAGATTTTATTTATGGAAAATATGTAATACAACTGTGCAGGTCTGGAGGTATTGCATAGGTGGACTGTTTTCTAAACTGAGTTAGTAACGAGCCAATGTAAAGTGTAATGTGGAGGGGGACAGGAAATAATTGCGATGTCCAAAGTAGTAATATATGCTTTGATGCATAAAATAAAAATAAAACAGTGTCAGCTTATGCTCTCCTGGCATGGTAACATCTTCTTCTCTCTTATTTAATTTGTCTACATAACACTGTTTAGATAACTTGCTATATATCAAGAAAATAGCTTGTTCTACTGATGCAGGTCTCTTACTGATCAGTGATTAAAAATGAATCTCTATTTCCTAGCTGTTGGCAAGCTTCAGCCATGACTTAGTGTTTGGCACTCAAATTAAATCCTGTAAGAAATGCTCGACATGCTGCTGAGAAAAAGCCCCACACGTTAACAGTTCAACTTGGTTTCTGTTTCATTTTTTTAATGTACAGGAACATATGGTTCTCTGATATGTACTTTATTGGGATAGTAATATTTTTATTTCTGAAGATGTTGTGTAGACTGCTAAATCCTATTTCCAAGCCCCATGGACTTGATCTCACCTCCTGTAGCAAAGCTGAGCCCTGCAAGGTGACAGAAGAAGTCCAAGCAGGATTGTTTCTCTTGTCAGCTTTATAGTACTGAGTTCCACCTGAGAGCTTTATGTAGTTCTCCCTTTTTCTCTGTCCTGGATTTCTTCATCTGCCGATGAAATTCTTGTGGAATTGCTATGCTTTTCCTCTGCAAGTGACAAGTGCTTTGCAGTGTGGTGTTTTGCTGTGGGGAGATTGACATCTTCCCAGTTTCACTTTCGTATTTGTTTCCCATCCTCTTCTTCCAAGAGTTCATCAACCTCTGTCAGAAGAGCACACAGTGGAGCTTCCACTTCCATGTTCCTGCTTATTTAGAACATGCCTACAGTAAAGCACTGTTTTTTCTTCATTACTTATTTTGAAAAACAATTTTTTTTGGAACTTTCTCTTTCAAAAGTTTTAGGCTAGCAGAGTGCTGAGTAAACACTAAGAAATACGGCATTTGGCTAGCCTTGGTATTTCAGGTGAAAAGAGACATAGGTTTGAAGTCCCAGCAATGGAGAGATTCTAGGAAAGGGTAAAGATTTCTTACCTCAAACATCAGTGCTACTGAAACACACAAGCATAATAACCAAGGTCCATACGCTTATTTTAAATATGCAGTAGAATCCAACAGTTACCTGAGAGCCCTTTTTACAGCATGTTTTCTAGTTGTGCTTATTGCTATACTGAGAACGTTCTTGGGAAGGAGAAGGAACCACCTGTATGAAGAGACTTTGCTATAATTTATTTTTTGACTTTATACATTTCAGCCTGATATTGTGTGCAAAGTTTTTAAATATGTATGAATAGCCAAAATATAAATTTTGAATTTCTATTCTGCCTCATTGCTCAAAGTTTCTGTATCAGATCATATAATCACTTGGTTGCTAAGAGAATCGGCTTTTCATGGAGATAAGAAGTTCTTTACAGGGAAGTGCTGAAACAACATTACATCCTTTGTGGATGGATTAGTTGATTTGAACTAATTTTCTTGTATTTGTCTTATAGGCTTTGAAAAGGAGGCAATGTGTAATAATTTTTATTTTGCATTTGCTAATCATTCTAATAAGCAAATAAAATTTGCTGTTCTGTCATTCTAGAATGATTTTGTTAGAGATGTTAAAAAAAAACAAACCTGTGTATAATGTCATAACTGGATTGTTTTTCCTTCATTAACAAGTGGAAGATGCAACGTGGTCATGAGAGAGAACGGGGCACGTGGCCAGTCAGGCTTTGTTTACATACCCTCTTTTCTCCTCAGAAACTTGCTCCCATTTGAAAGTCAGTTTCTTTGTAAAAGCGTTTCTTCAATACTTTTTTTAACACTGAACTGTGGGGATACTGCAATTGTTTTGTTTCTTTCAAATGGCACACCAGTTGTTAGGGGATAGGTATCTTTAGATTTCTACCTGAATGCACAATTTAACAACATTCTCAAGGCAGTAACATGACCTCAGGTGCAAATATGAGGTTCTTTGGCCCCCAGCTTTCACTGTTAATGTTATTTCTTTTTGTTGTTACACTATAAATATTTTATTACTCCTTCATAAATGAAGCTGGGCTTTTCTCTCCCTTTTAATTGTGCAGCTGTTCTGCAAAATTTAATTTTGGCCCAGACTGCATTAACCACAAGCTTTCACCTCATTTTCTGTAAGCCAAAACAATGGTCTTTTTTCATGCAGGTTGCTCATATCTTATGCTTTGTAGTTAATTTACATCTACTAAACACAGATCCTCAAATCTGTAAGAGGAGGACTCAAGAAGAAGGAAGGGGGGGTTATAATTTTAATCTTCTAGATGGCTTCTTTGGAATAATTACATGGATATTTGACCAAGAAGTAGTCAAATTTTGAGGAAAATAATGAATGAAATTTCTTTTTCTTCTGATGCTGTTTGAGCATTGCTATTTTAATTTATATGGTAAGCTATTCAGTAGCTGAACATAAAACGAATGTTTTGAAAAGCTGCATTTCTTGATGACTTTATTCTAATATCTTACTCATGTGCCTTCTTTCTGGGGAAAAAAGCGAACAACAACAAAACACCGGTAGTTTGTATATTGCCAGAGATTTTGATTCAGTAGTATCCACTGAATCAAATTAATGGGAGTATTCTTAGGATACCTGAAGAACTCAATGATTTCAGAGGACATGAGCTGATAAGCAGCCTAGTCAGCTCCATGGTGCTGTAGAGAGTTTGAATGCATGCTGTGCGTAACAAGTTGCACTTGTGCAATTGTCTTCATCCAGAGGAGGAGATAGTTTTTTCAAATACAGGAAGTAAAGGAGATTACAGGTCAGGTTCTGCTCTGTCTTGTACCTCTTGTTAGCCTTAGTGTGGGCCAGCATGTTTAGGCTGTGTTTTGAGCACCAGGTAAGAGGCTCTATGAACAAGACTGAAGAGCGTGCCAGTGCTTCTCTTGATTAGATCACAACGCATGAGATGAGTAGTGGCTTACCTGATGACCTCAGTCAGTACAAGGCTTTTACTTTGTCAAATGCTCTAAGTGTTCAAGAAAGAATAATAAACCTTTTCCTAGGCTTGATGACCTTAAACAAATGCCTGGCAACTTAATATGGGCAGAAAAAGCTGAAGTGCCTTTCTCAACAAATGAAATATATTGTGGACTTTTTGTGTTTGTTTTCAAATCTTCATATTTACAGGTCAGAAGAGCTGCTCCAAAAATGGAATAAACAGACTTTGACCTACTCATAACTCACTCTTAGCACCTACTACTACGGATAGGGAATATAACTGTCTTGCTTGACACCAATTTCCTGTGACACAAATGAAACTTTCAGTGGAAGTTTTCAGAATAAAAACACAGGAATATAATGAGGCATCTTTTTCTTAAAATGGTAATAATATTGGTAATAGTGGTAATAATATTGTTTATTTTGGTGTAGCATATTTTACTATCAATTTTTATCTGAAATTGATGAAATGTTAATCTGATAGCATTGAATTTCTAAATGTATTTTCCTATTGGTGATGTGTTTTATGTGATTAAAATCTGTAGCACTACACACAGACTATAACAAATGGTATCTTGTGAATGGGAGACTTTTTTTAAAGCTATAGACACAGCAACTGTCAAACACCCACTAAAGCTGTTTGACAGCTCTTAAGCACTGTTTACCAAGTCTCATTTGTGTTCTTTGCAGCCTCCTCCTTCGTAGGCTTTTAATTTTTGAGATCAACACTGATACCTGGGGTTTACAGGTTCCAGGTTTCAGTGACTTGTCCACTAGGATGTGCGTATGTTTTGTGAGATGGGATGACTTGAAAAACCTGAAATTAAATGTACACAAGGATATCTACTGTAACAGAAATGACAAGTCATAGCTTGAACCAGTGGTTGAGCACCTGGTGGGAAGGCAGGGTCAACCCAGGGGAGTTCAGGTGTATGCAATGCACCTGAGTGACTGGAAGGGGTGCAGCCAGGATCCACCCCTTCCCAGACCTCATTTAAGGGTTGGCAGTGGAGGCAAGGGTATCTTGGTGGAGATCCCTGTGTACTTGAGGCCTTCCAAGGGTAAGCAGATTTTTTTTCCTTTGTTTCTGTGTTCATGGCTGCTGCATTTGGGCTTTTTCTTGCTTGTTGCAGCCAAAGACTTTGCTACCCCGCTATTATTGCTGTGCTTTCCATTGTATTATAGTGTTACATCTACTGTAGTGATGCTGAGTTAACTTTAGTCATACTACTGGTAAATGTATGTATCCTACACCTGTTGCTGGTTCAGACAATTGATTAATTAATTGTTGTTAGAAGCTGAAATGTTCTGCAGTGGCTAGGAGGAAGAAGGAGGCTGGGTGAGAGGGGCAAGAAAATCTTTATATATTCTTGTTGTTTCCTCAAGCATAGATTGCATGCATCTCTGAGGCAAACACTACTCTAGTTGGTCTGGCCCTGGACATCCTCTTGCTCTGGTCTCCTTTGTATTTCATAACTATGTGAGGCTGTTCTGACTAACTGGGATAGTTTAAATACAAGCCTGAGGGAGACAGATCTCAAGCAGCCTTTTTGGTTAACTTTTCATTAAGGTTGCTGCTGTTGCGATTTTAAGTTTATTGCTGGTAGGCGCTACATCTGTTTAACATGTACTGTGGTGATCTGGTGCTTCAGATCTATAACTCTACCCTGAATACTTTATTTCTGAGGGGCAGGAATGTTCCTTTTTTATTCTAATTGTTTTTTCTTAATTTGATGTGGCTTCATTCTGATTCAAAATAGCATGAGATTTCTGCTACTGTGGTAGAAATGCACCCACAAAAGCAATAACTACATCTTCTATTTTTAAAAGTAACAATCATGCAGATATATATATTACATTATTATTTTTGCTGCAACATCTGTGTTTGAAACCGTAGCCATCATTGTCTGTCTTCCATTTTTCAAGGAGGGTGAGCCCTTATTCTGTTAGTAGTTGTAAGATTGTATCCATTATAGATTCCATTTTAGTATTATCTGCTGTAAGATAACTAAAAATTCCTTCTTCATGCTATGGTAATCCTTCTGTTGTTTGCTCAGCAATAGTTCTTTTTTGAACTACTGTTGGTCTGCATATGAAGATAGCCAGTATTTGCAAGCTTGAATTAGAAGTAATTGACATCTATGCCGTATGTCAATGGATATGTTATTTCTGGCAAGCTATTTTAAAATGCATTCCTTCTTCAGGTTAGCATGCAAAGAAGGAAGGTTGGCTTTCATCAGCTGTTCTTGTCTATTGTGAATGTATGGTGTTGGCCAATACATTATTCCATTCCTGAGATTTTACTGGCAGATGTTTTGTTTTGCGCCACCACCGGGATTGTTTAAGTGAGATCAAGAAATCAGTCAACGTGTGTAGTTTTCCTCAAAACAAAATATTTCTGCCCTATTACTACTGTAATCTCTCAAACATCGTAAGAGTAAAAATTGTGCTCCCACTTCACTGAGGAAAAAAATGAGATGATATGTTTTAGTAAAACTACCAAGTGCGTGTCAAGGTACTGTTTTCTCAAAGGAATTCATGCTAGAGATTAAATACTGATGGGTAGGAGTTTGCTTTGCGTGCTAGTTTTTCAAATTACGTTTAGGTTAGTTAACAAGTGGCTGGTGTCAAGGACTAGGATGTTTCTTTTTTACTTCTAGGTACAGGAGATGAGGTTTCGATTTAAAATCACGGAACCATAGAAAGGCTTGGGTTAGAAGGGACCTTAAAGCCTACCCAGTTCCTACCCCCTGCCATGGGCAGGGCTGCTGTCCAGAAGCTCAGGCTACCCAAGGCCCTATCCAACCTGGCCTTGAATGCTTCCAGGGATTGGTCATCCATAGCTTCTCTGGGCAGCTGTGCCAGTCTTCTAGGATTTCTTCCTAACATCTAACCTAGAATGTCAAATCAAGATCCATGCTCAGTGGTAGGAACAGGTTTTGCCCCTTGGCTGCGTGTTTTATGCACACACTGAAGTACTTGGGGCATCACTGGCAAGTCTGAGGGTATCCCTGCAGCCAAGACACTCCTGCAGGCAGCCTGCTCATACACCTACTGACCTGTAGGTAGGCACTGTTCTATCCTCTTGAGATAGTTGAAGTGCTGCTGTCTTCCCTGCTTGGTGGGGCCCAGAGCAGGAATGCTGCTGGGTTGGGTAGCAGCTGGTGCCTATCTTGTTTGTTCTGGATGGAGGTTGTGTAGGGAATGGGGTGAGATGATCTTAAATTCATATATCAGCTCTCTATACAGTAGACATTCAAAATTCTACCTATATGCTGGATTACAAATGGTGAACAAACTATTCAGTTCGCATTTGTGAAAAATTGTCCTGTGTTTCTATCAAAAGGGCAACTTCTCTAGATTTGTGTTCCTCACCCACTGCCCTCACAAGGGACTTCCACGTAGCCTTCGGCAGGAGAAAGGGAGAAAGGAGTGGAGCTCTGATATTTTCTGTTTTCTGCTATGCTAAATTGGTTTCCTCCTTCTGTCAGATCCATAGAACTATGGTGAAGTATGACAACAGTTGCCTGATCTGTTTAGGTCCCTAAGAGATAATAATTAAAAGTTAGCTTCTGCAGGACCAAGATCGCATGCAGCTGATTGGCATTGCTATTCATGTATGGTCACTCAATTGGCAATACATGCTAGGGGTGGGATCTCTGCAACTGGAGCAGGTGATAGCATGAGGGATAGGATGAGATAATTGGAAGTTCACAATTCTTTTGCCCACACATGCGGGGAAAATATCTGGTGTGGATTAGCATCTTCTAGGGAAATGCACCTGTGAAGACTGCTAGTGAAATGGAAAGAGGTGCAGTACTGAAAACTCAATGGAGATTTGAAGGGTGGTCCAACTTGAAATCAACAGCGTCATGCTATGGATGTTTAAATATACTGATTACAACCTTAAGTGTACAATCTGTGCTTGAAGCAACTGAAATGAGGGGAGAAAAATGGTTCATAAGTTTTATGAATGAACAGAAGTTAGACTGCCTGCCTGAGGCTGTGGAATTTCCCTGAGCAATTTCTGCACATGGTCTGAAAATTTTTGATTGAACTAGAGTACATTTGTTTAGAAAGAAGGCTAGAGTGAACTTGCAGCCTTTAAAGGGATTAGATGCGCTTTCATTTTCCTGCTACTCTGCATATCATTTAATTTATTGCATTTCACCTTCAAATCTTTTTCTTTTCAAATCTAGCTTAATTAGGTCCTGTCTGTAGTTGATTTTAAAGGCACAGACTTCATCAAAGGTTAACTTATAGTCCCACTGTTCTGCATCACCAGATCTGTCAGCTCAGGCTTGAGCCCATTGCTGGTGCAGTGTGCCTCTTGAATCCACCACCACTCATGTGGATGACTCCAGAGCAGCTGCCTGAATCCCTGTGACTTGGACCTCATTGTGGCCCAATGCATCTACTTCAGAGCAAATGTTCTGTTCTCACGAAGCTGTCTTGCTTACGATCACATTTGTCACTTCTAACATCTAGGTGCTTATCTGTTAGCCACCTGCAGAGTGTTTAATTGCCTTTCAAATACAGATTAAACTGCACTACTGTTATGAAGAATACAGATATGGCCCTATCCTTCCTCCATTTTTTTTCCAATGAAGTGGAAGAAGAAAGCAAATGAAATTGTTTATAACTTCACATAATAGAAAAACTGTTTCTCACTTTTTCTGGCTTTGTCTCTTTCTCTTTTTTTTTTCGGCTGGATCACACTGTAGCAGTAGTAAGATTAAGAGGATGAAGATACTGTTACAGCTAAAAGGAAGTCTCAGTTCCTGACAAGAGTCTGTTTGATCCTCTATTTTAAGAGCCTGAAAGGCAAGGAGACAATTTCATAGAATTGCAGAATATCTTGAGTTGAAAGGGACCCACTAGGGTCACTGAGTCCAACTGCTGGCTCCACACAGGACCACCCGAAAAACAGACCTTACATCTGAAAGCATTGTTCAGATGCTTCTTGAACTCTGGCAGCTTAGGGCTGTGACTATGGCCCTGGGGATAGAATCATATAATATTCTAGGTTGGAAGGGACCCATAAAGAATTTCAAGGGTAAAATGTATTCTTGTGAGTTCATAGAGCTATTTTGTCATTTGCATATCAGACTTCTTTAGGAACTTCCTTAGGAATATCTATTGAGTAGCCATCAGAGAGATGAAAGCAGTCTTACTCCTCACTGCCTTGGTCAGATGCCTCCCATAACTTCTTTAGTTTTGTTATTCCACATGCTTTAGTAGCTTCCAGAACTTCTATATGGATTGAATCTGGCTGTTGATCCAGCAAAATCTTTACAAAATTAGAAGTGGATGCTAGAGCCTGTTGTTCCACATGTAACTGGGGGTGGGGAGCATGCCTGCTCATTGTATCCCAGCTAGCACTGGGCTTGATGTAGCTCTGATGTGGAGCTGTACAGAGCTGAACTGCTCTGGAGGCTGCACAGTTGTGGATGTTTCTTTAAGAGATGGACCTTCTCTCTTCTACATGTGGATAGAACTGTCATCCATGTTGAGTAAGGCTGCTGTATGTACACACAGGAAAACTTAAAAATCATGCATATGATTTGCCAGTGTTTGTTTTGTGTTGACAAATGTTAAAAACCACCTGCTCTTTCTTAACTTAAATGTCTGCAGCATTGCAACTCTTCAGGATGCAGTAGTCAATAGATTTGAGGTTTCTTTTGTTTGTTTGGTCATCAGGTGATGCACAGCAACATTTCTCATGGACAGTTACAGGGAAGGCAGTATGATTTCTTGGTGGGCTTATGTAGGTGTTGGAAATCTCCTGTCAGATCACTTTGTGTCTGCATTCTGCTATGTGAACTGCTATATTTTGTGTCGCTCTTGCTAGTTTTCTTTTTGTTTGTGGATCTTGCATGATGAGCTGTCTAGGGGATCAGTTATCTTTGTTTTATTGAAGTGGTGTTTGCATCTGGTAAGCGTTTAACAATGCTGGTGTTAACGAATGATGTTTGTTTATTAGTGCTGGAACCATTGTCTCAGCTGGAACTCATGCCATTCAGCTTCTAGACAAGTTGAAGGAAATAAGATTCACATTTTCGATTCAGAAGCTGAGGGATTTAGCTGCTTTGGCTCAGTATTTATTGTTCATTGTCATGTTTTCCAGCATTATTTCTAAAATTACAGCTGCTAGAAGTGTGCTAATCATTAGAAATGCTGCTTTATTCTATCTGTTTAAAGTGAAATGTCTAGCTGCTTGTTTTGAAGAAGACTTGAAAGTGTTATTCATGTGCAGCACAGTGCAAAGAGCTGGAAGGCAAATAAAAAGAGGTCAGCATTAATCAGTCCGGAAGACCTCCTTATTTTTGAGCAAGCACCACAGTTTCCAGGAGCCATGCCTCTGCTTCTCACACTTCTGTGCCGAGTTGTTTTGCTGCCCGAGGGCTCGCTGGGCCACCGCTGTGGGAGTGGGCTGGGTGTGCTGCTTCCTAGGCCTGCTGCGTCCTCTGTGGGTACCCAGAAGAGCTGCAGCCTGGAGCTGCTACTGAACCCTCAGCGGCTCAGTGCAGGGAAAGGATCAAATAAGCCACTGGTTGTCCTCTCACCGTGGTTTTGAAAAAGAAATTTATTGAAAATGTAAATTATGGAATGCAGCCAGCGAGCACAATGACACCCTTTGACTATTCCTCGACAGGTGTACTTAAGCTGTGCCATAGTTCAAACAGGCTCTTGATACTGAAATTCCTACAAGTGGGTGAGAAATCCTAATAGATAGTAACCTGTTACTGATGAGTCCACTGTAACCTCCTGGTGTTTAATTGCAAGGTGGCAGGTTTTGTATCGGTAGGAGCTGAATGTTAGGAAGAAGTAATTTCACAACATCAACCTCTTTCTGATCTCCTCAGTAATGTGGAGTGGCATCCTTACTAATCAGGCAGCTGTGATGATAATGATATCTCTGGCACGGTGGAGTGCTGCTCTAAGTCTGGAGACTTCTAGGATACTGCTGTCAATCTACATTGTTCCAAAGCTATTGATAATCAATCTGTTTTTGCAGCAGTTGAACAAAAGTGTCTTTCCTTGTGAGAGAGTTGATGTTTACTCTTCTAAAATATTTTTTTGCTAACTTCAGTGCATTGCTAAATGAAATCTTGTGAGAAAACAGACAGAACTTTTAGTCCCTTGTTTATATTATCAGGGAAAATATGCTGCACAGCTTTCTCTATGCTAAAAGTTATCTAATATATTTACAGGCTTGTTTTTTAATAGTGAGTTGCAATATAGTGTTTGACCACTGAATGTCTCTGAAAACCATGTAAAATTCTAGAAGCAGTGTGTATGTCACTAGTAAAGAGCAGAAAAGCCACAGCCCCATCTGTCACTGGTGATGGAGACTCAGTACATGTATAGTGTTACCTGTGACTTAGCATGTTCTGATAATTGGCACTTTTTCTTGAAGTTACTCTGCTTCTTTCTATTTTACATATTCACAGACTGTAAGCCTGTAGCGAACTCTCCTGCTGTATGTCCAGACTGGTTATCCCTCATTGTCCTCATGGCACCTGCAGTTTGTACTTAAATGAATGTGCATGATGCAGCTAGGCTTTGCAGGTAAATTCCGTAGTGGCTTGTTCCTGTCTGATAATTCTTTCTCAAGAACTCTTTTTTTCTTGCCTTACTGTAATTATTGAAGTGTTGGCCTCTGACTTCTGCTCTTTTTTCCTTTAAGTGCCTTCCACATCTCAGGTAAAAGCACTCCTTAGGATACAGTGTTTTCCCAAAGCTACCATACATCCCTGAAGGCCTCATATTGTTGAGTTTATCAAAATCAGAAAATGAGTTTTGTAGGATTCTTTAGCTGTTGTTTCATACCCTCCTTAACTTCTCTGACTTCTCCAGTCTTCTAAAAATGAGGATTCCAGACCTCGATCAGCCCCACTTGCAGTGGTAGAATTCACATGACATAGCAGTGGCAGAGAGAGAATAAGTTTCCAGGTTTGCCATCCAAATTTCCTTCCACTGGGTTGTGCCACTTCCCCATATAGCAGTGACTATTTGTGCTGTTTGTTGCCTCTGATGTCCACTGTCCTTCTAACATTTTACATATGCATCTGGGCTGTTTGCTGTCTTAAGGCTTCAGCTTATTCGTGAGACCATGCATATCCACTCCAGAAAGCCATTGAGATATTTTAGGCAATGTTTTTATAGTTCTGTGTGATCTTAGGAGAATATTTGTTCCTAACAGTAACTGATCAGAGATGGTTGATATTTATTTTTTGGACACCACTGAGCAGTTGTGCATGGATTATTTCACTGCTTGAAGAGCCAACTATGAAGTAGTGAATGAAAGGGAAAAAAATAATACCAGACAAAAATGTAAATAAAATTGATATGTAAATGGTGACAAAAGGTATGACTCACTGTACTTAAAAAAGTTGACACACTGTTCAATTTTAAAATAACAATTTCTACTGGAATTGAATTATTTATGAAATTTCCAACTCCCACTTTTTGAAAACCAGCAACAACAACCAACCCTCTGTATTGGCTGGTTTCAGTGGAAAATGCTGAATCATCAGAACCCACATTTTCAGGGCGGTTTTCCTGCAGTCACCATAACGAAGCATTTCTGAGGTTGTGGATGACAGAGCAGAGGCCTGTGCAGGGAAGGAGCACCTGGGTTTGTGAGGCAGAGCCTACTAGGCTCAGGAAGCACAGCAAGGAGTTGGGGGGAGATGTGCAAGTACTGTGGGGGGCAGAGCCAGTGAGAAAACATTTTCATAAAAGCTACAGGAAAAATGCTGTCACAACCTAAGGTACATGTCTGTGGAAAGGACTTCATCTGTCTGTCCTTAAGCGCAGAAGAGGCTTGTTAGCTGCCCCTGTAGAATTTGCCAGTGCTGTTTTATGGATTTCTGGGTAGTCTAACAAATTCTGGGGAACTAGCTTATGCTGCCTAGTAATATATCACTTCGACGTGCAGGCTGTTTGTCTTGTGTTGCCTCTGATGGATGTAGCTGAGAAGCACTGTCTGTGCCGTGCACATTGTAATGGTTTCCAAATGCAGTGCCTGACCATGTACCACAAAAGTAACTGCAGTTTATATCCTATCCTTTTCAGTAAACCACTGCTAAAGGTCTGTGTAGTTCTTTCTGATGTCTCTGAGAACTTATGAAGGTGAATGTGTGGGAGGAACTTTTCTGCTTGTTCTGTTTTGGTGATATTTTAAGTGCCGAGTGACTTTATGCTACCTGTTGGTACTGACCTGGCAGAATTTTAAAAAGTTAGGTAATTTCTTTCTTTTGGATTATTTATACAATGGCTGCTATTTATCTACCACTCATTTCACAGGAGAGTTTGGGTAGAAGTATGTTGTTTAAAGCCACTGCCAAAATAGGGATTGTACAGAGTATTTAATACCCAGTGTTGCATGAATGATACCACTGAGCTCAAGATGCATAGAGAAATGCTCCTTGGAGCTCCTGTGATCCATGAAAAATTATTTGCAGTTCTCTAGTAAGACACATTTGCATGCATTTAAAATTTGGTAATTTACCATTATGTTTTATGATTACCATTATGATTACCAATCATAACTCTGACACAATTTAAGATTGTAATGAGCTTAATTTTGACTCCTTCACTTTCACGGTCTTTGCAATAAGCAGCTTATTGCCAAAAAGTATGTATGTGTGTGCTTGCCAAATAGGTGATGCGTTTTTGTACTTTGAGGAAGGTATTTCAGATGTGATGTCGAGGGAGCGAGGGGGAGGGATTGCTGATTCACAATAAGGTTTCTAGCTGTTAACTTGTGATAAGTTTCAAATTTTTCAAAAGGTATTCATTCATGAAAAATTAAGGGAATAGTTTCAGCTAGAAGTAAATATTTTAGTAGTTATTTTGAAGTGTTTCCTTCTTCTTCAAACACTTCCAGAACATTGTTATTGAGAAAGTAAATTACTTCATAAAATGGCTTCTTGTTGGCTATGGTGTTCATACAATTGGGCTATATGCATTTGTTTTGTTTTACATGCTTCTACCCCCTGTCTCTTGAACAGTGGTATACACCTACTTCCTCTTTAGATCTAAGGAGGAGGATGCTGCTCTTGTTTTGCACACGAGTAATGCACACACAATTTGGTGTTCTCCCAGCACTGCACAGTGAGTTGCTAACAGGGAGAGAGTTGAACCTGGCCTTCTTCAAGCACGAGCTGATGCCTTCCTTCCTGCCATGGCTCAGAGAGAGATTACTCAGCACATATAATATATCCTGCCAGGAGTTAGAATCGTAGAATCACCAAGGTTGGAAAAGACCTCCAAGGTCATCTAGTCCAAATGTCCACCTACCACCGATATTTCCCCAATAAACCACGTCTCTCTGTACGTCTAAATGTTTCTTGAACACCTCCAGGGATGGTGACTCAACCACCTCCCTGGGCAGCCAGTTCCAGTGCATGACCACTCTTTTGGAGAAGAAATTTTCCCTAATATCCAACCTGAATCTCCCCTGGTTCAACTTGAGGCTATTCCCTCTAGTGTTATCATTGAGATGAGAGACATGCTGGAGTTGCATTATTTATATCAATTTACATGGGAAGAGAGCATCAAAGTTCAATCATTCCCTAGCACCAGGTGGTTTGTAAAACCTTAAAGATTTGGTTCATGGTGGTATTTCTGTGCTGTGCAGAGCTGCATCTCTTCTGCACTGACAGGGTAGTTGGATGGTACTTGTGTATCTTGATTTTTTTCATTCTTTCCTAAATATCTTTTCCTAAATTGCTACTATTTATAGCAGAGAGAGAGGATTTAGAGGAGCTTGGGGCCTCTCAACTTGCTGAACTCTGTAGCTTTTACTTAAGGCATGATTTTGTCAAAGCAGTAAGTGCAGAAAGATTTATAGCTGTTCTATTTAAATGCATGAGAAAAAGAAATTTGGCACTTGGCACCAGTGCAGAGTTTCACTGTGGCTCAGAGATCTTTGTCTTAACAAAATGTGAGACTGTTTTCATTCACGCTAGTGTGAATCATGACTGTATGGAAAGCCTTTCATTCTCTCCAGATTAGCATTTGTGTGACTGAGAGCAGAAGTTTTGTTAGTTTTGCCCAAGGGCAAGGATGGACATATGCAGGTATTTGTGTGGTTGTACTTAGGAAGTGGTTTGGTTCCTGTATAAAATTCTTCTAGTAAAAACTGGGAGGAGGAGAGTGGTTTGAGATGCATAAGGACTTGAAGCCAGCCTCCCATGTGAGCAAAGTGCTGACATGGCTTGTGCTGTGCAGCACAAGCTGGTGATTCAGCTGTCTGGGTGTTGATCCCATTGCCTCTTTGTGCTGGCTGTCACTTTTCCCCTTACCTTATGCTGAGATTTTTCCCAGCACTGGGGGATATGACTGCAAGTGTCTCAGAAATGGCCATCTGCCAGGGGCTGGAGCAGATTCAGAGAGACCTGGGCGCAAGGGGCCCAGTGAGCCTACATTGCTCCAGTCCTTTCACTGTGGTCACTTGCAAGTTCCTAATAGCAGAGACTGGTGTGCTGTCAGGGTTGATTTTGGATTTATCCCTATGTTTAAAAAGGCAGTTATTTATTAGGGGAAGTGAAGAGAGTTCTTGCAATATGTTCCTGTTATGTTTTCCTGGCTGTAGTCACCCAGGAATTTCTGAACAGCTTACGTGTATAGATTTGCTTAAGCATTGGTGCACTCATGTAAATTCTTGGAGAACAGAATAAGAAATGCAGTGATACTGCATTACTACCTATAGTACCAATTGTGTAGATTTTGAGAATTGCTCTGCCTTCCTGTTTCGAAGGATAGGATAGATAAGAGTATATGTAGCTTGTGTACATTGAGCCACAGAAAAAGAACAAAGGTGTGTTTCTTTTCCTTTTTTTGTTCCTTTCTCTTTTCTTAAATTGTGATTGCATGGCTGGGAGAATTCCTTCCCCTGTTCATGTGGTCAGTTTCATAGCCAGCTGTGTCACTCAGGTCCCTTTGCAGATGCAGTCCTCAAGAATTGTTAGCGCCCTCCTTCAGCAGAGTGCTATGCTTGTGCTGAGAAGAGAAAATGCTTTGTAAACTGAAGATACTTGTTTGTAACTGATTAAAAGCATATCAAGAAGAAGATACAGAGGATCTTCCTCTTCTCCTGCTTGTCAGGTGTGTTTATTTTTTGTCATTGTAGGTTTTAAATGTGCTTGCTAAGGGTTTGAGATCTCACAACATTGTGGTTGAATAGTGCTTATGAAGTGTGGAACATCAGTTTTGCTGCTGAATGAAATCTGGGTATATAATCAACTGTACAACACAGGCAGAAGCAAATCTAATAACCTCTTCACTGGAGCTATGGGATGTTATTCCTTCTCTGTGTAGAGAGATTTAGTTCACAGAATTGTAGGAGTTGGAAGTGACCCCTAGAACTCTTTGAGTCCAATGCCCTTGCTAAAGTGTGTTCCTTAGAGAAGGTCACACAGGTAAGCATCCAGATGAGTCTTGATTATCTCCAGAGAAAGAGACTGCACAACCTCCCTGAGCAGCCAGTTCCAGGGCACCATCACTCTGACAGTACAGAAGGTCTTTCTTGTGTTAGTGTGGAACTTCATGTATTCTGGTTTCTGCCCGTCACCCCTTTTTCTTTCGGTGCTTGTCATTGAAAAGAGTCTGCCCCTATTGACTCCTGTGAGTTAGCATATCAGCACTGCTGAGGTGCTTCCAGAGCATCTCTTACAGTAGTATATTGTGCTAATTACTACTAAAAGTTCGTCTTAAGAATTCAAAATGTTTTGGTTTTTTGGTTTTCCTGCCTGTTCCAAAGTTAGCTATGGCTTGATGTCTCAGTGTACTTATCTATTAATGATACACTAACTTTTGGAAGCTAAAATGAACTTGTTCCTAGCTTTATCATTAATAAAGATATTGATGTATTAAATACATGTTTATATACACTAACCTAGATAATGTTTTTCCTCTTACTTCTATAGAAATTTGATTACTTATTCAAGCTTCTACTATTCCTGAGTTTAAACTCCTTAGGTTAACCCCTTTAATAATTATGGACATAATGCTTGTGTCTTAAAATACAAGGCACATTCTGTCATGTAAGAAGGTGTAAGAACCCCTGTTCTAGCATGTAGGAAACGAAGGATGTGCAGCTTCTATTTTCCAAAGAAAGGTGAGGAAGGAAAGTGTAGATGAAATTGAGCTAAATACTGATGACAGTACTATAATAGTGCCTATAAACCCAAGTAGGTTCTCCCAGGAAAAGTGCTACAGGTATTTGTTTCTTTACAAGGCAGGCATCGGTGAAGACAGACCTTTTCTTGAGGAAATAAACTATGGTGTAACTATGTGGTTGTGGTTTCTTACATTTAGTATTTTCTTTTAAGTTCTGACAGTGTACCTGGTGCTGTTTGTGATAGAGCATGAATTTGATGGCAGAAGATGAGATTTAGAAAAAAATGTTTTATCCATAAAGGTTTTCATGTCCTCCAGGGGAATAACTTGTTTCTTTCAGTACCCTTTTGCTGATATCTTATGCATCTGTTCCTCTTCCCTCTGAGGTACTTTCACAAGATGTAATGTGTAACAAACATAGAATGCCAAGTTAGGTGCTGCAACCAGCTGAATGCAGATGATGGCAAGGAGAGGCAGTCTGGACAAATTGCTGTTATCTTGTTTTTTAGCTTGGTCAAGTATTAATGGGAGAAGATGCAGCCCTGCCCAGTAAATCCATACCTGTAATTATGATGAGGAGGAGAGGGATCAGTGTAGTGTCTCACTTGCACAATAGGCAGTCTAGTAAAATTGTAGCTTATACCAGAAATTGCTTGAGTATCTTGGGAAGGGTATCTCAAGCAATTCTCATCAAGGAAGTGTTAGTGACTCTGTTTTCAAGCAGAAGAGGAAATTGCAAACTGAAATATTTTATGAGCAAAGCTCAGTCATCTGAGCAGCCCTCTAAGGCTAATTGAGGGAGGGCTGTTAAATTCTCAGGGCCTGAGAGCAGAACAAAATATTAAAAATAAAATGTAGTTAATATTTTTCATTTTGGTAGGAAAAATTGTTGAGGAGAAGGCATCGAGCTGGTCATCTGTTCTCCAGCATCTGCTTTTAAATGGAGCTTTATCTAAGTCGTCTGAAACTTGTGTGACTTTACATGTCAGTGATTTTGAGAAAGAAACACTAAACTACATTCTGCAATATATTCTGTTGTGACTCTGAATAATAAAGCAAACTTGATATCAGTAATGACTCAGCTAGAATATCTGCTAGTTTAGAAAAAAAAAAAAGGAGCTATTGTTGCTTTACTAAAATTGGGGCTTGGTTTAATGGCTTGTAGGAAGTCCATCCCTTAGTAACAATGTAGCTTTGTTTAACTCTTGTACTTTGTAGGAGAAATTTGATGTCAGAGGTATGTCAGGGCATTGCAAAGTGAAATGTATCTTTGAAGCCTGAAAACTGCAATAGTAAATTTCTAGGCTTAGGGAGAAAAAGGGATATAAGTAAAATAACCATTTTAGCATTGATTTATTATTATTTTACAGGCAATATCATCTTATTGGGTAGAACCTCAACTGTATTTAGCCCTTTCTGAGCAGCAGAGAGATGTGAGATGTACTGCTGTGGGGTCTGCTACAGTGGTCACAGTTCTGTGTGCTCTGCAGCCTGAGCTGTGTGTGCTGGTGGAAGGGCCCTGTGAGTAGGTTTCCATGCTGTGGTTGGCCAAATGTGAGGTATGTGAGTCCAACTGTCCTTGAAGGGGCTAATTCTGCTTTCACCCATTCCTCTGTTGTTTTCCATCCTAGTGGTGACTGTTGAAAAAGTGTTTTATAGCTGAGAATTTGCTCTATCAAATAGTGTTATGGTGCTCTGTGTTTCTGTTGTAGTTTACATGGAAGTAAATAGGAGGCATTACTTTCAGAGCAACATATGTATGAGAAAATACAGACATTTATAATTTTATAGTGCTTGTTGAAATTTACCAATATACTCTCCAATAAATGAATAAATGGAAAGTATGGATGTTAAATAATTTTGTGGGTTTGTGAGAGGACTTTATGACATTTGGCGATTTCATTGATATGATTATAGAAGCTGGATTGTAACTCAGTGCATTTTACATCAGGGAAAAGATACTTGACTGTTTCTCAGTTTGTACAGCTAAAGGAGATTAAGCTTCTCTAAGTTTTGAGTCAATTACTGTATCGAGTACTCAAGCAGTTGGTGAAGCAAAGCTATGTAAGATGTGGATAACAATGCCTCATTAGTTATCTTTTGTTTCAGTTCAGTTTTCAAATTTCAGTCTGTTCCAGTTCACAAATTAGCATGCTGGTAGGCTTTCACTGCATTTATTTCAATTTTTCAGTGAGCAATAGCTGACTAATTGGGGTGTCTCTGACCAGATGGCAAAAGCTTATATCTGATTCTGATCTTTCTCAGATGAGGAGAAAAAAGAAATAGTGGTGTATAAACCAGTGAAACAATGTAGAATAGAAATGGCTTAGGGGAGATCATGATGAAAACATTGGTGTTTTCCCTACTCCCTAGGAAGGCTAGCACGGCAGGCTGGGAATACTCAATTGAGATTGGTAGACTTGCACGCAGGATGAAAATGGTCTGTAAGTTTTAATTTATTTTAGTCTCTCTAGTAAAAGCAATGTAAAAGAAACTCCCACAGATCTGATATTTGTCACACATTTATGCTACCTTTTAAAAGGAACATGAGATGTAATGGAATATATTTTGTGTGCTGTTTTTGTATTCTACTTTTGTTCTCTTCTTCTGTATATTGGTATTAATCCCAATTATAATTATGTTTTATGTGATTTCTCTGAAGGCTCCAAGAGCCTTAAAAGCCATGATTAAGCTTGTTACATCCTTATGGAATTACGCGTGTCATCTTGACCTCATGAGCAATCAGTATATCTGCTCAAAACAAATGTTTTTTGGATTTTATGATCTGAGAGCCTTAATTATTAAATCAAAGTGGTATCTGCTGTTGTAGGTATTTAGAGGATACTCAGCATTCACAGTAAAAATACTTTCTATGGGTTATTTTGTATTTGATTCCTTTTAAAGGTATTAATTGCATCAGCTTCATCTTGAAGTTGATTCTCACAAGGTGAGCAGCATAATGTGTCTTGGTGTTGTTTCAGCTGTCCAGCCATAGAGACAGTCAGAATTTGTGTGCTTCACCTGAGCTACAGCCAGTGCAACACATCTGGATAATGTCATTTTTGGGGGTGAATGTTTAGCAAATCCTTCTTGTCAGGGAGAAGGGATTGTTCTCTGGTTGTTGAGACAAGTTGAGGAAAAGAGTAAGACCAGAGTTTTCATCCTGTTAACTTCCCCATTGAACCCTTCCTATACCCTGTGAAGTTTATTCTGTGCAGAGATTTCAAATGAGCTTAGAAATAAAAATATAATAAAAATTAAAATCCACAAAATCCAGGATGTTGGCAAAAGTCATTTTAATTAAAAAATGGCACTGTGAGGAAGTCATTTTTATGTTGGAAGTTGCCAAAATCTTCCAAAGGTTTGGGGATAAGATGGTAAGATGGCCATCTTGTGATTCTGAGTACTTGTGACTGGGTGGCTTGACACTGCATCTTATTACACAATCATGTGACCATTTATTTCCAGGAGTGCCTCATTAATTCAGTTAACTAGTGTATGCATGCTGTTTGCTTTTATCCTCTTTCAGTATGAGGTTTAAGGATTGAACTTACTATGCATTATTGTTATCTGCTCTGAAAGCTGTCTTGGCAATTTCCTTCCTTTCATACAGCATGTATTAGTAAAATCCTAGGGTGCTCTAGCAAAACGATGCTTTTTGATAAAAGGGGGCTGTTTCCCAGCTTGAAGATGGGGAAACTATGGTATTGATATGAAAATGAGAGTATTTTGGAGAATTTTCAGAAATGAGATGATCTGTTTTAGGTGAAACTTCCTTACAACAATCCTGCAGTATAAGTGTGACTGTTTGAGGGGAATCTTTACTTGATAGCCTCTGCTGAAATTAGAAGTAGCTGAAAATACAGTCAAGTAAAGGAAGCTTTGTGCTTAATATTAAACAGTGCTGTATTCCTGCCTATACCAGTAGCAGAAATGGTTATTGGCACCTCAACATACACTAAATTTGATTCAGCATTTTGTTTTCTAGCAGTTTTCTCCATATATTTTGTCTGAGAAATAAATTAGACTAACATAGGAATTGTATTTAAGAAAAATGTTTTTAACAACATGGGGGTATGGCACTGAGTCATGAATCATACATGTTGACTTATGTAATACACAGCTAAGAGGAGACACTTCTAAGCCTTCTTCAATAATATGTCTTTACAGTGAGTCTGAGTGATCAGTGTTATGCTGTACTAAGCTTTTAACATGAAGATGAGGCATGTATTGACTGCTGCTTGCAATATCTACTGTACATATATATATTTGGTCTTGGATCATATCAGACCTCATGCTTGTGCTTCTTCAGCTTTGAAAAGTGAGGATACACAAATCTATTGATTCTGTTGGCTTAGTTAAACCTATAACGTACACAAAAGCTTCAGTAGTCCTCCTGGATACATTTAAAATCTTGGACTTTCTTGGTCTGTTGCACTATGGAGGTGCATGGCAAAGGATCTGAGCAGCTGCCACTCAATCTGTGATCTTGTCACTTAAATTCAGATAAGCCTCTATGAAGAATAGCAAGAAGTGGTACTGAGTAAGGTATCTATTGTTGTCTCTTGTACCTGAATCCTTCTAGATACAACTGGAAGTGTAAGTGGCAAGGGGTATTGCTCAAGATCAAATACTTCAGTTTTTGGCGCAGGAGTAGGGGCTGTTTGCAGTGATCCATGTGACAAGTCATTAGAACTGCAGGTCTCTTTCTTGATTTACAAAGACTTTACAGTGATATCTTTTACTGGGATCTGCAGGAAGAAGTAATGTAATCTGTTTGGATTAGGTCACGTAGCATGCCCCAGTGGTGGTTTCCAAGTGAGGCAGTGGTAGAATAGCAAGCTGAACTTGGGCTTTCTGAGAAATATGCTGGGGTCCTATCAATAGGAACAGCCTGTTTTTTCTCAGACTTATCTGTGGAACTTGAGGAAGCTTCCTTCTAGGTATTTATTTTTGATTGTCAGTTGTGGAGAAATGTTAGAAAGTAGCATGTACTCTCAGTTAAGAGAGTGTTTTTAAACATTCAGTGTCTGGGTGGAATACGTTGCTTATGAATCACTGGTGTAATAAGGAAAATACTTTATCAGAAAGAATTTGAGCCTCTTTCCTGAGCAGCTGAATAAACTGCTTTCTTGAGGCAAATATTGTTGTTCTGTACAAGGCAATCTTTATCACAGCTCAGACTAGGTCTAAAAGATATTTCTCGCCTTCCTTTCCCCTCACCCTATCTGCTCCTATTTGACCTCTTACTAAAAGACTTTGGTATAACAAAGGACATGAGAACCTTGGAACTGGTGTGTTTGACAGCTAAGGCAAATTTTTTGCTGTCAGTGTCTAACCATTTTGCAACTTACTGATGGAAAGGAGTTGTTTCAGGCTACTTAAAGCTTTGGTGTTTACCTAAGATATTTTTCTTCTCTCAACAGCAGAAGAAACTACTTAATGGTTGTTCTTCCTTTTTGGCACAAGCATTTATTGTTTCTTCATGTGGCCCTTCTGTGGATTTGAAAAGAAAGCAGAAAAGAATATGAGAGAATCATTTAGCAGCTGTTCCTACGGAGATGATGCAGAATAGCTAGAAAGGCTGGGGTGAGCAGCAGGGCGACTAGGTTTGTCAGACCTTCCTGCATTGTGTTCCAAGTACACCACTGAGCCTACACCTCACCAGCTTTTCTATCTCCACCACTTACTCTGACAACCAAAGCCTCCTTATAGCACGCATCACTGTTCCATAGATGTGGGTGGAGCATGTAAACTCCTAGGATTTGGTGCTGTCTTTTGCTCATGGTGAACTTGTATTTCACCAGCTTTGCTCCTCTGGGTTGAAGATGGGGCTTGATCTTCCTGATTGGAAATGAATATCAGCTTACTTTCCTGGAACAGTTGGAGGTTCATTCAATAGGATGTCTCAGATTTCTCCAGAGACCCATATGCCTGAGAGCTCTATCTTCTCAATTAAACTACAGATCCTCTCTTTTTCAATTTCCTCTGACTGCTGAAAAGTGATTTTTCTTGTACTTGTTACCATTTCTTTAGGGTTTTTCTGTCGTCTTTTCATTGTCATTATTTGTATTCCTAGTAGAATTTGACTGTGTTAACAACTTGTTTGCAGGTATCTGGATAAGGATTTTTCCAGGGCTGGTATGGTGATGGCTTTTACATCATCTTGAATTTCCTGTGTTTCAGTTCCTCCACTGACTGAAATTGCAATGGAGAGGAACGGATGAAAGAAAAAAGTGGAAGGGAATAGCATGGAAGATATGGAAGATTCCCACACCTGTTTTCTAAATTAGTACCAAAGTTTTCCTTGTGATCTCCTCTGTTCAGAAAAGGAAGAATAAAAAATTGTCATGACAAGAGGCTCCAGGCCTGGAACTGGGCCTAGTCCAAGTTCTTGCTGCAAGTGAGATATATTTTTCTTGTATTTTGTGATATCACATCTGAGCAATCTTCACTAGTACACTCTGGATTTGTTCTTTTCATTGTTCTTGTTAAGCTTTTTCTATTTTGCTGAGATTTTTTGCTCATGTTTTGGTGTGGTCTTATCAATTGATCTTCATTTAGTGAATTTTGACTAGTTTAAGTTGCTTTTTTGAGCGTGTTGAAGTTCTTTACTCAAAAGAAATGAACCTAGCACAGTGTTGCCATGCATCACCCACCCTGATCTAAGCTCTCCCGGGCGGGTAGTGTCTGCTCATTTTGATCAAACGTCAGTCTCAAACCATGCCTTACCCATTAGTCTGTGCTGACATGCCAGGGAGAGGATGCTTTCAGGGACAAACTGATTTGTGTTTTTTTTTTTTGTCACTGAGATCTTCACAACCTGTTCCCCTGAGCTTCCCCCAAAGTCTTTGCAAAGGTTCTGCTGGTGCTTAGGTTTGCCTTGCGATGCTTCTGGAGGACATTGCTGTGGGGCTGGATTGGTTGGAAATGACAACACGTGACAACAGAGAAGCAGTGGCAGAAGTGGGGATTAGCTTGTGACTACTTGGAAGGAAGAAGGAATGAGAACTGCTTACCACAGTTTCATTACTGCAGGAAGACAAATAATGGATTTTCTTACTCTGGAATAAATATTAACGCTTACAGCTCCAGCTGTAGATTGAGGAACTTCTCAGACAAATAACAATAAATGAATATTAGAGAAAAACAATTCAAAACATTTTTTTCTTCTGAAGAATTCTGAGTCTGGCTTGTCCAGAATTTCTTGCCAATAAAGGAAAGGCAGTGCGTGACAGAAGAACTTGACAAAGTTGCTTGTTAGATATAAGAAAAAGGAAGTAGAGGAAGTCACCAAATATAAAAAGCAAAAACAAAAACAAAAAAAACAGCATACTATTACATGATATAAAGATTTTATTTATTAAAATAATTTTAGAAGAATGTTAGAACAATGGCAAGGCTGAGCTGCCAAAAGGATCAGAAAAGCAGTTTCTGAATTAATATAATGGCTATCAAACCCAGCAAAGTCATAGACACACCAGATATCTCCTGAAACTTCATGGACTCAGAGTTAGGGAAACATTCCTTGTTATTACGTTTATAGAGCTTCAGTAAGGATAAGATGTTGAAAATCTGTCCAAATCAAATCCCTGTTGACTTATACTGCTTATATGTCTACATTTAGTTAAGAGCCAGGATGCAAATATTAAATTTATTGAGAAGGTAAGTGAAGAGCCTGGTTCCAGCCAGGTAGATAAGTCTTGGGGTGGGAACATGCTGTGCTCAACTGCCCACACAGTGCTGCCAACGTACATGAGTCATGAGCACCAATGCCACTTCCATTTATAGATTCCTTAGGAACAGAGGCAGGTACGTATGCTTTTGAGTGGTAAATTTTTAGGAAAGTTTAGAATGGAATTTGCTGTGTGGTTTTAGTCATTTCTGTGGATCTCAAGGTTACCAGAATCATTCCTCTCTGATGAATTAATGAAGTAATTGCCAAAAGAAATTCCTGTCCTCTGGGGAGATTGCAAAGTTTTGATGATGGCATTTGTCCCTAGAACAACATTCAAACCATCAGAAATCTTCATATAAAACATGAAAAATGAAACATGCTTCAGAAGATTATCAATATGTCAAAATAAAAACTTCTTGAAATAAAATATTTAGTCTTTTTTCCTAAGGGAAATTTCAAAACTATTAAGAGCACACTGAAACTGTTTTGCATTCTGAATATTACTAAGCTAAACAATTGCCCAGTTATTTTACCTGTAAGGCAGATATAAGCTTGTTGTAGATTGGAAGACAAGGGTAGTTCAGACAACCTTTTGTGCATGCATGCATGTAAATAAATATGTGTGCAGGAAAGTTGTGTATAACTGCATTGTTTGATAGGCTGGGCATACCATGTAGTGTTCATCTACTAACCAATATTCATATTTAATGTTTGCATGCTTATATATAAATATCATAAATTAATTTATATCAATGCACCTATTTATTGAGAAACAAAGATTCTGAAGAAGCATTCCAGAATTTTATTGCAACATCTCATAGGAAGAATGGTCTTTGTGTCCTATGTTATCTAAGCCCTGATTTGGTTTTTAGCATATTCAATTCAATGCTAGACTTACCCTACAATAGCATATTAGTTAAATAGCCATGCTGTCAATTTAACATACAATTACAAACCTTTACTTTTCTACACCTTGGTTAGAAATATAGGCTGTGGAGAATTTTATGCCAAGAGAAGAAGATTTTTTTTAAAGAAATATTCTTAAAAATAAAAAAATAGTTAAGTGTAATTAGCATACATTTAAAAAATGTAGTAGCATAGAGTTACTGAGAGGTGTAGTAAGAAACAGCTGCTAACTTTTAACAACAATTAAAATTTTAGCACCATCTCTTGACTGGGAGCTTCTATGCATACTATGAAATATGTACTATTGAGCATATTTAGTTATTTATGCCTTTAATCATTATAGTATATGATTTCTAGTTTAAAAAAGAGGGAGAGAGGAAGAAAGCATGGAAGAGACACATCCTACGGCTGTTTAACTGTGAGAGATGTAATTCTGTTATGTTTTCTCTTGGAGGCTACTGGCATTGTGGAACAGGTATTGGGAACTGCAAAACATCCACTGTAGACAAGACCTGTGTGCCTGAAAGAATTATCAGGCTTTCTATAGCAATATTTGTTGTTTCTATTGTTTCTTTTAAAATATTTTTCTTACTCTTTATTCCATGCGGTAAAGTAATTGCATGTTACTGCTCGTATATGTATATGTGTGTGTATGTATGTATATGTGCGTGTTGGCACATATCCAGTTGGCGTCTGGTCATGAGCAGTGTCCCCCAGGGCTCAGTACTGGAGCCACTTCTATTTAACATCTATATTAACAATCTTGATGAGGGGATTGAGTGCACCCCCAGTAAGTTTGCAGACAACACCAAGTTGGGAGGGAGTGTTGATCTGCCAGAGGGGAGAAAGGCACTATAGAGGGACCTGGATAGGTTGGATTGATGGGCCAAGGCAAACTGCATGAGTTTCAATAGGGCCAAGTGTCGGGTCCTGCATTTTGGTCACAACAACCCCAGGCAACCCTATGGGCTTGGGGAGGTGTGGCTGGAAAGCTGCCTGATGGAAAGGGACCTCGGTGTACTGATGGGCAGTAGGCTGAATATGAGTCAGCAGTGTGCCCAGGTGACCAAAAAGGCCAGAGGCATCCTGGCTTATATCAGGAATGGTGTGGTGAGCAGGACTAGGGAAGTCATCCTGCCCCTGTACTCGGCACTGGTGAGGCCTCACCTCGAGTACCGTGTTCAGTTTTGGGCACCTCAATACAGAAAGGACATTGAGGTGCTGGAGCAGGTCCAAAGAAGGGCGACAAGGCTTGTTGAAGGGCTTGGAGAATACACCCTACTAGGAGCGACTGAAGGAACTGGGGCTGTTTAGTCTGGGGAAGAGGAGGCTGAGGGGAGACCTTATTGCTCTCTTCAAATACCTGAAAGGTGATTGCAGTGGGAGTGGGGTTGGTCTCTTCTCACTGGTGACAGGACGAGGGGAAACGGCCTCAAGTTGTGGCAGGGTAAGTTTAGGTTGGATATCAGGGGAAACTCCTTTACAGAAAGGGTTGTTAAGCACTGGAATAGGCTCCTCAGAGAGGTGGTTGAGTCACTGTGGCAATTCTCACTTGGAGCAGGTGTTCGGGTAGCAAGGACATGAGAAAGGGAGTGAAAAAATTTGTGAATAACTCTAAAGATGGTTGCCAAGAACATGCAGATGATTTAATGTGTGAACCAAGGACAAAGGGAAGGGAGTGAGTGTGGGTAAAAATAATGTTAAGATACTAGTGAAGCATTCGTCAAACTGACTGCTCTGGGTGTTATCTCTTGAAGTATGTCTTTGTAGTCGCTTATCCAATCGTATCCTTGTTATTGTGTACTCAGAAGCACGGCTCAGATAGCTTAGGTACAGCCAATTATGTTATAACGCTTGTAAGCTGACCAATCATGATTCACCATGTTTAAAGCAATGTATTCTGTAAACCTATATAAGTAAATGGTAAAATGAAATAAAGCTGAAGCTTCTATCACTCATATTGAGTTAGGTCATGCTTCCCCGCGTCATAGAGTACCAAAATCTCTGTTCCCGGCAAGTCACCATCCTGGATGTGCTTAAAAAATCATTTGGATGTGGTGCTCAGAGACATGATTTAGCGGAGGGTTGTTAGAGTTAGGGTAGTTTGGTTAGGTTGTGGCTGGACTCGATGATCTTTTAAGGTCTTTTCCAACCTGAGCAATTCTATGATTCTATATAAGCACACCTACATGTGTGTATATGTATATATGTGCCTATTATTATAGATAATATCTGTCTGGGACAGTTGTTCAACGTCAAAAGTTAATAACTCAGGGGAGCACCTTCCTTAACAGCGTGTGTACACAATGTCATGTATTTAAGTTCTATGAATGTAGTTCAGGTTGAGAGCTTGAAATTGTTACCCATGTCCTATATGAATATCTTAACCTTGAGGCAATTTGGGGTGTTACGATTTCAATCTCTCTAGTGAAAATAACTCTGCTTTATGTAATTAATTAAAATACTAATTGAATCTGGATCTTTCACAATTTAGAATGAGTCCCATAACCAGTGGGCTTAGAAGAACAGCCTTGTTAGCCCTGTGGATGTGTAATTAGTTATACAAGATGAGGTTACTCCAGTAGAATAATTGAGAGCAGCTCACCTGAGAATATCTAAGAGCTGGATATTTAGTGCACTCACTCACCTAGGTTATAGAAGATCCTGCTATGACTTAGCCTGAGCTGGGATTTGATTTATAGCATCTCGGTGAGGCTGTGTCTCTTAGATTGTGGGTTGCTTCAGAGAAAGCTTGTCTAGAATGTTTGAGTGGTTTGGGGTTTATTTTGATGAAGATGATAAAAAAAAAAAAAAAAAATCCTTAAAATTTTTAGTAGTGAAAGAAAAGAGTTTCTTGTGAAGGATAACTGCACAAGAAAATGAAGAACTTAAGTAAAAAATGCATCTACAATTATTGACTCCTGGAATCATAAACTGGTTAATATTATGATTTATCACAATGTCTAAAAAAAGTCACTCCTGTTGTTGATAGGAAAAGTAGATGGGGGAAACATGATATTTGCATTGGCTTGTATTTATGTCCTGATTGCTGCAATTGTTTACACATCTTTATTTCTCCTGATGTTGGATTTATGGAAAAGCCTTAGCACTTGTTTATAATAGATTCTGCCTGCTTAGCAGCAGTTCCTTTGGGAAAACAGAACTCAGATAATTAGGGAACATTGCAGCATGTCTGCTGTCCATAGGATATGACAGCCTTCCTCCTTGCACGATGTGTGATTGTGTGCCTGTTGGTGCTCTTGTCAGCCTGGTCCCAGGCAGCTGTGATATGAGCTGTCCCCTGCCAGATGTTTTCTGTGCACCGGGGTTGGGCTGTGGTTAATACTGGCAAGACACTTACATGGATTCTGCTGCCCAAGACGTTGTCTGTATCTGTTTCTCAGAATGAATGGAGAACTTCCATCCAAGTACACCAAGGAGAAATTTGAACTCCAAATATTGTTAACCCCCTACAGAACTTTAAGCAGAACAAACTATTTTGATCACCTGTAATGGCATGCTGTTTGCATGTGACCGACAAATCTGTCGTATTATGAAACAGGAATGTAAGTGAACCTGCACTAGTTGCTGGTTTTGGCTTCCACCCAAGCACCTAAGTTCTTCTCTGCAGGGCTGCTCTGTACACATCTGGGACTGCTCCAACTCACCTGCAACAGCTTTCACTTGGCCTTGCTGAACTCCATCAGGTTCTTGTGGGCCCACTTCTCAAGCATATCCAGGTCCCTCTGGATGGCACCCCTTCCTTCTGTTGCTTCAACTGCACCACTCAGTTTAGCATCATCAGCAAACTTGCTAAGGGTGCATTCAATCTCACTGTTTGGGTTGTTGGTAGAGATGTTGAAGAGCAATCTATTCCTGGATTCATGTGGAGTAACTATTAGCATCTTTTTTTTGTCTTTCCTGACAAGGAGGTGACCAACAAGTTTTGCTATGTCTGCTAGTTTCTGTCATTTGGAAGATGAAATAGAAATAATCACAATGTATTGTAAATTTCTAACTCAAGCTTTCTTACACAAAGCTTCTTAGTTTGCTCACAGTAGATAATTTTGTTGCACCTCAATCATGGCTAATGTTAACAATAATGGGAATATTATACATTCTTGTCTTATTCTAGTTACTACTACAAACCAATGGACTCTGACAGCATGGCTGCTTTCAAAAGCTTTTTGGAAGTAGCTAATATTTTTCATGAAAGCAGCTTGTCACTTCACATTAGCTCTATAGAATGAGAGCAGCCACTTGATGCTGATAGTTTAAAGTTGCTTTGGTCCTTTATGTTCTGGAAACCTACTTCTTGACAGGTTGTGGAAGAAAAATGTACTTCATTTTTTTCCTCTCATATTGAGAATAATCCAGTTGTTTTTTTTTGATAGATGTAGAGACTAACAATATAATCTGAAATGCCCATTCTGGGTCCCTTTTTTGATTGCACCAATGTCTTCTGAACAGTCTGTAACCTCTTAGTCCCTTAGTCACCTCTAATGCATTATTTGTTGCTTGTTTAACTAAGGTTCTCTCACTTTCCACTTCTGTGTTTACTTGCCTTTGTTGTTTCTGATGCTTTGAGCCTTTTAAATCGCAGCTGAACTGTCAGAAGGTCTTTATCATGAGATCTTGTCCATTTTTTAGACTTATCCATTCAAGACAACATAGACATACATGTCTTGAACTTTGCTCTTTATTAAGAATTTTTCTGCTTAGGTTGACAGGGCCTCCAGTACTGCTTTCAAGAAATCTATTGGCTGTTTAGTTGCGCTATACAGATAGCATACAGATAGGAAAGCTCTCTTTTTTCACTCATATTCTCAGTTTCCAGATGCCATTTGTCAAACTGTGTCCTCTGATCCTTTTCTGAGTCATTGTGGCCTATCAGCCAATGTCACTGGGCTTTTGTCCCTTGTTTTTTTCCTAGCTTCTTATCATCCAGTCCTTTGCTCTTTTTTTCCTCGCTGCTACTAAAATAGCATCAAAAGGCTGTTTTTCCCTTTTTCATTTAATTCTGTTTGGAAAAATGTTTCTACTTTCCAGCTGTACTTTCTGTAGTGTCTTTTCTGCAGGATAATTGCAGTGATTGCAAGATACCCAGGTCTTTAAGTTGAAAAGTGCTCTTTAAGGCTTTGGGCTTTCAGTTATTGATCATTACCTGGAAACTGTTTTTGAGGTTCTTATCCTTAATTTTCACTTTAGCTGACTAAAATTTATTGTTGTATTCTGTGGTTTTGTTTGTAAACTTTTTCTGAGGAATTTCAGAAATTGCATTAAAAGAAAACACTTCAGTTTCTGCCTTCTTTTAAGTAGAAAATGTGGGTCAAACTTGAGGCTTTCTTTGTGGAAACCACATGACAAATTTAAAAGCAGCTTGGGCTTAAATCTCTATATCACCTTTAGGGTACCAGCTCTGCCATCATGAGATGCACAGGCTGCAAGTAACATACAAATCTAAGACACCAGAGGAGGAGAAAAGCATGTTGAATCATGAGGAGGACAAGTTACCTCTATAAAAAGAGCAAGGTGGAAAAAAGAAACTAAAATGTTAAAGAAAGCTATGATTTTCATTTCAGACGGAAGTTATTGCTGTAAGTTTGGATAAATTAATAAGTAATAATAAAAATAAGGGTAGAAATTGTATTTTCTGGAAAACTGTCTAGGAATCAGCTAGGTGGAAGATGTAGAGTTTACTACTAGCATCATTTGTACCTCTGTTTTAAATTTCCTCACTAAATTTTTTTTTAATTTTATGTGGATTATCCTTACCATCAGAAAAATTGAGGACCACAAGTCCTATAGTTTATTCCTAGAACTCTTGTATATAACTTCTTTTCAGTCTGATTTATGATTTCCTCTTTTAAAAGGCGTGTGAGATTGCAGACTATTTTTTCCATTCTTGCAGTTTTTACAAATCTTAGGTACATGTGTTATGCTGCATCTGTTGTTGATCTGATATGGAAGTTACAGCTTTCCGTTAGTTTTTATTCCCACAGGAAATTCATAATGTTTTTCTACGTAGGTTTATTTTCTGGTTTATTTCTCCTTGTGTGGTGATCTGTAGCTTCCTTATCTAAAGATTTAAAAAAGATGGGGCTTTTTGTTGTTGTTACTTTGTTTCCTTGTTTATTTGTTTTTCCAATACTTTCAACTGGCAACAGAAGTGTTTGGCAAAACTCTAGCTGTGAATATATGTGCTATTTTCAAGGTCTGTTTTCCAAGATCTGATATAGACTTGGAAGTATGTTGCTCTAAATGAGAGCTTGCATGAGCTAGTAGAGCATGTGTTTCTTTGTGCATTCATTTTTGCTGGGGGAGGCAAACTAGCAAGACGAGATTTATTCCACACAACTAACTCATTCCCAGATATTCCTTTCTTTTGGAATATCGCTGTAATAGCTCCTAGGCATGCAAGCAGTTTTTTCACAAGTAACATCAGAATTCTTTGTACATAACAGTATATATCTATGTTAGGTGCTCTCTAATAAGAGTGCTGTGTAGGTGTATCAGCAGATGGATTTCAGTGAGAGCTATCTGGAAGTGTCAGACAAACTTTTGCTTATTATCTCTATGTAATGATTAGGTAGAATAATACTTTTCAAAGACTTGCAAGTATTAAGGACAGACAGGACCATTCAACCATCCAATAAGACTTTTATGTATGTCAGAACAATATATTTCTGAAAATAATTCTAATGCTACCAAACTGCTCTAATGACTCAATGAGGTATGCTGCCTAGGATACGAAACAGTGCAGATGAGGGAAGTATTAAGCTCCATATGTTGGTGACAGGTCAGCACACCTCAAGTACTTTATAGTGAATTCCCTTGAATGTTCTACTAGTAAGTATTGAGAAACAAACATCTCTTTGATGGCACACTGGAAAGACTTATTTCATCCCATATAACTGAATATTAGTTTAAATGATTGTGTCAGTGTGTTCATATTGAAGCTTGTGAATGTCATTAGAAACAAATTTTCACTTTTCCTGACAACATTACTAGTGATTTC
Source organism: Pavo muticus (assembly GCA_016647715.1). Taxonomy (NCBI): domain Eukaryota; kingdom Metazoa; phylum Chordata; class Aves; order Galliformes; family Phasianidae; genus Pavo; species Pavo muticus. The sequence goes on from JACDJE010000008.1 coordinate 3,262,723, forward strand.
AGATGGCTTATATCACCTTAAGGTGACTGATTTCTGCACCTCCCTGATGTCCAGTTTCTTTGCAAGGACAGACAACGCCATTCTGGTCAAGTCCAGAGTGCATTCTTGTGCTCCTGTACCCACTGAGGTTAGTGCAAGAATGCTTAGTTATTTCAGAAGGAAGCCTGTTTAGAAATCAGTAAAATGCTGTCACTTCAACCCACCTGCCTACCAACACTTTTGCTTAATTAACAGATTAAAATAGTAAAACTGAACACAGTTACTTGTTTACTGGAAAATGTAGTGATTTTTCCCTTTTGTACATGCTTCCCCATTAGGCCTGAGCCTTGCCTAAGGATAGAGCTTATTTATGTTCAGAGGGCTTACCACCACTGATGAGCAGTTTACCTGCAGCGGTGTTGGCGGTGGGATTGTGGGTGGAAGTAATCCCAGTTTATGTATGTAGTGATTGATCTGAATTTGACCATTACTACTCAAAAAA
>JACDJE010000008.1:3263244-3453780 GCA_016647715.1 Pavo muticus
GTAGGCTGGAGTCATTACAGACAGTTGTGAGAGGATGTCAGCACAGTGCTCAGTAGCCATGTAAAACACAACAAATTACTAGAGGAAAGCAGAGATCAAAGTGAGTGTCATTATACCATGGTAGATTTTTATGATGTATCCATGCGTACATCTCTGCTCCTCCTACATTTCAGAAAAGGATGTCATGGAAGTGAGAACAGTGCAAAGGAAAGCACTTAGTAATCAAGTATGTAGAAGAGCTTGTGTATGAGGAATAACTAAGTAATTGAGAATTCTTCAACCTGAGGAGGGGACAGCTGAGGGGGCCGTGATAGAAGCCTGCAGTATCACAGTTTGGAGAAGGTAAGCAGCTGCTAGATGACATCTAATGCAAAAACAAGGGGGTACAGAATGAATCTAGTGAGGGCCTTTCATAGAGACATGTCATGAGCTGTGCTGTGTGATCTGACTAAGCCAACTTGTGGCACTCCTTGCTGCTGGGTGCTGTATATGCTACATTCAAACATGAAAAAGAACAAAAATTCATGTGTGACTATCGAGTGTGAAGATGGTTTCTGTCTCAGGTGGTCCCTGGCCTACAGCTCAGTGCCAGGAGGAACAACCAGTGTGATTGTGCCATGTCCTCCTCTTCCATTTTGTCCAACTGCTAGGCTACTGTTGGAGAGAGGATATTGGTCTCTATGAATCTCTGGTATGAGCTGTGTGTTTTGCTTCAAGGCTGATAAATCTCTTGTTTCCAATGTCAGGGCCATTGCTACAAATGTGGAAGACCTCTCCAACACTCTTGATCAGCTTCTCAATCTATACTCTCTCTGGTGATTTTTATTGCCTGGTATCACAGAACAGATTACTAAGGCTTCAGATAGGAATCCTGTTGTGGCTGTAGCAAAAGCTTATTTAAACACAAGATGTTTCAGAGGAAATATCAGGAGGAGGCAACAAATTGAGGTTTTGTGATTAAAAATTCAGACAGAAAAAGAACAGAAAGGTAAATCAGGTGCTAGCACTCACCTTTGCTGTAAGTTGTAGTCTATCCTGAAACTGAGACAAAGTCATGGTGCCTTCTGTTCTTTGTTCTTTTCAGCGAACACCTGCTTAATCACATAAGCTGACATTATCACATTCTAGGCAGTTTTACATCTCCAAAATGATGCCCTTCAGTGCAGCTGTAGAAGATCCCTGAGGTAGTAAATCTGTCTGTTCTGTGCTGTTCAGAGTTAATCTATAGCAACTGTTTGACTTTTTTCTTCCACTCTGCAAATTTGAGCATAATATTTGAAGCATAGCCTAGGTAGGAAGCCTAGCAAAAGCAAAAAACAACAGAGTTTACAGGTCAGGGAGGGAAAGAGAACTTATTTCTAGCTCACTCATTCCAGCCTGTCAAATTTTCCATAGTTCTGCAATATGTAGTCAAGTTTTTGGTGCATATTGTACCTGTTACTGAAAGACTTGTCTAGGAGTGCATGGTCTGCTATGCAGCTGTCTCTATTGCTCTCTCTAGGTGCCAATGGGATACTCCTTCTGACAGTAAATACCTGAAGCAACTGTCTGCATCCAGTTAATGTTAATACTGAAAATAAGTCAGTAATGATTAAAGCTATGGATTTGGTATTCTGAAGCACTTCCCTGAAAACACCTGCTATCTTACAGCATTTAAGTGCTGTAAAAATGTAATTTGATCATAGGTAACCACCATTCTCTAGTGCAGTCATGATCATGAATCTCTGCTCACAGTGGACCTTCTTGCCCGAGTTTTACAAGGTTGTCTGTGGTGGAGTTCCTCCTGATTTTGCAAGAGGTAGAACATAACCCTGCCCAAATATTTACTTTATGTGGAAAGTTCAGAGTTTTTTTCCTTGGAAGCCTTTCTCCATCTTGTTCATCTGCAACCAATCTCAAAACTGTAAACACTTTATAACCTCTCTCTGGTGTAATACTGTTCCTTTCCCCCCCTCCTTTTTTCTGTACTGCTGTCAGTTTCCACTGTTTTTAAACCTCATTGGGCAGAATATATTTGGGGTAAAAAAAAATACAGTAACATGAATGCTCAAAATCCTTATGCTGACATTCATTCTTTCCCAGTCCATGTTTAACCACTGACTCTGAACTGCTGCCGAATCCCCTATTTCTTGCATGCAAATATTAGCTTAGCATCTCTGACCGATTTGTTTCTGCAAAGGTGAAGGTGCATTGACTTGGTATCTTGGCCAATTGTCTGTCCAGGTAATTACACTTTTGTCTATATAAATTTAGCTCTGACTTTTATTTCAATAGCTGACCATATTCTGCCTGTTGCATTTCAAACCATTCTACCTGCTATTTTGTTGAGTTGTTGTCTTCTATTACCTAAAATTACCTTCATTTTGAATTGCGTGGCAATCCATTACTCTATTGTCTCTCTTGACACACAGTGCATATTGAAACCTTTAGGGAGGTAATATACTTCTGTGAGTTATTATTATTAACTCAATTACTATTATGGAATGGAAAATATGGACATATCTGCAAGTTAAAATCAAGATGATACAGCAGAGGACAAACATCAAAATATTTTAATATTAAAATTCAAGATTATAAAATAGTCCAATTTTTTTCAGTATGTCTTATACACAAGAGTAAAATAATTACCCAAAATTTACTTTGTATTTTAATGTTATTCGACTCTCATCCTTCTCTTCAGAACTCTTCCTGGCCCTGAGAAGAAGAGTAGTTTCTATGAGGATTTTTGCTAATTGACAGCGAGTTAATTTCTAGTTTTTCAGGAAGTCATACGTTTGCTTTAGGTTTTTGTAATTGAAAGAATGAGGCCCTTCCAAAGTTAGTGTCATTGTTCTTCAACAAGCTTTTATCTGCTTCCAATGTAGATCTGCTGCCTATCAAGTAATGTTCATCAAGGCAAGTATGCAATCTGCTGTATTCAAAACCTAATATCTAATCTGAATTTCCACTCTTTTCTGACCACCCCTCTTGGGTTGTAGCTCAAGATCCAGTTGGATTTCTGGGCTTCAAGTGGACACTGTGCACTCACATCAAGTTTTACATCCATCAGAACCCTCAAGTTCCTTTCTACAGGGCTACTCATTGAGTTCTCCCAGTCTGCACGAGTACCTGGGATTGCCTTTACCCGAGTGCAACACCTTGCACTTGGTCTTGTTGAAACTCTGAATCCTTTTGGATGACATTCCTTCCTTCCATTGTATCAACTGCACAACTCAGTGTCATCAGCAAATTTGCTCAGAGTGCACTCAGTCTCCTTTTCTAGGTCATTGATAAAGATATTGAAGAGTGCCAGTTCCAAGATGGACCCCTGCGGGTTATCGCTTGTTGCCAGCCTCCACCTGGGCATGGATCTGTGGACCACAACCCTTTGGCTGTGGCTGTCCAACTAATGCCTTATCCACTGAATACTCCATCTTTCAAATCCATATCTTTCCGATTTAGAGATGAGAATGAGATGTGGGACCATATCAAAGGCCTTGCAGAAGTCCAGGTGGATGAAATCAGTTGCCTGCCCTTTGTCTACCAGTGCTGTTACTTCATTATAGAAGGCCACCAGATTGGTCAGGCACAACCTTACCTTGGTGAAGCCATGCTGGCTGTCTTGGATCACCTTTTCATCTCAAATATACCTTAGCATCTGTTCCAGGAGGATTTGTTCTATGTTTTTCCCAGGCACAGATGTGAAGCTTACCACTTTCTCCCTTTCTTTAAAATGGGAGTGATGTTTCCCTTGTTCTAGTCACTGGGGACTTCACCTGACAGCCACAACTTCTCAAATATGATGGAAAGTGTATTGACAACTACATCAGCCAGTTCCTGGGATGCATGTCAATGAGCCCTATAGACTTGTACATGTTCAGTTTCATCAGGTGGACTTAAACTTACTGTTTACAGATGGAGGGATTTTCTCCTCTGCTCCTGCCTTGAGGGGTGTCCTAAGCTATTGTATTTCTCTACTTTGCTTTCCTGTGCTATTGGCAGCTAGAGCATTTCCATACTTCTGTCGCTTGTTCTGGTCTTTTGTTTATCCATTCATGTTCCTTAGATGCTGATGGACTGGACCGCTTGCTTTCATGGTGTATACAAGGGGTGAAGTTTCATTCCATTTTACTTTATTAAGTTGTGGCAGCATGTATTGGTCTTTTGGGGGCATGCTGCATTTCACTCCTCCACAAAGACCTTTGAGTTATTTGCCTCTACATACCTGGAGCTTGTGTGCAGTTATTCTATGTCTTGAGATTCACTTTTAAGTGAATATTGATCCATCCTATCTAGACTTTAAATACTGTGCATTAGTAGTAATAAAGCTTTTATTGCTACAAAATATGATACAGAGGAAAATACTAGTGTGAGTCCTTGCAGTCAGCGTGATTTCATGATCCAGAGCAAAAAGCATAGAAGGTACACAGTAAGAATCCAATGTCTGACAAAGAGAATAAATGAGATTCTCATGTGCTGTGCAGCGCTTGAGATCACCTACTTTAGTACTGGTGAGATGCACTGATCAAGTCACTATCAATGTGAACTCCAGGATTCAGTATCTTGTACCAGTATCGTGCTGATTGTTGAGCCTGGGAGCTTTTTCTTTAGGCTGTTCCCTACAGGCCCTGAGAGCATCAGTGCTGAACCTTAGCTCAGCTATTTGCTGAGTGTAGCACTGGGACAATACAGTTTGCCCCGGAACTTGGTTACCTTTGCAACCTGCTGACTGCATAGCACAAAAGAGTAAGACAATTGTTCCCATTACTTTGTGCAGGCTAATTTATATGAAATTAATATTGGGAGCTACCTTCTGGATTAAATTTACATGTCTTGCTGGTAGTTTGCAGTCAGTGCCTTGAGGCACTTCTCCTGACCTAATATGAGCAAAGATGTGTGACTCAAGGAACGTGTTGGCTTGCCATCTGTCCTGGCTGGTGTGCTCTTTCAGACACATCCCTGGAGGCTAAGGAAGAGAACAATGCAGTTGGGAAGATTTTATCCATTCAAAAAACACTTGCTTTTTGTTTAGGTATGACTTTGTCTGTTAGCCATTAATTATACAAAAGCAGCCTAACACCTATGGCTAAAGTTCAAGGGAGTTTGTACATTGCATACAAACTTGTTTGAAATAGTTATGCTTTAATTTTAAGTTCCAGTTGTTGGTAATTTTTGTTAGAAGGAATCACCTAACCTGACTCGTTTCAAGTTGTATGAATGTTAGGATGCCCATACAGTTTTGTCACTAGGCTCTTGAAATAAGCCATCTGTTAGCACAATTTACATCAGAAAGTAACTTCCACTCTGAACTGGCTACATAATTTGAGAACAATACTGTTGCTTCTCCCAGCTTTGTACTGTGTTTCAGTGTTTGTTAGTAGCTCCTGAAGGCTTTATCAGCTGTAACTCTGTGCCTGTTATGTATTAGAACTTTCTTCATGGTTCCCAGGGCTTACCACAGTCTTTCTTCAATTTTGTTCACCCGTGTTAAACTCAGTTGTACTTACCCTGTAGGAGAGTTGAATGCAAAAAGGAAAGTAATGTATATACTGGATTGAGTGCAAGCTGAGCCCCTCAGCTTTCACAGGAAGACAAACAGTTATGTCGCAGTAATTCATCACCTTTGTCCATAGTGAATAAGAGTCAGTTACAATCTGAAGTACCACATTATTTCTGATCTCTTGAAAGAGGGACAAGCATACGAATCTGTGCAATACCAGTTTGTGGATACTGATGTTTTGCCCAGAGAGGCTGAGGGTGCTCCATCCCTGGAGGTGTTCAAGGCTGGGTTTGATGGGGCCCTGGGCAGCCTGATCTAGTACTTAATCTAGCGGCTGGCAACCTTGCCTGTGGCAGAGGGGTTGGAACTTGATGATCCTTCAGGTCCCTTCCAACCCAAGACATTGTATGATTTAATGATATATACTATCCTGCCTGTTCTTCTCTTTTTCTCTGGGAGGAAAACATTCATTTCTCTCTATTGTTAGTCCTCATCTGAGACACCACTTGGTGCTAACAAGACCACTTAACTGAAAAACGTTTCAGGTCTCTGCATTCACATTATTTTTCCTCTGTGGATAATTTCCCTCTTTTCATAATGGAAAGTCAACCTGTCTGAGGATTTTTTAAATGGAAATTTGGAGGGCTTTAAGTTGCTGCAAACCTGATTCTTTGTCCCTTGTCCCCTCCCAACTCCCCCTACCTTCCTTCTTTTCTGCTAACTACTGCTTTACTCAGTGAATAATTGATGTTATAATGCAATTTGGTTTGGCAAAAGATGCAGTGTAATATAAACTTAGGGCAGTGCTTCAGATGTTTGGGTAAAATCCTGAGCTGTCTGCAGGGCGTTTGTTGAGGCAACTCTACTGATCTCATGGCAATGGACACCCGCCCACCAGGGAGGACTGCTGCTGTTTCAGGGCTCTTACTCAGGTGACTTTCCCACCACTGAGCATCTTTTAGTTTCTTCTTTCACTCATAGCGAATGGAAAGTTTGCTTCCATGTATCATGTATTGCAAATTCTAAGGCAAAGCAGGAGAAGTGCTTCATAAAGGAAGAGCTGAACTGTTCTTTGTATAGAGCTATAAGTTAATGAGTATCTTCATGTGGTTAAGTATTATGAAATATGTTTATAGGCTTCACAAAAAGTTTTCAACTTGCCAGTAATATGTGTAAATAGGGATGACTTCCCCAACATACTCAAAGTTTTCTCCTTCCTGAATACTGGAAGCAGTGGAATGAGAGAATTAAATATAGAAAAAAAGACGAACAAATACTGCAGTCCATGAATAGATATATTGATTCTGAGATGCAGACTTAGACTCCCTTAAGATACCATTTTGGAAACAGCATAACTTAGATTGTTCAGGAAATGGCAATGATTACTTAATAGATTTTCATCAATGTTGAGTGCTGCCCCAGCCTGAAAAATAATTGCATAGCAACTGGAAATGGAAAAATGTCTTTTATTTCAGTAGTTTGTATCTTAAAGTGGTGGTGCAGCTTGATATAAAATATTCTAAGCTTGTGGTAATAGCGTCATTTTATAAGATTTTTCCTGAGTTCTGTTGTCCAAAAGTTTGTTCTAGAATGCAGCTCAAATATTCCCTGATGTTATCCTGTTACCTCTAGTTGTGATGCACATGATCCTCTATAACATTCTCTTATCACCACCCCAATTAGTTTCTCCTTGCTTTCATACATTAATTTCTTTTAGTTATTTCTTAGCTCTCTCTATAAGTAAATAGAAAAGTAAAATAAAATTGCTTGTGTTTCACTTGGTTCTGTGTACTACCTCTTGCTTTTGGCCGAGCAGCCCAGCGCTCCCCTGGCCCAGAGGGAAGGTCTGTATAGTGCATTTCCCTGGGGACAGCTGCACTGTGCCAAATGCTGTGGCGGCTTTGGTGCTTAAAGGCAGGCAGAAGGTGGTCAGATGTGAGGAAGTTCGGAGCATCTCCCTGAGAATTTAACTCAGATCAGCAACAGTTTGTGGTTAGTTTTTTTTTTGAGATACCTTTTCTAGGTCTTGAGAGCAGGTGATGCCTGTTCTTGTCCTTGGGTTTTACTGAGCAGCTGCTCAGCTGTGTTTATTTTCATGAGATGGCTGTTAGCTAGTGTAATTTTACATTGCCATGCATCATCTTAATCTTGCAGAAAACATACTGAGCTAAGTACTACCACTTTTTGGAACTTGGATAACTTTCCTGAACAACTCTTGTTAGCACAAGCACAGAATAATAATATTTGTGCTACAATCTTCCCATGCCAAACCTATTCCAGAGACTGCCAGTTATGCATGTGGCCATCTCTGTGTAAAACTTAGTAGTTTTGCTTTTGAGAAACTATGGAAACAATCAGGAGATAACACAATGTAAGGAGCCAGCTACCTGCAGTAGGATTCTAATTGCAGAAACCTCTTTCTTGTGGAAAAAAATCACAAATGTGTATTGAATCTATATCAGGTAAATCTGTATTTGTGTGTCTAGGTACCTAGTATTTTGTTTAAAGCAAACAGGAGCAGAACATTTTTGTGTTGTTAACAGCTGAAGTTCTTTGTGATAGCTGTGATTGCACACCACAAGCAGCAATCTGCTGCTCCTGCTAATCCTTTCAGCCTCTGAGTGCTTCTGGGGCTGTGCAGCCTGAGTTCATCAATGTTAACATAGAATCAAATAAATATTTTTCAAAGGGTATTACAAATGTTGTTTATAATAAAAGCCTTGTAATTCCTGACTCACTGTGTGCTGAATGTGTGAGCAGATGGAAGGCTTTCCGCGCGGGCTGTGCTGGGAGAGCACCATCTGCTTGGCCAGGCCACCTCTTGGTGCCTCTGCCACCGGTGTGGCTCTGAAGGGTGGCCTAAAAGTGCTTCAGCTTTTTTCTCCCCTTTTTCTAATCATTTACTTTTCCAACCTGACAAAGTGAAAAGCTGGTAGCAGTAAAAGCTCAAGTACAAATGTAAATAGTTTGCTTGTTTATTCTTAAAATATAAAAATCTATTAAACTGGCAGATTCTTATCTTGTTGGTGGCATAAGGTAAAAATAATGGATACTTGCTTAGAAGAGCACTGCATGATGAAGGAAAATAGAGATTCATTAGATTTCTCTTAAGCTACTGAATGGAACTCAGCAAGAACTTAATTTTCCATGAAGTCCACTAAGCTGTATAAATATTCAAATGTATCAGCAACTTGAGTTGTGAAATTGTGCTCTTATTGCATTCTTTTGTTTCCCATTTCCGCAGCAAAATTGCATCAAGCAGTGTCATTTCTTACAAATATAATTGTGATGTGTGTTCATTAATCTGCAAAGATTGACCTAGATCCCTCCTGTGCTGATCAGGTGACAGCTGATGTAATCAGGTGTACTAAACTTCTGGTGACATCACAGGTTTACCTGTACTAAAGCCTCTGCTTGAAGCAGGTAATTAAGATGAGCAGGAAAGAGCAGCAATTTAGACAGGCAGACTGGTAGGAGATGGCCACAGTACTGTCTTCTTACAGGAATATAGAATTGCTCCTATAATTTGTTTAGAATTGTTCTAGAAACGGAATGTTACTCCGCGTGCAGCACTTTGTGGTTTTTGTCTGGGCATTTTTGCAGACAAGTTTAAAGAAGTTTTCTTTATGACTTTAGAAAGCCAACAAGAAAACAGTATCTGCTTCCTGCTATTTGAATGGAGTTATGTATGTAGGGATGCCTGCTAGCACCAGCCCAGTTCCTAGAGGGAACATCTAGCTGTCCTCAGTTGTGATGTATATGTGGATTGGGAAATGTCCTTTGCTATTGTGGCTACCTCATCTGGAGACTGTTCCCTGATTTATAAACATGTTTTGAGTACGTACATCAGGACTAGAGGGAGAATAACGAAATGTGAGTAGTTTTCAACCTGGCATATATCCAGATTACTAGATATGCAAGATCTACTTCGCATTGCTGCAAAGCAAGTGTATCAAGATATTTCATATAATTTTTATCATTCTGAAAAAAGAAATAATTGCTCAGTGGCAAAAATTTTAAAAGTGCTCTTGTCAAAGTCAACTTAACTCTCTAGAACCACATTCTTAGACATAGGTCTTAATTCTTCTCTAAATGCTGATGTTTTCATAAATAATGCATATCTAGTACTGTTTACTATTGTATATGTGCAGTGATGCTCATCTTCAGTTTCGTGAATAAAGTACCTGGCAAAGAGAGGGGTCTGTTTTCACAATGCAGGCAAAATTTTTTGTATGAAGTACCAAACCACAACATACTGTATTTACTTTTAAGCTCCATAAATTGCTCTGGGATTCTCAAAGTCAATTGTAATGCATTGGCTTAGCCAGTTCCACTGCTTCCATTAGTGCCTTTCCTAATGCATGCTGTGCAGTCATTTGCTGGTAGCTATGGATAAGGTGATTGTTGTGAGCTACTACATGACCCAGATAGAAAATTATTCTTTAGCTTCCAGAGCAGCAAATCTTAGTTTTGACTGCAGTGCACATTGTCATTCGCAACCTGAGCTCTCTAGACTGAATCTTTTTATTTTTTAATTTGACTCACTGCCAGTAATGTAAATGCATAGAGAAGTCAATTCCATGCCATAATGCACAATATGGAAGTTAATTGAAACTCTTGAGATAGATAACTTTGAAATGCTTTTCCAGTATGTACTTAACAGGACTTAAGAGCTATTTCCTTCACTGTTTGATTTCTTTGGAGAGATCAGAGTCCTTGAGGCAAATTTTTGTTCAAGTTATTATTTTCTTCCCATTAGATACAATAAGGGATGGACAGGCTTAAATTTTAAGATTGCAGCCTGTCCTAGAATTTCCTTTTGCTTTGGAGAGTGCTGATTTGACTGTGACTCAGAGTTGAAATTTAAGATATCAAATGCTGTCTGTTAGCATCGTATTTATTCCATTCTGACCAGCTGAAAAGAATTTAACATAAGTCCTGGCCTCATACTCCTTTCTCCCTTGTAAAGGGCATACTACATTTTAACCTAGATTTTGGCTACATACTACATAGTCCACCCTTGCTTTTCCCTCTTTATCCTTGATCTACTCCATTTAGAATGAAAGTATTCCTGATGTAACATGCACTGACATCATAGGACCACCTGGCCAGCACTGGGGCTATGTGGAGTTTGCTTGACGGAGTTGGAACCCATACAGCAAGAAGTGACCCAAATAAGTACTGGCAAAAGCACTGATTTCCTGGGACCCATTACACGTTGTAGGTAAGCTTATGTAGAGTGAGGCTGTGGAGTCCTAAGGAGACCAACACCTATGTCTTGTAGAATATTCCTGGAGCTCTGCCAGGTATGTAATATGTGCTGTCTGGACTTCAGTCTTCTGGAGATTTCATGTACAAGTTATCGGGTCATGTACATGTTGACTGACCCAGATGAAGTGGGCAACATAAACTTCTTTCCAGTATAAACTTTTATGTATTAAAATTAGAAGTGCACTATCCTCACGTTGTCTTAAAGAGAAAAGCAATAGTAAGCAAACTGAACCCATTTCTGCAGTTTCGGTCCTTGCTTCCAGCTTTGTGGGAAGGGTTGTTTCTTTTATCCCCATTAAGTCGCAAGTGGAATAGCTCCAACCAGTGCTGGCATTTGGGCAATTTGCACCTGTAATCAGCCCTTCTGTTTTGGGCAACACTATCCTCCTCATTCAGTGCCTCTGCATTGTTCCCACTGTCAGTTTAATTCACTGCTTCATTTCCCCCTTTCTTTTGTCAAAATATCCAAACTGCACTACCTCTCATTGGCTGACTAGAGCTAAAGGAGCATGAATGAGTTGAGTTACAAGTGACAAATTTGGAGTTAGCATGTTTTATTCCACGTGCTGATGAGTTTAAACAATGGAGACATCGCCCACTGATCTCTTGTTTGCCAGTCATGAGGAACCTTGTGCCAAAGGCCTTGGTGAGGCCAAAGCTTTCTGTGCTTTCCCATAGCTCAGAGCTCAGTGTCTGACATCAATCAAAGTAACTGTCATACAATTAATTAAGGAATTATTTTTTTTAATATTGTTTTGCTTGTGAGCCTGTTTGAATACAGAGTAGGTTATTAACAGCTGTTATTAGCACCATTTGTGAATGTTATTTAACATGAAGATAAATAATTATGCATTCCCTACACAGTTTATAACAAAAGTTTTACTTGATTTCCTTGTTTTAAGAGGTTTCATTACAACAAAAGAATAATGTTATATTGTTTTGATGAAAACCTAGTAATAGTAGTATGTAAAGTGCAAAATAAGTTCTACTCCTTTTATATTGCTTTTATTTGGATAGGTACTGCTCTATCTCAAAGTACCAGCTATTGTTTAGTGGTTGGGATTTCATTTCACATAATTTTTTTCAAGGTCAAAATATTTGTCATCTCAGGCTTGAAAAAAAAAACACAAAAGGGGAAAGGTCTGCCAGTATAATTTCAATGAATTGATATTAAAAGGTTTTAAAATATATTTTAGACAAATATATAACGTTTGTGCTGTTTTAGTAATGCTTTCAGTCTTTACTAGTATTCCTCAGCTGAACAGGGGATATTTCCTCACTTCTGTGTTCAAAATCAAAATGCAGCCTTTACGGCGTGCCTGCTTTAGATTTGAATGTATTTATCCGTAGTGCCCAGGCATGTCTTTGCTTTATTAGATATCTACAATTAATCAGTAACTTTTGTTTTGGCTCTGGATATTTCATGCTTCTTTTTTCTATGATAAGATGCACTTTTGGAGATGCACGTTATGCGGTCTTTCTTGTTCCTCAGAGAATCCACCACTGGATTTCAGAATAATTTGGGAAGGCATTAAATTAAGAAACTTTTAAAAGACATTCTCTTTTAAAGTCATAATCCCTTGCTTTTGATATTAACCAGTTGTTGTAGTGCAAAATAGTGTGTTCATATGCATATGTGTAAAAGTATCTGGGATAAAGGCAGTGCATGGTATTTCCAAAGGCACAGATGGCTGTTAAGTCTTTCCTGGCCCTACACAAAACCAAATGTTCTGTCTCAGCTGTAGAAATTATTAACATAGCAGGAAAACGTATGAAATATTACAGATTCAGATCAGTTTTCATTTCTGAGAGTCTAAATAGGAAAGAGAATCCTTTTCAGTTGTGTAAGTGCTGGGACAGCGGCCCCTTTCCTTCCTCCTGGTGATACGGAGGTGCTGCAAATTGATGCAACACACAGTTTTATCCACTCTTAGGCTTCTTTCTGCTAATAGGCCAGGCCAAGGGGTATTGTAGTTAAATGGCAGTTATTCTATTAATTATAACATCCCACCTTATGTTATTTTAATAAGGAGATACTTTGGATGGGAATGTAAATTTGCTTAGCTATACATGTCATCTATTATTCTGCCTTGAAAACAATATGGTCATTACTTGCAAAGCAGTTTTTGCTAGAGAAGGTGCTGAATTCAGGAAGTGCTAAAAACACTCTGTAATGGATGTGGAAAGTGAATTTCATGTAGTAACTTACAGACCATCTTCCCTGAATATCATACAGCTCATTGCCTTTTGTATGAATTTCTTCTGCATGAAAGTGAAGTGCGAGGGGAATAAGTGTAGTTCAGGATCATCTCCTCAATCTCTAAGCAGAGAAGCACATAAATCTGTGAGATCTGATGATAGGGAACTGAGTACTAACTGTGTTGGTTCTGAATGTCTCTGTAATAGCATCAGCTGTCATTTCAGATGACTACACGTCATCTGTAATTCTGCTATGTCATCTGCATACTGTTTTAGAGAAGTAGAAATAAGTTATAGCATTACAGGACTCAGACCTGCAAAGATTTATTTGGAACACTTTGCTGTCTTTCGCAAGAGTTATTAGGTCATCTGTGTCATGTAGGAAGAAAATTTATATTTGTTAGCCTCACCAGAAAATCACTGCAGGTTTTATATCCAAAAAAGACAGGACAAAATATTATATTCCAATACTACATGTAAACCTATTTTCAGTCATCACTTTGTCTCAATCTTTTTTTTCTAATGAAAATTTAAATTTGAAGTTTCATGATGCAGCAGAAAGCTGTGTCAGAGTTTAAACAGAAAAGCCCTGAAGCTGTGTCCTTTCATTTAAGTCCTCCTCTCTCTGCAAGATCTTCCTCCTCTTCTGTATTCTCCTGCCTCCCCTTCCAACCCAGTTTCCTGGAGCAAGATAGAAGAATAAAATTAATGACGGAAATTAAAACAAAACAAAAAACCTACTAGGTTATATTGATGGCTAATACAAAATTTACACTCCTGAATGCTTCTGCAGCAGGAAGTCCAACTGTCTGAACATTGAGGGCTGTGGCTCTGGGAAGAAGTCAATTTGACCTTCTGAATGTGTGCTAATCCTAGTTGGGATTAGCAGTCTAAACAAATGAGACTGATAAATATTTGAGGATAGTAGAATTGCTTACAATTACCCTGTTGATGAAAATTGCAGAAGTCACAGAGGAAGACTTTATATGCTATTTGCTTTGTGATCTATTTTGATTGTTTTCACAGAAGTGTTTAGAAGTCTAGAGACTTTGCATAGAGTTGTGCTAGCTGCTTGCACAGTTCTTATCCTTCTGAGCTCAAACATACATTCCTTGCACCTTGCGCCTTTTCTGCTTCTGCCTTCTCCAGGGACTGAGGCCCAGAAAAATGCTTCTGCAGCGTGAGAGGATTCTCTGAGAAATGCTGCAACCCTCTGCCCTGTTTCTGAGCTGGGGGTGTATTAATGCCTTTCCTCATGGTCTTTTGAGAAGGACAAATCTAGCGGTTAATGTATGTCTCTAGAACAGTGAGAAGTGCTCTGAACAGGAGCTGTCATTCCAGGAGCTGGAATTTTTAGGAGGCTGCTGTTGCTACAGAATTAGAGCATTGATTTTACTGGAAGACTTATAATGTGAGAACAATGAAAACCTGCCAGAAGTCCCATTGCTTTAACAGGATGTAATAGGCCATTTTAGACTGCAGGTGTAAGAAGTGTATTGCGCATGACTTTCCATGTAGTTACAATAGCATTAAATGAGTATAAAGGTGTTGATGATTCAGAACCGAAATGAGAAGTATGGCTGCTCCACTTAATGGTGTGCTGATTCATGCTTCCACTCCCTTGCCAATTTTTTTTTGAGGATTGCTCACAAAGTGAGTAACCTATTTAACATAACTACACCTGGTTGGCAGAGTCCTCTTAGTGCAGAACACAGAGATAACTGCTCTTGCATAGTTTTGCCCCACAGATTTCAGTAGGACTCTGATATTTTTATGGTGCCAATTAGTGAAAAATGAAAGAAGCAGCAGCAGCACTACAGAATTTATCTGTGAAAAAATGGTGATGATACATTAACAAATAATAGTATTGCCAAAGTAGCAAATGTGCTGGTGTAATTAACTTTTTTAACCAGGTGTGTTAAACTAAAGAACACCCAAAGCACCTACATTTGAATGAGTAAATCTGTCTTTAATTATGTTACCTAGGCTGAAATTAAGAGTATCTTTGCCTTACTCTGGGTTTCCTCTCACTCCCTCCTTCCTCAATATTGTTTAATCTGGATTTGTCTTCACATATCCAGCTGTTGCTTTTGGATCACGTGACTGCACACGCTCAGACTGCTGTGTCTGTGTCACTGGGCAGAAATTCCTGTTAAAGGAGGGGTCTTTAATGTCGAGGATACTTCACAAAAACCTGAAACTTCTCTGTAGGCAATAATAATATGATAGAGAATGGAAGCATAACCGAAATCCAGGTTTCCCTTTAGAAAAATACAATTACGCACAGGGAAATGGAGGTGATGAGAGGGCTTATGGAATTTTGTGCCTAGATGCACAGAAAGTAATGAGTTGTTGTAGGTGTGTGTCATGTTGTATGTTTTCTTATGGTTGCTATGGGAAGACTCGTTACAAAGATGGTGAGCAGAATCCTGCGTATATGTGGGAAAGATTATGGAACATTTGATATGGTGGGCTTTCTTGAAATTTTAAAAAGCTAATCAAAACAAGCTTTAAAATTAAATGTTACAATTGCACCTCATTCTCCAGAGGAAAGTGTTGCTATGCATAGCCTGTAATAAGCAAAAGAAAAGCCTTTGACCTTCACCCTTCTTGAATGTTTACGTTCAGAGCCTGCATTTCCCTGAAGCTTCCCTAAGAACCATCAGGAGCTGTGTAGTGGGATGACATGAGGCTAATGTGTAAGCTAGACTGCTGCTCAGGGTTCTCAGATGAGTGCTGTGGGATGGAGATCAGGTGCAAGTATATGCTGTATGAAGATGTAGTCATGTGGTGGAGAGGCAAGAAAAAAATCCTTCAAAAGTCATTTATCTAGAAATGTTGTTTGTATTACAAGGTCTCTGATATGCTTTGAAAAAAAACATGAGATGACAAAAGGAGTGCTGTAGAAAATCCTAGGTACCATATCAGATAACAGAAGTATTCATGTATAAGGAGCTGCTTATGGTTGAGTTGTTGTCCTTCATTTTTTATTTTCATCACATAAAGAGATTTGTGGAGAAAAAGTAATTATTTGAAACTTCAGATCTGCTTTAGTAAAGAGCTTGATGAGCTTATAATGGGATGATACTCACTGGTACTTATTTTCTAATATACAAGCTTACTGCCTCTGAAGCAAATTGAGTGCTATTGGAGGAAGGTTTGTAATGAAACTGAATTGTTGGTTGTGCTACTTATTGAAAATTTCATTGTGGAAGCACCTACTGAAAAATTGCTTTTTGAAGTGTGGTGCGTAAAGACAGTGATTTGTGGAGCTTGGGGTGTTTTTTATCACCAGAAATTTTCATGGAAAAAAAAAAGACTTCAGTTGAAAGTGTAACAATTCTCCTTGATAAAAAAAAAAATGTGGTGAAGATTTTGTTGTTTATTGAGGTTCTGGTGCCCTTATAATGGGTCCTTGGTGAAAGCTGGATACAGTTTACAGTCAAAAGTATGTTTGCTTTATCTTAGACTTCTCTGAATTATTCTAATTTAGCTCTAAACTTCAATTAGAAATAGATGTCCTTTAATTTGAGATTGGGTAAAACTCAGTTTTAGTTTACAAGCAACAACCATGATGGTGAATGGGGAAAAAAAAAGATAAGTTTGTTGTTATATATAATGGCATATTATTAGATGTACAGTGAAATCAGTTATGGAAGGCAAATTTTTTGGAGCATGTTATTTAATAATCTGTTACTTGTTCTCTATTTAAAATAATTAAAGGTTCTGATTTCTTTATTTGTGCTTTTCTGCCATGCTTTTGTGTAGCTCTTTTCTGTATTTTGCAAGATGGTTTAATTCTTCAAATTGAGATGCAGTCATTATTGATTTCTGGACTGTTGTTTATTTTGTATTAGTCAAGCACTTAATATATGCTTGCTGTTGATGGAGAGAACATGCATTTTCTCTGAAGAGCTGACTGTGAGCAAAGGTCTTGATCCTGAGAATACTGAATTATGCAGGTACTTTTCTGGGGATGAGTAATCCTTTCCCAATTAAAAAACAAAAAACAAAAACAACAAATACCACCCAAACAGAAAATAAATAAAAACCAGTAAATTGTTTACATATATTTCCCTTTCTTGAGTTAAATCTTAGTGTGGTTGTGTATGCTTGCTATACTCGTATGTAAGGAGAAGTAAAAAGGCTTGCTTTTAGCTACTGGATGTGGAGAATGATATGGATTCGTTCTTGTATTTTCACATTTTGCAATGATAGCATTACTATTTTCCTTGTGACTAACAGTATTGAATTCTGCAAATCTATTTATCGGCAAGAAATCTTTGGGAATTTTGTGGTAGTGAACTTTCAGAAATGCTGCCACTGTGTTGTGTTCAGGTCATGCTACCTCCTTTCTCTTCAAAAAGAGGAGGAGGCATAAAGTCAATTGCATGTATCAATTACTAAATAAACAACTTCTTATCAAGTTTCGTGAATGCAGTAATGTCACTTCATGAGTTTTAAAGCCTGACTACCCTGGGTTTTGAAAACATTTTAGAAGTCTCCTAGACTACAGGTGATGGAATGCATAGATCTTGCTATTGATCCAAATGTGCATGTAAAAAGTGTGTCTAGCCTTGTTCTGAATTTCTGCACTGCGTGAGAGCAGGTCAGGCTCAGAGAGCAGCACAATTGAGCTTCCTTATGTGCAGTGTACAGAGGCACAGGTACACATTAACCATGGGAAAATCTCAGGCAGAAGTAGGGGAGACCCAACATGTTTGCTGTAGGGTGGCACAGGGATGTGAAAAGCATAAAGTCAAAGGCAGCTCAAGGTATGGAGTCCCAGTGTTGGGTAACGCCAGCTTAAAATCCCATTTGGTATTGCATCTATCTTGAGATGAGCTCTCCTGTTCTCATCTCATTGCTGAGGTGTCAAAGATCATCCAGTCCCTTGGGGGTGACTTCAGGGGGCAAAACCAGCAGAAAGCTTGCTTGTATAGTGTTCTGCTGTAGGATTAGCTCCTTGGACAAGCCCACTGTGATCTTCCTAGTGCAAGTAATTTTGTCTTGTTTTTTGCTGACAAAGGAAGAGGAAAAGTAACAGTGTGGGAACTTTATTACTGAAAGAGGTGTTTTAATTAATATCAGACCTTGACCCAAAGCAGTGGAAGCTGGTGATGTTATGTCGTGAGGCATGCAGTTGAGGCATGGGGGACTTCAACTTCTCCAACACGTGCTGGGAATACAACATAGCACAGAAGAAGCAGGCTAGGAGGTTTCTGGAGTATGTGGAGGATAACTTACTGATGCAGCTGGTGAGAAAGCCTACGAGAGGAGCTGCCCCATTAGACCTGCTGTTCACAAACAGAGAAGGTCTGGTGGGAGATGTGGAGGTTGGGGGCTGTCTTGGACAGAGTGACCATGAGATGGTAGAGTTCTCGATTCTTGGTGGAGCCAAGAGGGGGAACAGCAAAACTGCTACATTGGACTTCTGGAGGGCGGACTTTGAATTCTTCAGAAGACTAGTAGGGGGAGTCCCCTGGGATTCAGTCTTAGAGGGTAAAGGGGTCCAAGACGGCTGGTCACTCTTCCAGAAGGAAGCCTTAAAGGTGCAGGAGCAGGCTGTCCCCTTGAGCTGCAAAATGAACCGGTGGGGAAGAAGACCGGCATGGATGAATAGGGAACTATTCTTGAGGCTCCAGGAGAAAAAGAGAATCTACCTCCTGTGGAAGAAGGGATGGGCAACTCAGAATATACAAAGAAGTTGTTAAGACATGCAGAGGGAAAATCAGAAAGGTAAAAGCCCAGCTTGAACTCAACCTGGCCACTGGGATAAAAAGGAACAAGAAACTCTTTTACAAATGTATCAACAGTAAGAGGAGGACCAAGGAGAATCTCCGTTCTTTACTGGATGAGGCTGGGAATGTGACCACTGAGGAAAAGGAAAAGGCAGAGGTTCTGAATGCCTTCTTTACGTCTGTCTTTAAAAGTCAGACCAGTTATCCTCAGGGTACTCCACTCTCTGACCTGGTAGTCTTGGCTGCGGAGCAGACAAAACCCCCCATGATTCAGGAGAACACAGAGATCTACTACTCCAACTGGACTGCCACAAGTCCATGGGGCTGGATGAGATTCACCTGAGAGTGCTGAGTGAACTGGCGGAGGTGAAAGCCGAGCCGCTTTCTGTTATCTATCAGTGCTCCTTGTTGGCTGGTGAGGTCCCAGAAGACCAGAGGCTTGCCAATGTGACTCCTGTCTACAAGAAGGGTTGTAAGGAGGATCTGGAGAACTACAGGCCTGTTAGCCTGACCTCAGTGCCAGGGAAGGTTATGGAGCAGACCATCTTGAGAGAGATCACGCGGCATGTGCAGGACAGCAGGGGCATCAGGTCTAGCCAGTATGGGTTCACAAAAAGCAGGTCCTGCTTGACCAACCTGATCTCCTTCAATGATCTATTGACCCGTCTGGTGGACGAGGGAAAGGCTGTTGATGTAGTCTACCTAGACTTCAGCAAACCCTTTGACACTGTCTCCCACAGTATTTCCCTGAAGAAGCTGGCAGCCCGTGGCTTGGACAGGTACGCTCTTGGCTGGATAAGGAACTGGCTGGAGGGCTGGGCCTAGAGAGTGGTGGTAAATGGAGTTAAATCCAGCTGGTGACCGGTCGCAAGTGGTGTTCCCCAGGGATCGGTGCTGTGGCCTGTCCTCTTCAATATCTTTATTGATGACCTGGATGAGGGCATTGAGTGCACCCTCAGTAAGTTTGCAGATGACACCAAGTTGGCTGGAAGTGTCAATCTGCCTGGAAGTAGTGAGGCCCTACAGAGGGATCTGGACAGGCTGGATAGCTGGGCTGAAGCCAGTGGGATGAGGTTCAACAAGACCAAATGCCGAGTCCTGCATTTTGGCCACAACAACCCCAGGCGATGCTACAGGCTTGGGGCAGAGAGGCTGGAAGACTGTGTAGAGGAAATGGATCTGGGGGTATTACAGAATCACAGAATTATAGGGGTTGGAAGGGACCTCCAGAGATCATCGAGTCCAACCCCCCTGCCAAAGCAGGTTCCCTACACCAGGTAGCACAGGTGGGTGTCCAGGTGGGTCTTGAATATCTCCAGGGAAGGAGACTCCACAACCTCCCTGGGCAGCCTGTTCCAGTGCTCCGTCACCCTCACTGTAAAGAAGTTCTTGCACACATTGGTGTGGAACTTCCTATGCTCCAGTTTCTGGCTGTTTCCCCCTGTCCTGACTCCACACACCACTGAAAAGAGTCTGGCCTCACCACTTTGCTCCCCACACCTTAGATATTTATAGACCTGGATCAGATTCCCTCTCAGTCATCTTTTCTCAAGGCTAAACAGACCCAGTTCACTTAGCCTTTCTTCATAGGGGAGATGCTCCAGGCCCTTCACCATCTTTGTGGCCCTCTGCTGGACTCTTTCCAAGAGATCCCTGTCTTTTTTGTACTGGGGAGCCCAGAACTGGACACAGTACTCCAGATGAGGCCTTACCAGGGCAGAGTAGAGGGGGAGGATCACCTCCCTTGACCTGCTGGCCATGCTTTTTTTTTTTTTGGCCATGTTTCTGTATTGATTGATGCTCAGCTGAATGTGATCCTGCAGTGTGCCCAGGTGGCCAAGAAGGCCAATGGCATCCTGGCTTGCATCAGAAATAGTGTTGCCAGCAGGAACAGGGAAGTAATTGTCCCCCTGTACTCAGCACTGGTGAGGCTGCACCTCAAGTACTGTGTCCAGTTTTGGGCCCCTCACTGCAAGAAAGACTTTGAGGCTCTGGTGCATGTTCAAAGAAGGGCAAGAAAGCTGGTGAGGGGTCTGGAGCACAGGTCTTAAGAGGAGCAGCTGAGGGAGCTGGGATTGTTCAGTCTAGAGAAGAGGAGGCTCAGGGGAGACCTTATTACTCTCTATAACTACCTGAAGGGAGGTTGTAGTGAGCTGGGGGTCAGCCTCTTCTCTTGTGTAACTAGTGATAGGACTAGAGGGAATGGCTTCGAGCTGCGCCAGGGGAGATTCAGGCTGGACGTTAGGAAATGCTACTTTTCCGAAAGAGTGGTCAGGCACTGGAATGGGCTGCCCAGGGAGGTGGTGGAGTCACTGACCCTGGAGGTGTTCAAGGAACGTTTGGATGCTGTACTGAGGGATGTGGTTTAGTGAGAACTATTGGTGATCGGTGGGAGGTTGGACTGGATGATCCTGTGGGTCTTTTCCAACCTTGGTGATTCTGTGATTCTACAAAAGGGAATGAGTCTGTGTTTCAGATAAACACAGCTCTCTTATGCATTCATGTACTGGCTGAGGACTTAAGCAAACAATTTTCCCTCTCATTGACTGTTTCTCCACATTAAGCAGCAATAGTTTTGTTTTCTCATTGACTGCTGTTACACAGATATTTAGATTTTTCTCTGGTGGGGAATATTGCAGAAGCAAAACTATGAAGTGCAGAGTGTTAAATATGGAGAATTATTAAAAGGCACAATCATTTTCTGTTCTTAAGTGTTGCTTGGAATTTACAGGCTTAAAAAAAAAAGGAGCTTTCTTTTTAATTAAAAAGTTAAAGCTTCATTACTCCTAAGTTGATAAGAGCTCAGTATGAAAATATCATAGCTATTCAGAACTACCAGAATCTATTGCAAGTCATTTGTGAATCATCTCTAATTAACAAGGTGCTCTATTACAGAGCTGTCTGAACAATGACAGGCTATTTCATGCAACCCTCTAAGCTAAAATCTATTAGCTTTATATTATCTGAATTATTTTTAGTGTTCTGGAGAAGCTGTTTATGGTTTTTGCCTGCCAAAGAACTCCAAAAACAAAGTTACCATTGGAATATAAAGGCATGGACTTAACCTCCAAACACCCCAAGAAGGATCTGCAGATCCCCTGAAATATCTGGAAACCAGAGCTGCATGGATTTTCTATGTAATCTATCTGCATGATCTTATACCTGCTATTCATTTTCAGCCAAGACATCGTCAGGAAATATGCTAGGTTTCAGACACAAGTGAAAGCAATGACAGAGGCCAAATCATCTACATTTAAGCTAAGAACAAAGTCTTGCAACACTCCAATGACTGTAGGACATTCAATATGTCTTCATGACCTCACTGAAAGTGAAGTTAGTCAATCCTGATCGTAGGCATGAGAAAAAGGAAACATACAGCTTGATGTAACCTTAAAACTACCTTAAATAATGCAGGATGTACTTTGACAGTTTTTATTGCTTATCAAAAATGCATAAAGGTTACAAAAAATAAATTCTGCTTCAAAGGCAATTGTGTTGTCTGTTTGATGCAGGTGTTCTATAAGCACTGAGAAAGTAATGCTGTTATCATTAGTAGTTGCAGTATCACGCGTCAAGAGAGGATGTGAAAAACATCTGCTTATAGGTAGAAAAGGAAACATGTAAGTTAAAAAATGGTGCTGACATAGAAGCAAAGGATTTAAAATTGATTACAGTGGGTGTGTACTAGTCAGTATAGCAAGGATTTCAACTATTAGAAGAAGGTGAATTTTTTGACAGCCTCCAAGGGGAGCAGCTAGCACTGGGAATTTAAATAAACTGCATGATAACTTGACGATGACATTAAACCAAGTTTATGATAATTTGAGGAATTATACATTGAATGACTGCTTGTGGTTATATCCATCTTCTGTTTAATACTGGTTACCAAATTCACTGAGCCACGTGCATCAAACAACTGCAATGTGGAGCTCAGGTCATTCTGTTTCCATACGCCTTGTCTGTAAGGGCAGCATTCACTCTGCCTGTAGGGATGAGGTCTGCTTGTGTAACCCCACACTTGTTCTGCCACCAACTTTCCTTATTAGGAGAACCAGTTAGTTTGCTCCACTACTAGGCTTGTGCGCAACCAGATAAATACATAGAATATGAGAGGGAGTAATTAGAATATGTATACGAACTTAGGCCCTGACTAACTTTGCAGTACACATTATGCTTGAATGGCAAAGGTGCAAGCCTGAGCAAATCTAAAGCTCTCTGTCTCTAGGAGTCTCATTGTATTCTATAGTTTTGGTAGCAGAGTCTCTGAAAAGATGATGTAGGACAAGTAATAATTAGTTAGAGTCACTAACATCTCATAACTGTAGCACCTACTGTACTCAAGTACTCCATATACTAGCATAAATGCTACAGTTGCATGCAGAAATTTGTGAGAGGTGTGTGTTTCTGTGTGCAGTTATACGGATAAGCGGAATGTGGAAAAGCCTGAAGAGAAGTATTGGTATTAGTACCTCCAAGACAATTAAACAGACGTATCACATCCTGAATTTTTGCAGTATGACTCTGGATTAGTCTTTCTCACTCTTAAGAATCTTTTTCCTTTCAAACAGGCTGAGAATCATTTATAGATTTGACCTTTTAAAACATATAATAGCATTTCATTATTTCAGATCTTGTACATTTTTAGCCAGTTCATTTCTGCTGGTTTTATAACAAAGAAATACTTTAGGATATTTCAGAATGCTCTATGCATGCCAGAGCTATTCTCTTAACTTTCATTATCACCTAAAATGTAGCTTGACATGGGCTACTCAGTGACTCCAGTTCTTCTATAACAGGCATGCTGCTTCCATATCTGGGAAGCTGGTAGCTAATATTGGCACAACTCATTCCAACTAAAGAAGGAGCCACTCACAAGGACACGTTCCTGCCTCGACCACAGGAACAAATACTGGGTTGGCACTAATATTTGTACAGCCCCTCAGTGAAAAAGATCAGGGAACTGAACTAGTTTAAAGTTCTGGGGTGGGTTTTGGCTCAGTTTTAACTTGGACCTCTTCTCTAGTTTGGTTCATTCTGTGGCTGTGTGAGTAATTGAACCAATAGAGAGGAAGAAGGAAATTGTAGCTTGGAGATGGCAGAGTGAGGCCACAAGTAATGGTCTTATGCCAGGGCTAGTGATATCACTGTTAAAAGATCTTTGTCTAGTAGCCTCCAAACCCATTAGTAGTCTTATGAGAAGCAAGTGGCTTTAGCTTCATTCCTTCTTCCCATGAAGAATTTAATTCACTTCCAGTTTGCCTGCATCTCTTACATCTACACCTATCTTGCAGCAGGTTAACTGGACAAGGACAGCCCATTGCATTTTTCTTCAATGAAATATGTTTCTCATGTATTTCCCTGAGTTCGTAAATCAAGAGACATTAAGATAAGGTGTGATAGAAGACATGCAGTAATACTGCAAAAGTCAACTTTGCTGCATAAAGTATTTTTTTCTGGCTTAGGTGTTGTTACATAGTACATGTATTTCCCTGAATGCTGTATTCTGATTTCTTCTCCCTCACCTTCCTTCTTGTGTATTTGGACCCCCTGAGTTCTGGAGATATGCAATAAAGTAGTCCTTAAAAATCAGATAGTTGAAATTAATCCTTCTCCCTTTAAACTCAAGTTTAACTTTTATTACTTCAGCTCACTTGAGATAAGACAAGAGGGATGGAAGTAAGAAATGAGCCACGCATGTGAAGAAAAGATCTGAGGAATAGAAAGTGAGAAGGGAGATGAGCAGAGGATAAAGTAACGAATGAAGAAAAAAGATCACTATGTTCTTAACATTTGCATTATAAGTCAAGCAGTTTTCAGTCCACAAGGTGTTTAGCTGCAATTTGTTTGCAGCTTTTGTGGGTGCATTACAGTCAGTGCTAGAGAGGTAACTGTTTAGAAGCTGAGCAGTAAAGACTCCCAGTGAATAGTGTGTGTTGGCTCACGTGAGATTAAATAATGTTTGAATGTTGTGTGGACACCTTTTCTAAAACAAATTAAAAAAGAAAAAAGAAATATACTAGTCTGCTTTTTGTTAAGAGTACCACAACAGAGCAGCTATTCTTTCCCAGCACAATAATGTGTCTCAGCCATCCATATCTTGCTGATCCTAAGTTATTCACTGTGCTTTCAAGGGATACTTAGTGTTTGTAAAAAGTATTTTGGATTTTTATAGCAGATTTATTCCTTTCTTTGTGGAAGGAATTACATTGATACCCCATGACTGGGTCTGCCCTTGACCCTGTTACAGCCCCAACTCTGACTCCTATGTTCAGTCTTGGAGGATGGTGCGTGTGGGTCAGGGCATGGCCTGTGCCAGAGCCACCTCTGTTCCTATTTCACCCCACTCTTCAGGAGCAGCATCTGCTGCCTGAAAGCCAGACAATGGAGACCATCACACTCCTGAAACACTGCCTTCAGGTGGGATGCTGCTCTGCCTTGGGAAGGGCTGTCTGGTTGCCTTGCAGCTTCCTTGGCTGCCCACCAGCAACAAGCTGCCCTTGAAGCCTCTGTAATGGAGAGAGGGGGAACCTGGTTATGTGTCTGTGTGACAATTGCAATGTTTGCTTCTCTATCTGGGACAGATAATTCTTTTTTAGGAGTTAAAATTGAACAGCCTCCTAATGGGTGGACATTCTTATCCACAGGATAAGATTGCATATACTGGATCTGTAGCGTACAGCAGTGATAGATCCTGATAATGTATTAGGATTAAGTATCGCATTTCAATGAATGTGTAATGTGTGTATCGCACCTCACACATGGTATGCTTTATGGATTTGAGATGTTTTGTGACATTAATGTTAAGCTCACCCTTCAGAGAAAGGTGGCTCCTGTAGGATTTTTCATTGGTTCAAAGAAAATTTAAACATAATCAATTGACTGGTGAAGTAACAAATTTAAGATTTGCTTTAAAATATGTTCCATATTGCTTGGATACACAGTGGCATATTGTGTTGAGGTAAACTGGGGCATTTAGATTTTTAAGACATCTTGGCCACAAGTATTCATTGTACCACATAGGGTAATAAGGAGAACACTGGCAGTTCTGCAAGATTTGAATTAGTGTATCTGAGGGTATGAATAAGCAGTTGAACTTGTGTTAAATGGTATGGCTTACATAATGGTAGAATTGATTGCACTTTTTTTTATCTCTACTTGAGGAAAAACAGACAAAACAAACTGCCAATTTGGCATTGCACATATGGAAAATAGATTCTTCTTTCATGTGTGTTTGTGTTATACAGAGTGCTTCTTTCTATCTGTACCTCATTGAATTATAGGTTTATTTCGGGATCTAAAAGGTCATAATAAATTCACTGAGATATGTCCAAAGCTTTAGGCAACTTAATAAGTTATCATTTCTTTGCCCGTTAGGTTATCATTAGATTAATCAGATGTTTGGATATTTCATATTCTGTATATATCCTTTCAACAATTTTCACACAGTTGTCTGATGAGTAGGAAGGCATATACAAGATGTTGACATTTCTTCCATATTTGTTGAAGTGTTTGTTAAGCAGACTCATCTCCAGTGTGGGCAGGAGCAGTCCTGCAAAAAGAGTATGTTCTTCCTGCTACCTGGTGGCTTAGATGAGAGATGTGGCACAACAGTTAAGAGAAGGAGACGCTATATAGCTGAATTCACATAAGACTGCAGGAAAAGATCATCTAACACATATACATTAAACATATTCAAATTATGCCAGCCTTCAACATCGTAATAGCAATCATTGCTAACTCAGAGGAGGAGACATCCATATAGCCTGTCTTTCTTGTCTTTATCAAGACGTTTCCACTGAACCGCAACTCCTCTTTTCTGGACCTACATTGTCCTTGTGGTAAGGGGATGTCTTCTTATTCATTCTTGTGTGTTTGGTCAACTATTGGATGGGGGATATTTTACTTTGGTTCCGAACATGCTGTCTAAGAATATGCCACTACAGTTGTATACTGCTGAGAGGTTATGTATCTATAGGTCAGGGCATGTGGATGATTTCGAAGTAGCTCTAAAAATTCAGGTTTTATTGCTTCATCAGATGTCATTAAATCTTAGAGTAGATGTTGACGTAGTCATTTTGCTAGTCTTCTCATGTTCTCCTCTGCTTTTGGTGCTACGAAATCCTGATATAAATATTTTAGCTTTACTATATAAAGTGGATGGAAACTGAGTGAAACACTGGTTTTAGTTGTTTAGTGGCAAAATGGGACATTGGGCCATATTGTATAAGGTGAATTAAGAAATAAGTATATGGTTTTGTAAATATTAGATAGAACCTAACAAAATTTTTTGAGAGTTGAAATTATTTTCATTTTGTGTGATTTTTTTTTCAGTTTCAAACTTCTTTTGTAGCTGTATTGGAAAAAAAAAAAAAGAGGGAATGTATCACAACACTTCAGACCTTTTTTTTCTGTGCTCTGTTTCTTCTGTAATCTAGATTTAATAACTGCTATTATAGTAAGTTAAGACAGGCCTTCAAAATTCATCCAAAAAGTGATAAAAAGTCTAACAAGAAGGAAGTCAAGGCTCAAGATTTCAGGATTATGGATTATTGAGCGAATCTCATTCTTGTGGTATCTAACACGGGATATTCACACAGTCTTGATCTTGACTTTTGGTGAGCACTAGGTGTCACATATTTTGAAAACATCTGTTATGTCTTTTATCCTACTAGCTGTAGTGCCTACCAAGGTAAATTTGCATGTGTCATTGGTTTATTCTTTTTTTACATTACTCACAGTCTATTTTTGTAAGAAAACTAGCAAATATGTGCCCTGCCTAAAATGACGTTTTGGCTGTGAGCACGTAATAGTGATCATTATGTTTTGTCTGAAACAGCTCTTGTGAATTGGCAGAGTACTCTATCTCCATTTTATAAAAGGAGATTTGGAGCAGCGATGTGCCTAAATGGCAGTGCAGTTGAACATACTTCAGAATCTGAGTCTGACACGCCATCTGAGAGACACACCCATTTGTACAAATTAAGAACCTGACCAGAAATCAGGTCTAGCTCCTTTCTGGTTAAAAAATCATGGATTATCTTCATGAGAGGTATGACATACCGGTTGGAAATAATAAGAGTAAAACAATGCGATCCACACCCTCATTCTCATAGAGAATCAAAATGTGATGACTTCTTTTTCTACATGGACTATAATTAAACATAGCTAGAGATAGTAAAGTTCTTTTTCAAGGTTATACAAAACAGTCTGAGATACGGATGGATATTAATTCAGGTTAGTCAGCTGAACTAAGTGTGATGCTTTTTATCTACCTCATTTGTTTTTCTACCTCAGTGTGTAGTTTCATCATCTAATAGAAGGAAAAAGTTCTACCTAGTATTTATAATGTAAGTTCCTCAGCCCTGTGCATTCTCTCTTCCAGGATTTCTAGGGTAAACAGATTTTTTTCTACTTAGTGCATTGTCAGTTTGGTCTTTTGATGGCTATTAAATGTAAAAATGGGGGTTCCGGTAAATGTTCCATATACTTTCTCCTGTTAGGAGTAGAATATCTTCCAGACTCTATCAGTGCAAATTTGTCTATCAGTAGATTTATAATGAATGTATTTCTTTGTAGAATTGCTCATGGCTAGTCTGAGTAAATAGTAAACATATGCTGTGCATAATGAAGTTCTCCCATCTAATTTTGTGTTGTATAACGTTCACTAAAAGTAGATATTCATATATATTCATGTGGTACAATTGTTCATACTTCAGTTACCAACTAGCATCTTTCTTTCTATAAACATCTAGTCCATTATAGGAGTCTGTTTTGCTTATTATCTAAAGTTAAGAAAGCAGAATTGTATCTTTATCAATCTCCTTCAACTGCATTAGAGTAGGAGCTTGCGCAACATAAATGAGATTGGACACCAAATGCCAAGCAAGACTGATATCAGCCAATAGAGTACAAGTCTGACAACAATAAGAAGAAAAAAATGCAATTGAAGCTGACACCTTTCTGGCCTATTTTCAGTGCAAATTATTAGATGACCTGATCTCCATCCATGAAACAGACTACAGGAAACTGGCATGTGTGTGGCCGTTGACGCTGTTGCACATTGTTTTGAGTCTATAAGTAGCAAAGCACACGAGGAAGTCAATACAGCACTTGTTACACTTGCTAATTTGATGCTCAAGCAAGCACTATTACAAGATGCTTTTGTGAGGGTTAAAACATCTATCATCTGGTGAAAACTCAATCAAACCTTGTTGTCTTGTCACGAAGCTTTTATTTATGTAGCAGTCTCAGTTCCCTGTGCACAAATATGAGCAAGTCATATGCCTGTGTGGTGCAGAGAAGACTGTGGCCAGGAGTCTGATCCTATCTGCTTCCTGCCCGTTCATTGGACATGGGTAGACAACATGCATGACTTTGCTTTCTTCTGAACAGTGATTTTAATTTGCGAAATGGCTAAAAGGAACTGTACCTCTACTGGAAAATTCTCTTGCATCCTCATCCAGACAACATTGCTGATCACTTGCTTATCATTGCTGGTGAGAAGCATGTCTGAGTTGGCAAATTGTTGCCTATATTTCACGTTGCTGGCTGGGCAGTGCATCCTTGTTTTTGAGACAACACCCCAATCAATTAAGCAAGACACTGCACTGGACAAAATATTCAACTAGATACAGCAGCTGGAAAGGCTGGAATGCAGATTGGTGTACTGATCTAATGAGATCCAAGCCCAGACATTTCTTGCCTATCATGTTTTGTTTGTTTGCGGTGGGTTTTTTGTTTTTGTTTTAAATAAGCATCAGTAAGAAAAATAACCACCTCACTTGCTCACTGAGGAAACAAAAGCCAAGTGGAAATTTGCCTAGCATTCAAGATCAGGAAAGAGCAATAACCGAGAGTCATGTAGCATCTGATCACTTAGGAAAAGGTGGGGATTGGTTTTCTGGGGTCTTTTCTGTTTTTCTTATGTACTTACTGAGGAAGGATAGATAGTATTACTACATATGCAAGGAATGTAGTATCAATTTGTATGTTTTTACTTTTACAGTGATCTCTTAATTTGTTCAAGTAGCAGAGTCATTTTGGTTTTGCTCATAAATAGTTGATTCACATAAAAGTTAGAAAGTCTATTTTGGTTGTAGGATCTTAAGTACCGTACAGAATCAGTATAGAATTTCTTTCAGTAATTTTACAGTACAGGCCACCGTTTTTGGTTGGTGTCTTCCGTTTGTGCTTTTGTTCAGGCAAACAATTAGCTCTTGTTTCTTTGGTTCTTTCGAACTTGATTCATGCAGTGTTGGCTGTTGGCATCCTATTGCTTGGTTTTGTGCAGGTTACTTTGCTGTGAATTTTCCAGGTCTGTGTCCTTCAGTTAGTTACCACTGCTATTACGGACCTTTAGTTTTCATGGGATATTACTGGTGATACTGTTTAGCTTTTAAAATCTGGAACCTGTGCTGTGCAATATCCAATTTCGAGTGGTTTCTCTTGGAGAATTTGTCTTGAATTCTGGGCTTGGATTTCTTTTGTTTGCTTGTTTGTTTAAGCTCTTTTCCAATTGAAGTAGACTTTATTTTGGGATTTTGGTCACTGGTAGCTGCCACGGTCTTTTATTTATTTATTTTGTGCTACAATAAATACAGTAATATTTTTAAGAAATATAATTCAGAATACAGAGCATTACTGCTTGATACCATTGCATCATATACCCCACCTTCTCTACCAGTTTTATTGTTTATTCTTGTCTTAAAGTGATATTATCAGTGACTGTTTTTCAAGCAGTTCGTCAGCAGTTAAAATTGCTCAGAGGAGAGCTGATAATAATTTATGGCCATGAATTTCTAAGTGCAATGAATTTTTCAAGTTGCGGGTTGATCTGGCAATTTTATGTTTATAAATATATTGATAAGTGTTCTATTTTAATCTGAATGGTTTTTTGACTTGCACCTTTTCTGATAGAGTCATTGGGGAAAATGGATATTATTCCACCAGCTAAAAGTTTAAGATTTTTTTTAACCTCTTCACATTTTTTGTTTTGAAGCAAATCTTCATGTCATGGAAGCATACTATGTGAATGCAATCACATAGTATGCTTCTCACACCCCTTAGCAGGGATGTGAGAAGAGGCTTGCCCCCCCCCAAACCTGGGCATGCTGTATATGTGTTGCAGTGTAACCTTTAGCATCAAGCATCAGCTTCTACTCATTAACTATATACACTAACAGTTCATCTTTACCTTTTTTTTTTTGGTGCCAAAGATCAAAATTCTGAATGTAATAAATGTGACTGTGTAATCTTAGATGTTTGGATACATCTAATGGTGATAGTGTATACTTGTATGTTAAAGCACTCTGTGCATCGTGGAAAGTGAAGGCTGTGATAAACCTACTAGCATAGGTAGTAGCAACCTCTCAGCTGCTACTGATTATTGTTATATAAGGTAGTTCCATATGTTTGGAGATGGGAAATGATCTTCTCTGCATGATGCTGGTGTCCCGGTGGGCCTTGTTGTGTATCTGAGGGACAGGGAGCTACCCTGATCTTGCCCGATTACTAATTAAATCTGGAATGGCTTACCAGAATGAGAATGTATGGCTCTGAAAAGCTTTTGTCAGCGTGAAAGCAAGGCTGAGTGAGGATGCTCCTTCTGCAGGCAGAGGGCAGGACACAAAGGTCCTGGTGAGGGCCCAGGAGAGGGCCAGGTGAGTGCCTCAGGCCCTTCCACCGCTCGGCGCTGCTGCCGTGATTCGGTCACCACGTGAGGGGATCATGGAACTCTGCTACATAAACTGCATCAACAAATAATTTTGGTGCTGATGCAGCTCTATCAACAAAATAGCTTTTTACCTGCTTATTGATTTTGAAAAGGGTTTTTGGTGTACCTGCAAGTAGCTTAGTTTCTGTTGGACTGGCTGCCTTCACTCTGTTTAGCCAGAAGCTGATGCAGCTGTCATGGTAAAGGGCTTCTAGGCTTTGCGCAGCACACACTGGGGCTGCATCCCAACAGCAGCACTGGAAGATACACTCCTGTTGCCAAAACAGAGAATTAGAGAAGAAGTCAGAAGGAGGCATCAAATAGAGTAAGGGACAAAGCAGACTGCCATTCTGCTACATGTGCTGTACTGCGGTTATCTTAGGTGGGGGAGGCAGCAGTGATCAGGGCACAGAGGAGTCAGAGGCCACAGAAAATTGCAGGCTGAAAGTAGCCATTCAAACCTGACCTCCTTTTTGGGGAAACCATAAATGCCAAATTATTTGTTCACTTGTTTCTATTTTCTTGCTTTTCCAGATACATAGATGACAGTGAGCTTTAAACAAAAGAGAGGGACAGAGCCTGTGAACAAAGCAGGTAGGGACAGGCACAGCCAGCCAGCATGGTTCACAGCAGAGCCCAGACATGCAATTAAAGCAAAATCCAACCCTACTTAAAACAGATTGACTGGAGTAGTATTGTCATTTAACCTCTGAGAGCTTTCTCAGGCTGTAGTGGTGTCAGCTCTCTCTGGGCTTATTTATCTCAGTCATCAGAGCCATTCAATTTCCATATGGGGATATGGGAGAAAGGCATGTCTGGATGCTCCTTGCTAGTCAGAAAGGAAAGGCTGCCAAGGACAAGGAGCCCGAGCTGTGCACAGCAGGCAGAGATAGCTCTTTGGTCTCTGGATCACACTCAGATTCATTAGTTTCTGAATAAAAGCTGAAAAATGTGTATATAAGGGGGGGAGATGCGGGTAGCTGTAAGTCTGCACACTTCCAGTATAGTGAGCAGCTCAGAGCTGCAGCCTGTAAATAGATGCACATATTTAACCTCTGAGAAGGGCTGTACTGTCTGCTGGAGTACAATAAGAATAGTAATACACCATTTAGAGTGTGCTTTCTATTTTCAGAGCTGTGCCAGCGTTAGATATTTTAATGTAGCCTGGTGGGTAATCTAAGCTGGTGGGTCATTATAAGCTTTCTGATTTCAGAGTGGGGGAAGCACCTCTGAGCAAGTCCCCTGAGTGAGAGGAGGCTGAGACCCCCCCCTGTTCCGGCTGCGGGTTCATGGCGTCCTCAGCCCTCTCCCGGGAGAGGCTCTGGTGTGGGAGCTCTTCTCTCACATCTGACCACTGGAGTCCTCAGTAATTATAGCGGCATTGAAATTCCGGGCTAAAAACAGAAGTGTAGCATGTGCCTGTTCCCCATGTGATTCAGAAACCAGGAAATCGAAAGAGTCTGGCTGAGAGGAGGGGAGTGCAAAGCCATAGACACATCTAATATTTATCTCAAACCTGCTACGCCGGGGACTCGGAGCTGTCATCTACTGGAGCTGTTTATGTATGCAGCAGCAGCGGAGCCTGATTGGGCGTAGTAGGACCTAAGGCGAGGGGAAAAGGGAGTGGGGAGAGAGTTGGGCTTGCAGCACCGAAATGTAAACAGTGGGAAGGCAGACAGAGCACAACGCCGGTGGGCGCCGAGCCTCGCACTTCTCGCCTATTGCCCGCCGGGCTGGATGAGCAGGGGAAGGCACGCCGGGCATCTCCTGCCTGTGGATATCCGTCGGGGCTATCGGGATGCGCTAGCTTTCTCCAGCGCTGCAGCTCCGCCGTGCTCCGCACCGGAGCTCGGACAGGGCAATGGACATGAACATGAAGAAGTTCACCGTGCGGCGGTTCTTTTCCGTGTATCTCCGCAAGAAGTCTCGATCGAAGAGCTCGAGCCTAAGTAGATTTGAGGTAAAATCTGCGTTAACTTTGTTATATGCAGCGAATACCGTTATGTGCTGCTGACAGAGATGTGAGAGAACGCCTGCATTTGCTGACATGGTGAATAGTTAGAGGTGGTCTTTCTTTAGAGCTGCTGATGCTCACACCTGACATCCTTTGTTTCCGTGTAATTCAGGGCTTTTCCTTGGGAGCCTTCAATATGTTGCATAATATATTTAGTGCGTTGCTAAGGATTCTTTTATCAGCCTGGCACAGGGGAAAGGAGCTGATTCAGGACATCATGAAGTTGTAGGAAATACTTAGGGATTCACTTAAATTAGCACAGATGGCACCATGACTTGCAATAGCCTCATTTTAATCTTCCTCCCCTGAAAACGTATCATTCCTTCTCAGTGCTAGATTTCCAAATAATTAATCAATTTGCTAGTGCCTTGCATATCTATCGTATGCAAGATAGAGG
This sequence comes from Pavo muticus, assembly GCA_016647715.1. Taxonomy (NCBI): domain Eukaryota; kingdom Metazoa; phylum Chordata; class Aves; order Galliformes; family Phasianidae; genus Pavo; species Pavo muticus. The sequence continues at coordinate 3,297,058 of JACDJE010000008.1, forward strand.
TTTTCTTGCTTGTTTTTTTCATAGATTCTGGTGCTTACACAGATTCTTGCATTTATCTTCTCTTTTTGCATCTTGGTATTTTTATTTTACTGTAAGAAGTTGAGTTCTTCAGAAGCAGGGGAGCAATGTCAAATTAAACCAAAAATGGTTCGGCAGCATCAGGAGTTTAAAAAAAAAAAAAAAAAAAAAAAAACCAAAAAAACAAAAAAAAACAGTTCAGGTTGGAGTTATTGGCAGATAGGAATGTGTGAATGGGAGAGAAGCAGGATTTCTGCCTCCCTTCCTTGAACCATTGTTCTTCAGCCCTATATTTGGAGCTGTGAACAGTCGGCAGGAAGTGAGATCAATCGAATAAATGTCAGTTTTATTTATGTTGTTCACTTTATCATTGCAGATGATCTGCAACCTCTGCATTAAAATAAAGGTGGATGGGGCCTGATTCTCCTCTGGCATACATTTGTTTTACGCTGGTGTACTTCAGCTGACCTCCAAGGAGTTACTCTGATTTGTACCGGTATTCCCAGGGGGAGGATTAGTCTCATGCTGTGCGAATACATTTTAAAACATTACTCCCTTAGTGTCCTATTTAAAGCAGTAGGTAATTGTCTAGACATAAAGTTCTTCATATGTCATTGCTTAAGCAGGACAGGAAAAAAAGCTGAGTTTGAGGCTGAGCTTTTATTCATAACTCTTTAAAATCAGTTTCCTTGGAAAAACAATTGGGTAAGATGTACCTAAGTTTGTTTCATTCATTGGGAAGCCATGCTATATATTTAAAACAAACTAATAAGTGGAAGTTGCCATCAGTTGATCAAGCTCCCTCCTTTCACTAGCCCTAATTGGTTAAGGAAAAAAGGTTATCAACCCCGGATTACCAAGTCTAGGCTGACAGAGATATTCCCTGTAACACACTATAAATTCACCAGGCTCACGCTCCGCCAGAGCCAACAGAAAGTAGAGTTGCTGAGTTGCATGAAGGAGCTCTCCTGTGACATATGAGTGTCTTCAGAGGCTGCCAGTGTCAGGGTACGATGCTGGGAGAGGAAGGGTTTTTGAGACAGTGGAGTCCTACCAGACCTCACAGCTTGTTATTTGATGATGCCATAGTTAGAGAGAAACAGCTTTCACCATGCTGAATATTTAACTTGCTGAATAATTGATATTCAATAATTCAGTGTCTATGGTATTGTATTTCCTTAGGTGGGTTGTCTTACGCCAAATTTATTTTCTAATCTTAAATAATTTTTAAGTTGCTTTAAGAAGCATCCTGATACGTATCCTGCTGCACGTATATGTTCAGAACATTGAATCCGCTTCTCCCCTCTCTCCTTTGACTTGGCAGTAATAACCAACTTTATGCAAAGTAACTCAGCATTATAAAGCAACAGGGAATAGGGATTGTTCCAACCAGTAAGAAAAAAACGATTCATGAAATGTCTTCTGCTATTTTAAGTGTGAAAATCATCAAAGACGTTCCTACTTAGAGGGGAAAAACAAAACATGAACATCAAGCTCCCTCTGGAATTCCTATTCCTGAGTAATTCTGTTTAAATTTGCAGCTGTGGGCTAATCAGTGTTCTACAGCCAAATAAAAAGTGCAAAGAAGTCTACTGGTAGGAAGATTTTCAGAAGTCAGAATATTCTTCATCCTAATAGGTAGATATTTTACAGAGGCAATAAAAAGGCATGAGTGATTATCTCATGAAATGAGTAACATAAAGGGAAGAAATTTGGAGAGAACACACATGGCATTGCTTTCCTTAGTGTATCTTAGCTAATATTGCAGGGAGAAGTTACACATTGCTAGACATTTGAAATTTGGAACAGGAATGGTGTTTCTAAGTTGTGGAGGATTTTCCTTCTTTTTGAAGGTTGATTGAAGGGGCTGAAGGTTTTAGGATAAGTATTCCCAGATTCAATCAACTGAAATTTTAAAAATATCACTGTAAGAGTAGGTTCAAAATAATATTATATCAGTTGTTAAAATCATAGGATTGGTTAATTTTTCTACCATGGTATTTTGCCTCAAATTGACTTGCAATGAGCTTCATAACTTAAAGAACAGGGATATAAAAGTAGAAAATGACTTGGCAAATCACAGCTTGTAGCTTGACCTTTCCTTAGTCATTTCATATATGCCAATATAATTGCCGTACCTGAGACAACAAGATCATTGCCCTGCGTAGATGGCTAAGTTTCACACAGTCTTGCTAAAGGAGGCAGAGCACACCCTGGTGAAGAAGATATTGCAAGGATTTTTGTTTTATCTTGCCTAAAATGTATGCCATTTTGATTGTTCTGGGAAAACTTGACTGAAATTTGAACTTACTTGGCTGCGCTTTCAGGTTTCAGTTTGTTATTTTTCAATATGGCCCACGTTGCCCTTCATTTATAAGGCATCTAGTGATGTAATTTTATTAAATGCACAGAGCCAAGTTCTACCCTTCTGTGTGCACGCAGAATTCTTATTGAAGTCAGCTGAAAATCCAGTGAAGTCAATGGGAACTGCATGTGTGCATCTGAGAGAAGGGCTTTGTTTACGGTTCTTGCTGAGTGTTGATGAACATGAATGTGAAACCATCAGGAGAAAGTACGCACAGCGTGGCTGTATTAAAGACTTTGAGCCTCAGTGGAATGCATTTTACAGCAGTGAGCAATATTCCTTCATTTATAAATTGAAAGTTAACTATGCCATTTGAATAAGCTAGAGAAGATCTAAGCATGCAAATAATTTGATTATATTTATTCCAGTGATGCAGAAGCCTTTCTTGCTTTTTTTTTTTTTTGTGTTATTACTTTACTTTTTTTTTTTTTTAAGGAAATGCCCAATTAAACATTGCCATTGATGCTTTTTTGGAGTTGTTTTTTTTTACTTTTGCTCTGCTTGTGTATTTTTAAATCTTTATTCTTACTCCTTAATGTTTTTAATTCTTGTTTTTTCTTACTGCTAATGGTGAATCTAAATTCCACTTAGTGTATGTATGGGGCTTAGAGTCCACTAGAACTTCTCCAAATTAATTCAAATTAATTTGAAGCCTAGTGTCTGTCATCATAGTCACCTGTGAGAGGTGGGACCTCCAGTTGGTGACTGGAACGTGGTCCTTCTTCATCTCCAAAGCTGTTGCGTAGGGAGTTGACAGAAAACTATGAAGTCAGGTAAGGAGTAGTACAGCAGGACTGGCACTGAATTTATAATACTGTTATGAGAGATTTTCAGTTATCTTCACTTTGAATTCTGATTTCCCACTGGCTGAAGTTCCAGCAGCTTTAGGAAAGTGTTCAGTAAAAGCTGAACTAGACATCTCCATTTGCACACTGGTCTGGAACAATGCTTCACTTGCAAGCACTTGTGAACTCTTCTACACCTGTCCAGCAATACTGTTCTTTATCAGTAGCACCTCTTTTATTCTGCCTTCTCTTTTTTGCTTTTATAGATAACCATCTTTCAGTCAAGTATTAGAAAGAGGCAAGCTAAAGAACAAAGATGAGAATTAGCAGCCCAAGATGAACTCTGCAAGGTGCAAGTCCTGAACTGACTTTAGGACTTTCTTTTTCTTGATAATTATATTCTGTGATGTGTGTCCTTGCTACAGAATTTATCAGGGCTATTGTAGTCAGACTTCCCCAGCTGCAGACAAGAATTTTTCAAAGAAATGCTGCAATTCTTGTAATCTTGCATTGCCTGGCTAGGGAGAGGGAGAGCAAGGCAGGGGAATGAGAGCGTGTAGTCCATCAAATAGGTCACTTTGAGGAACCAGGAAGTCTAACTTTCAGATTCATTTTTATGACTTGCTGTGTCATTACAGACAGTTAGACCTCTGTTCTCCATGCTCTCTGTTTGTAAATGGAAATGATGATGACTGTTCAAATTCTTTAGCATAAGTTTACCTACTTAAATTGGGTTTGGTAGTAAGAGAGAGTGCACATCGGTGTACATGTAATGAAGAAATCGCTCCTCTATTTCCCAAATACTTCTGACTTTGTTTCAAATAAACAGTATGTTGTACATCAGGCCTGCTATGTGCTCCTCCCACCAAGTCTCAAATTAACAAAGCTGAGCTGCAGAAAAGGAAAATTAAACAGATACATCCACAGGAAGACCATAGAAAAAATAGGGCTGGGAGAGATCTAAAAAGCCTCATTCTGAACCTTCTCTCCTCCTCAGAAAACATCAGCTATAGCTAAACAAAACATGTTTGTCTGATAGCTTCTTAAAGACTTCCACAGTAAATGCCACATAGCAACCCTAAGAAGCATGTTTCACAATGTTATCCTTACTGTCTGAGAGCTTTTCTAATGTTTAACACAGGTATTACTTATGGCAGTTTAAGGCTGTGTCATCTTGTTGCAATGAGTAGGACAGATTGTATTTTTTACTTTGCAGCAGAATTTTTATGCATTTAAATGCTTTTTAGGTCCCCTTTCTCAGTCTTTGCAGTAGGGTGGGAAAAAAATGGTTTTCCTTCTTCCTGAAAGTTGACTTGCCCCTCACTACAAGAAAGATATCAAGGCCCTGGAGCCTGTCCAGAAAAGGGCAATGAAACTAGTAAGGGATCTGGGGCACGAGTCTTATGAGGAGCAGCTGAGGGAACTGAGTTTGTTCAGTCTGGAGCAGAGAAGGCTCAGGGGAGACCTAATTATTCTCTACAACTGCCTGGAAGGAGGTTGTGGTGAGGGGGAGGGTTGGCCTCTTCTTCCTTGTAACTAATGAGAGGACCAGAGGGAATGGCCTCAAGTTGTGCCGGGGAGATGCAGGTTGGACATAAGGAAAAATTTCTTCTCAGTAAGAGTGAACAGGCATTAGAATGGGCTGCCCAGGGAGGTGGTGGAGTCACTGTCCCTGGAGGTATTTGAGAAACATTTAAATGTTGGTCTAAGGGACGTGGTTCAGTGGGAAATACAGATGGTAGGTGGATGGTTGGACGGGATGATCTTGGAGGTTTTTTCCAACCTTGGTGATTCTATGATTCTACAACTGTCAAACATATGACCCTGTGCCAGTCTGAGCAGCATTGTTTGCATACAAAGGAAAGGAAGACATTCTTCTAATGGCCTCTTTGTTTCGAAGGACCCTATCTTGTCAAAGACAAATTCAAATAGTTACTTTATGCTCCATTTCCACCATCTAAGATTCTGCATGATGTCTTGATCTGATGGTATTTGGCATGCAGTCCAGAAGTGATGAGTCCTGTCCATGGACTCTGATGTCACATTGATTCTGATATGTCGCATGATTGAATACAGGCTCTTCAACATCTTCATCAATGACCTTGATGAGGGGATAGTGGCCACCCTCAGCAAGTTTGCTGATGATTCGAAGTTGGGAGGATTGGCTGACACACCTGAAGACTGTGCTGCCATTCAGCAAGACCTGGACAGGCTGGAGAGCTGGGCGGTAAGAAACCAGATGAGGTTTAACAAAAGCAAATGTAGAGTCTTGCACCTAGGGAGGAATAATTGCATGCAGTGGTACAGGTTGGGGGATGACCTGCTGGAGAGGAGCTCTGCAGAGAGGGACCCGGGTGTCCTGGTGGATGACAGATTGGCCATGAGCCAGCAGTGTACCCTTGCGGCCAAAAAGGCCAATGCCATTCTGGGGTGCATTAAAAAGAGCGTGGCCAGCAGGTCAAGGGAGGTGATCCTCCCCCTCTACTCTGCCCTGGTAAGGCCTCATCTGGAGTACTGTGTCCAGTTCTGGGCTCCCCAGTACAAAAAAGACAGGGATCTCTTGGAAAGAGTCCAGCAGAGGGCCACAAAGATGGTGAAGGGCCTGGAGCATCTCCCCTATGAAGAAAGGCTAAGTGAACTGGGTCTGTTTAGCCTTGAGAAAAGACAACTGAGAGGGAACCTGATCCAGGTCTATAAATATCTAAGGTGTGGGGAGCAAAGTGGTGAGGCCAGACTCTTTTCAGCAGTGTGTGGAGACAGGACAAGGGGAAATGGCCAGAAACTGGAGCATAGGAAGTTCCACACCAATATGTGCAAGAACTTCTTTACGGTGAGGGTGACAGAGCACTGGAACAGGCTGCCCAGAGAGGTTGTGGAGTCTCCTTCTCTGGAGATATTCAAGACTCGCCTGGACACCCACCTGTGCAACCTGGTGTAGGGAGCCTGCTTTGGCAAGGGGGTTGGACTCGGTGATCTCTGGAGGTCCCTTCCAACCCCTATGATTCTGTGATTCTATTCACACAGCCAAGGCCCACGTCTGTTTGGACATAGAGCAGGGGTCTGATTCCCTCATGTAAAACAAGATGTCTTCATTTGACTGTGGAATGGGTCCTGTCTGATCAGCTGATAGACTGTGTGCTTGCATGCCTTATGTGGCTGGTGATAATATAGCAGAATGGAGAGCGCGTGTTGGGTTCTGGCTGTGAACACATGATAAAATGAATGAAAAGGGGAGGCCGGTGCCTCACCACTGTGTCTATGTGGCAGGTAATGCCTGGAATATGTGGGCATGGATGTTCAGGAGGACAAGATCTGAACCTTCTGAACAGGTTGGAAGCAGTGGGTAGCTGAGCCCCTGCCTAGCTGTAATTTGGAGTAAAATGGTTTTCTTCAAGTGGAAAATGTGTAATTTTATTTTAGATTTTACCTCACAACATAATGGCCTGTCTGACCCTGTAGAGCAAGAAGTCTGTTTCAGAGAACTGAATTCTCCTGTGCCTATTTTTATTATCAGTTGCATTTGAATTGTCCTTTTTTTTCCACTAGTCTTGGGAGAAGATTAGTTTTGTGTGTGCTTTTTGCATTTGTGTGCTCACAGGGAACTAGAAAGGTTTCTTAAGTGCAATAGAAATCTGAACAAAAAAACCCTTATGTTTATTTACCAGTTATTCAAGTAGAACTACTTCTAATCTAAATATTTGCTAGCCAGTTCTTTTTGTTCACCTAGCCAGACTTGTAGGACCCCATTTTGTGATGGTTCTGTAAAAGTATTTGATGTTAAGAATGGCCCACAGTACTGCAGGGAAGCCACAGTTAGTACTGCACTCAGAAGCTTGTGTGATGCCATCAGCTCTTACCAGTTATGTTTTTGCTTCTTGAAGAACAAAGTCGCAGGAAATGGGAAAGAACTGAAACATTGAATCCATCTTCTAGCTCCCTGACTGACAATGTGTATGGAAGCAAACAGTGCATGTATTCTGAGTCTTTGCAGACAGCTATCATTCACATAAAGGGAAGTACTTCTCAGGCTAGTGGTTTGGTATGTGAGCTCCCTCACTAGGGGCATGCATGGTGTGGCTTTGAAAGACTGAAGGGAATCAGGTGAGGGGAATTAGCTGTGAAATCTCTCACTCCATTTCATGGTGTATCAATGCTTTATAATCAATAAAATTATAGGATGTCTTGAGCTGGAATGGACATAAGACCATCCAGTTCCAACCTCTTGCTGTAGGCAAAGCTGCCACCCACCAGATCAGGCTGCCCAGGGCCCCATTGCCCTATCCAACCTGGTTTTGAATGTTTCCAGAGATGGGGCATCCACAACCTCTCTGGGCAACCTGTGCCTCATCATCCTCTGAGAAAAGAATTTCCTGCTAGCATCTAATCTAATGCCAGAATAAAGTTGTCTGACCTCTTTACCATTGTTTTGAGAACTATTATGTATTTCAGAGTTCGAACTGTTTCAGTATGGGGAGTGTTACAATTTAGCTTAAGAAAGCATCTACTGCCTGTGGATTGATGTAACGTGTGGTCAGAGTTAGGCATGAAAGGACCCCTACTCCTGGCAGACCATGTGGTGGGGCTTGGTAGAATGTGTCCCACTGAAACTGTTGCCCACTGGGACAGCAGCCTTGTGGCCGCCAATAAGGCAACTGGAGAGTGTTTAACTGCCTTTAACCTTTCTTCCTCCTTCTTTGCTGTAGTACTGGTATCCTGTCCGTAGAACTAGGTGATGTAGGTTTGTGAATAGCCTGTATTTAATTTGCCTAAATTGTCTGAAAATACTGCCAGCATCAGCATTTTGGCAGAGCTGCTTTCACTGTAGGATGCAGGAGAGCCTTGAGCCCTCCTCTAGCTGAACACCAGGAGTCCAGCGATAGTGGAAGTGCAAAGAAGTGCATAGGCTTCTGTGTGCAGTGAATGAACAAGGTGGTCATGGTGAGAACCATGTATTACAGAATGTGCTCTAAGATGGAGCCTTTTGGGGGGTGGTAACACTCTGGCAGAAGAAGAGATTTGTTCTTGGCATCTGTCAATCCTGCCCATCCCAGAAGCTGGTACTTCATTCTAACGCTTAGAGAAATAACCATACTGGCTCTTCGCTAAGAGGCCCAATACATTATATAATTCATATGCAAATGGGTAAGAACTGCTAGAAGACATGAAAGAAAGCATCTATAAGATGCATATGATTACATAAGTAATTTTGCTGAAAAATAAGTGAAAAGCCTGGGTGACTATTTGCTTTTCTCAGTCAGGGAGTTTTTTTTCCTTTAGTGGAAATTACTGTTGTTCTACTAGTGAGTAACAAAGAAAATTCTGAAGTTATTCAACTTTGTCTTCTCCACTTCCACACTGAGAGCAACTCATGGACAAATTCTGTCACCCTGGCAGATATGTTTGTCTCTAACTTCTGCATCAGCATGTCTCCGTGCCTGCCTTTCCTGCACAAGGCAATGTCAGTCTGTGACTAGAAAATGCCGTGGACTGCAAGTGAATGTTGTAATTGTGTACATCTTAAAGTCGTCTGTCTAAATAACTTAAAACCTGTTTACTTGCTAGTCTGCACAATATCTACTTTAATCCTATATGATTACGTGTTGCAATTCTAACTAAACTGTAATCTGAAAGCAAAGGTTTATATTAGGTTATTTCTATGACACATTTCAAGACCATTTCATATAACTGAACTTGAATTTTTGACTACTAAATGTGTGTAGATGTTAAATAGTACGTTTCAGAAATTTTTAATAACATTTCTTTATGTTGAAAAGACCTGAAGCTTTTGAAATGAACTCCTTAACATTTTACTAAATCAGTACTATCAAGATACCTAAACCAAGACATTTTATAAATATGTACAATTTTCATATAGAGTTAATACAAAAGAAATTGAGTGTTGGCATTTTCCAGCCAACATTTTGAAGAGCCTTAATTTGGAAGACTTTGTGCTTCTCTGAAGGTGATGCAACTGTCCTTATTTTCCAGATTCCAGATACCGTGGGGAGATACCTTCTTCTTTGAATATAACCAGTGAAATAGTCAGAAGAGAAGAAAGTATGTTAGTTGATCTTAGCTCTTATTTCTTCATTTTGACAATTTTCCTTGAAATCCTGCTTCCAAAGATGGAACCCCATGTTTAGACTTAATGAAGAAGTAGGTGGAATCTGTGCCAATCCACACAGAAAAAGTGCTGTGTTTATGTAGAATTGGGAAAGTCCTAGTGGAAGTATGTATCAGATAATGCCTTTCAGTCTGACTTGTTGCAAAGTTGTCTGGGTTTATGATGCCTGTCAGTTTGAGGTAATATAATTCACTGTCCTGAAAATTTAAATAAAAAAAAAATTAGTCGTATCATACTATATTGAACAGCAATGTTAGTAAGGATGATGGGCAGCAGAACTTATGCCTGCATATGGAGATAGCATTTACTTACCTACTTCCCTCAGTTCCACCAGTGCAATTATAACAGCACCCAGGGGTTTTCTTTTTCCTTCTCACTGTTGTCAGTGCCACCGATGCTACAGCATCCTGCTTTGCACAGCAGAGCAATTCAGTCTGTATTCACTTTTCTATGAATGACCACGTTCTGAAAAAAACATCTTGTGGTATTTATTGCCTGATAGTGTGAAATGAGTTTCTAACAGCACTCTCAACAACAGCTGTGTGATAATCTTGCAAACAAATTTATCTTTGTTTCCCAGTTTAGAAAATCCACATGGGGCCTTAGGTTGAACACGATTAGCAGTATTGAGGACTGTTGCTTCCATCCAAAACATGCACTACCCATAGTCAGCTGGAAGGTACTCATTTTATTTGGATTGACTTTTTGAAAATATTCTTTCAAAAAATCAGGATAAAGTTCACAGGCCAATTTACTTTTGACAATTGATATCATTCTATTAAAGGGTGTAAATATATTTAGAAAAGTCACGGGAATGATGCCAGCTACCTGTTCTTCCCCTGCCTGGCTTAAGCATTTTCTCATTCTGTAACAGGCTTATAAAAGAAGCCATAACAATCATTTAATTTATACTTGTATTTAAAGAAATGCTATAACAGGCAGACATCTGTAAAGCTATAGCAGAAGTTGTTCTTGGATAGCTTTCTTTTTATGGAAGGTTTTCCCTAGGGTTGTAAGGAAGGTCTTAAGTTTTGGACTTAATATCTCCAACTCTCTGATAATGCATGTTCGAATGAGTGGATTAAAAATGTAATCATTTCTAATACAGACAATCTTGGACATTTCAAAAACAGCTTTTTGAAGAGCTTTAGTTATAAAAAATGGGTCAGTCTTTTGATTCCTCTCTTTACCACTTGTTTCTTATTTATCTGTTCAGTTTTTTCCCCTGCTTCTTCTTTAGTGCATATCCATTCCTCCCCATTGTTTTCTACATGAACAAATAATGGCGATTATAATCCACCTCTAGGGAACCGTGGGCATGCCAAACAAAATTTTATGTGCTATACATGCCACAGCCAAAAGAAAGCTTGCCCTTTTCCCCTTGCTTTTTAAATTCTTTTGCTAGTGTGACATTTTTAGGACTGAGACAGAAAGAAGAATAGCATGGTACTCCATGGAGTACTACTATAGTCTGCAAGCGCTCCTTTATAGTTCTGGTGACCAGAATGTTTTCACTGCCTGGGTCTTTGTATCATCTCTTCAGGGAGGCATATCAACTCGGGTTTCCATTTTCCAGTTACTGAGGAGGAGAAATTAAGGCATTTTGCCTTCCTGTTATATGATATTTTTTCCTCTTGTCTTGAGGCTTTGCTTCCCCGTTGTAAGAAAATGTTGAGGATTTGGACATACTATGCACTGATGTGTAGACTCCCACGACTAGACTATGGAAATGTGGAGTCCCACACGCAGAATACATACCCTAAATTGTGGGCTCCTGGTATTGCTGAAACTCTCATTTTGCCTTCTCAGATGTTTTCTCTGTAAGGTAACCATTCTATTTTTTCCCTTCTTCCAGTCATTCATCTGATTCAGCTTTTTTAATTTACATTTTAGAATCAGAAAATGGGAATCACATATTTTTACTTTTCTTGCACTGACTCTGCTTTGGTACTTTCCACACTCAATTTACTGAGGTAACTCAAGGGTCATCAGTGAAAACAAAGCTTTGTGCTGGGAAGTGCTGAATCAGAGGACGCAATTGGCTGAGTCTGGACAATGGCCAGACAGCTCCAAAGCAAATCCCAAATACAGTGCTTACTACATACCTGAAATGTCGCTCTCATGTGTAGTGTTAACCTATTTCTCTTCAAATGGTTTTACATTCTCACACTCTGTAGCCAAAGCTCCTAGTGATCCCACTTACAGCACAGGCTCCGAATGTACTGGTGAGGGTTTCATACCAATGACTTAACTCAGCGTCCAACTGAGCATGAACGTCTGTCTGGAATTTTAGCTCTATACAGTACCATTTTTCACAGCACCGTACTTAGTTTTTAAAGTCATTTCACTGTGGCATCTACAGTAGCTATCCACATTACCATTTTGCTTTTAATGCCGACCTTTTCTCTTCCTCTGGTATTCACCCTCTAGATTTTCTTTTGAACTTTGAATGAGAAACCTCAAGGTGAAAATCAGCTTTGGTCAATTGTCATTTCAGATGCACGAATTTATGCAGAGCCTAATGGCCTTGCATGGTTTCTGCATAGTCATCATCATCCATCTCAACTGGAAGGCATAAGCTTGTTCATACTGGGAATTTCATTACAGATTTTGAAGTAGCCTGCATTAGTTTAAGTAATCATGATTAAAAAACAAAACAACACAAACTTCTATTTATAGTACAGTATCCTGGTGACTAAGAGCTACTATTCCTTTTAAATTTGCTATGCTATAAAGCCTAAGACTCTCACAGTGCACATCTACCCAATTCAAAGCAAAATGAAAAGAAAATTCAAATTGCTGGTTTTGTTGTTTTTTGTTGTTGTTGTTGTTGTTGTTTTTGGAATCAGATCTGAATTGGAAAAAAACTTGTATTACTTTCATTGTGACACTAAACATGTTACCGGAACAGTGGTGGTGCTGATACAGCAGTATTCATTCCTCCTTGGCAACACCTGAGGTCTAACAGAATGCATGGGCAGTCTACCATAGTTGTAAATACTCTTCATCTCCAGTGCATTTGTTATCTGGTGACATCAAGCTGCCTGTAAAAACTACACAAAATATTGCCTTCTGGCTTTGGACTTTAAGTGGGTCTTTTAAGTGGAACCTGGCAAGCTAATTCTGATCAAGTTGTATGTTAGAAATGTTAACACATCTCCATCTGAAATCATAATGTTCTCTACATATGGCTTCTATCTTGAGATTGTTAAATCTGGAATCTATCTTCTCAGTGTAATTCTAACTGTTGCCTAACTATATCTAGTGTTTTGTTCTTACCTTCTAAACTGAATATTCTTCAAGGCATAGGAGAAAGGAACAGTAAAATTGTAAGTGCTGGGCCCTTTGTTTGTGTGCAACAAGTCTATTCATGTAAAGTTTTCATCTATCTTTTTTCATTAAGTACAGTGCAAGGGAGTGGATTTAGAGCTTCTGAAGTTCCTGGTACACAAAAAGAGACCATTCTACTGTATGCAAACTGAAATGTCAGATATTTGTATTGTTTCTCATTTACTTTCCTGAGACAGTAGTCTGTCCGTATGCTGTCTGTAGGTTATCTGAAGGGAATTGCCTGTGTGTGAGCACAGGAAATTACTGCAAATCTGAATTGTTGACTTAGGTCCATTTTTAGCCAAGTGTTCTAAAGAAAAGGAACTTTATACATTTTTGTCCTTTCCACTCTATTGTCCATTTGTTTTTGAACCATTCTACATTTAACAGATGTAGACAGAAGAATAGTGTTACTAAGGACATGATGTTCATATACGATTCATGAAAATAGGACATTAGACAAGTAGATCCTGCTAGTTCCATGAAAGGAAAGAGTAAGGAGGAGTAAGAGTGGAAATGTACTGTTCGGCCACTAAAGAAGCCAAGCAGAACGGAAGATGGCAGGAGAGAGGAAGAGAATGTTATAAGAAACTGGGCTTCCTCATTATGCTGTTTACAAATAGTTTCTATGCTTCAAGGCCAGGAAGCAAGCTAGGATTATCTGTGACGAGTGTGTTTGGATTTGCTGCAGAAACAAGTGGATTAGTCTATTTACCTGTATAAATATTTGGGCTTAGAAATACTTTTATTAAAATTATTTATCATAATAGTGTGGTATTTTAGTAATGTTCTCCTATAATACAAAATAAGCAGGCTCTTTATTTTTAGCATTCCTGCTTCTAATCTAATTGTTGAGGCAGAAGAAGTAACGAGCTGCAGTATTTTGTCAAGGTTATTGAGATGTTTTGAGGTAAGCAGTGTGCAAAATGTGTGTGAGGCTGGTCATTTTTCTCTGGATTCCAGGGATCTTCTTTGTGTTGAAGTGTTAAGGTTGCTTGTTTGGAGCCACTTATAGTATGGTACAACAAGGGGGGGAAAAAGAGGCATCTTAATATAGTATATGGAGAAAAGGATTTACAGAACTTAGTATAAAATGACTGATTTATCAGTAGAATTAATATAATAATTCTCTAGATGTAAATAGAAGCATAAGCAGCTAAAAAAAAGTAAAGTAAGAATATATTGGGGAAAAAGCATAATACATTATCTCACTAGATTTTAGAATACTTATTACAGAATTATAATTGAACACGAGCATTTGCTTGAAACATCCTGTCTTGCTAGCTGATGATGACATGAATAATTCATTTATCTGGATAAAAGTGGATATTTAGACCCTCTAGTAAGAGAGGCTTTGGAGTGCGCAACAATGAGTCCTCAGGCTCTATGGAGCAAACAAGCCTTGGTTTTTTACTTATTCTGACTTTGCAGTAATTATTACAATGTGCTATTTCAAAATTCTATTGGACAGGGCTATACTTACACATGACCAAGTGGTTTAGATAGTTTGATGTCTCATTTTCATGCTGAATAACAATGTCGGTCAACATAGAGAATTTCAACATTTTCTGATAGCTGTGTCAAGAGCAAGGCAAGATTTCTGCATGTCAGACTGTAGAATTTCTAAATTTTTTAGTCAAGCCCTGACTGTATAACTATGTCCCACAATCTGGAATTAAAACTGACCTGTTTTGCACAGCCTCCTTACCTTTTTCTTCTGAATTACAGATGATATATTTATGCGTACAGGAGAGACAGACTAAAGTGGGCTTGTTCAACAAAAGTTTTACACTAACCAACAGGCACATCCTGTTGTCAGACACTGCTCTGTAATTTGCAATGAGGAGTATGTAAGCAAGAGCTACTTTTACTCCTTTTTAGGACAATTTTTGAGCAAGATTCATATTATATAATACATAAGGAATACCTTGTAATTACAGCCATATTCTGTGTGTATGTATGTAGAAATTTATATGAATTATGCATATAACAATGTGAACTCATATAGTAATGCAGTTTTTTCTATAGAAAATGCTACTAAGAGGATTAGAGTTTGATCTCATAATACCATACACAACCTCTTATTGACTCAGAGTGGAGGTTTGTTTAGTTCTGCTTGACACCAAACAGATTAGCAGCTCGGGTTTTTGCTGCTGACATTCCTTTCAGACTGAAAATTACTGCAAAGTTCACTTCTATTTTTAATTCATGGAAATTTCTCCTCAAAAGTAGTTCTGTATAACTTATTCTTAAAATTGATTCTCTCTTTCAGGATCAGCATTTCTCTTAAAGTAATTTTCAGGGCATGACTGAACAGTTTCTGACCTTGTTCCTTCCCTTTTGTTCTCATGATCTAGCTATATTTCTAGATCGTTTCCTGTCCTTACAGGTGTAGGCTTTTCCCTTTTGGTCTTTAAGAGGTTCTTCCGGCCCTTGAAAATTGCTGCTAATGAAATCCACCTTTTTCCTGGCTGCTTCAGATGCATCTTCTGTTCTACTATACCTTGTAGGAATAAAGACCAGCTGAAGCCCATCCTGTACGCTGAATGACTTCCCTCTATGTGTTTAAATATCATGTAAACAGTCATTCCTGCCACTAACTGAAGCAAACAAACTCAGAAGAGCAGTCATGCTGCAAGTGCAATTTCCCAGAAATTTCTGTGATCCTTCTGTGGTCATCATTTCCAGTTTGCAGCAATTCCCGTTGTCCGTTCTTCTGGTGTCATGCCAAAAGCTGTAGAACCCCTTAGTCAGGTTATATCTGTTAGTCACTGAGAACAGAACTTCATTCCTACTTTATTCCTAAATATTGGGAGAAGTTATCACCATTACACAGCCTTTTTCTAACCTGCATCATTCACCATCTACTAGCGACATGTCATCTAGCAAAATGTAATGTGAAATTCCCAGTGGAATACACTTGTGGAGTTTTTAGATCTGTGATGTTTTACAATTCTTTGAGATTCTGCTTTTATAGGAAGTGATATCAGGGAAACCAGTGATTTGTACCCAATGTTTGCCCTTAGCTGCTCATGCTGCCTATGTCTTTATAGGCATAAAGACTAGGAAAGTTATTGGTGGTGTATGATAATCAAGACTGTTTACATGACTATGATGGAAAAACTGTGGAACAGAAATACAGGCATTTCTTTTGATCCAAATCATGGATTTGTATGCTTGCCAGTGAAGTTCTTGATTTCTCAGTGGTAAATAACACAGGAGAATACCTCTGCTATCAGTCTTCCTTAGTGTTAGTATCTGTTGTATTTCACAACCAAGCCCTCTCTACATCCTATGTTCATCAGCTAATAATTACTGGTAGAAACTTGAAAATGGGGAATACTCTGTGTGTGTTTGCTATGTAAATGTCACTCTGATCAGATAGTCTCCCCACTGCATGCACTCTAGACTGCAGATCTTTGTCCCACCTTGATGGGCCCAGGTGTTCTCGTTGGTCCTGATTCCTAATGCGTGGCAGCCAGCTTTCTCTTCGGTCACTCTTGTAAACTTCTTGAGAACCAGCTTTATGCTTACTACTTCTCTGCTGAAGTGCTGTGTTTCAAGTGTCTGACCAATGAACACTGAATTCCCCAGCAGTCTTTAAGTTCCCCTGTCCAAGTTTTTGTTGTGTATACACCCCGGATTCACATTCAGGATTTCTGGTAGTTTGAGCAAAAGGGCAGATATTGTCAGGTTTCCAAACCCAAATTGTTTTATGTTACCATTGAAGAAAAAAAAAAATACATGGTGTCATAAAATAAAAAGTGTGCATATGTTTCCTTGCTGTGCTTAGGTGTTCTTTGGCTTTGATCAGGTTACTCTAATGGGTTTTGTGGATTTATATTCAGATCTCTGTTTCTGATTAATCATACGGAAAAGTTTTATATCCTATCCGATCCTGTATGTCTTCTCATCCCGATTGCCATTCTGAAAGGATACGTGTTCTAACCACATTGTTTCTCTTCCTGACTAGTCACATTCAACAATATCATTCTCTGGAGGGATGTGTAAACAGGAAAACAACTAAATATAGATCAGAGAAAGAAAAGGAATAGAATGCAACAGTGTGTACAGAGAGAAGTGCTTAGACAGATGGTGTAGGGCCTAGAGGAAATCTGGAGAGAAAGAAAGAGACTTGAGAATGAATGACAGAGATGAAAAAAATCAGATTTACCCATGGTGCGACTAGTTCACAAGAGAAAGGAAGTGAATGGAGCATCTCTCTGTTCCCTGGAGCACCCTATAATAAGCTGAGTTATCATGAACAGAGACTAAAACAGAGTTGGAACATTGTTTACTTGCAAGTGTCTGCCCTCTTGGTCAAAAGCTGGTCAGCAGAATGCCCTGGGGTGCTGCAGCTTGCTCCTGCTGATGGTCTGCATTTGTGGTGGGGAGGTGTGTCCTTATTAAACAGATCAGGAAGATCTGATGGAATGGAAAACCATGGGAATTTTAGCGAGATACTGCTTCAAACATCATCCTGCTTTGGCCTCTTACTATTTTCAGTTTGATTCTCTTCTGCTGTATTAACAGAAGGACTGACCCTGAGCAGTCCAAGACACTTCTGACAGCAGGAGAAAGTGAAGGGGATCCCTTCACCTACATTTCTCATTTGCAAAACCCCTGGCACCAGCCATCACATTTCTTGCCCAAACTGGACAGCATACATTAAGCATGGCCATTCACTTGCGCGCACACACACCAGGACCATCTGCAGTTAGGTTACCACTCTCCACAGCTCTTGAATGGCGTGAATGGTGATTCTGATGGCTGGAGCCTTGGGTCATTTATGGAAGGACTCAGGGATCTGAGCAAATTAGGGTTGGATTCAAAACCTCCTGGTTGTTCTTTCTGCACTCAGGTGGCATCTCTTCCAAGTATAGGTTGTCTTTCTCTTCCCCAGCATCTTTCCAACAGATCTGCCTATAGCAGGGGGGGTGGGACTAGATGAGCTTAAAGGTCCCTTCCAACCCAAACCATTCTATGATTCTATGGTCTGTACAGGCTAAACTTCTGGTTGCTGATGACCTCTTCTTGAAATTATGATGATTACATAACGTTTTTTTATATTGCAGAGTAATTTTATATTGCTTTGCTTTCTCTTCTCTCTTTGTCTTCAATTACTCCTATTCTTTAGAAACACGTTTGGGAAAAAACACGCTGATAGTAAATATCCATCACATCCCATTTAATGTTTAGAAATGTTGTTCATCTTGTCTTTTATTCTTAAAATGAGACATGCCCATCTGAGGCAAGTTTTACTCTTGTTTGAGCAAACATGAGAAAAGAGAAAAATAGAGAAGCTGAAAAAGATATAGTTTTCTGGAAATCAGGAAAGCACATGGATAATGATATTTTATGAGAAATCATTTACATTATCTATTCTAAAATGGGGAATGATTCAGCTATAACTTTTTTTTTAAATTACAAACTTATTTAGAATATTATTTTGCTGTTTATTTTTATAAGTAGAACATTGTTATAAGTCAGTTATTTGATTGGTTATAGAATGTTACATCATTTTGGATGAGCCTGCATCTCATGTACACATCTTTCAGGATTGAAGCAGGGGTCTTTGTGCTTTGCTATTTTACCTGGTGTACCTCAAGCTTCAGGTTTTCAGAAAGTGATGATAATGTACAGACTGAAGAGATTTACTGGATCCAGCCGCTATAAAAATTAAAATAACTTATCTTGCATTAAGTAATTCAAGCCAGTCTCCAGTCTTGTATGTGAGTCAGTGAAGCTCTGCACATTCTTGGTCTTAGTCTAGTTGGAGGATTAAAACATTTGTACAATTACTGATAATATAGTGTGAATATACTGCTGGTCCTTTATAGCTGAGGGCTGCTACATCTTCCCATTTGTCCAGTGACTTTTTTTTCAATCAATGAAGGTATCTGATATAGAATTTGGACACATTAATTAGTGTTCGTTGTGATGATGAATATTTTTAACAGCGCTGCTCATTACACGTGTCTGACAAGTGTTAGGCAAGGATTAACAAGAATGTATATGGTCAAGAGTCTGTAGAGTAGTCTGTGATCTCAGTAAGCCAAATTAAGCTAATTGTTATGCATTGCAAACTCTGCATTTTTGGAGCTCTACATGTCAGCTTGTATTCTTATAAGTCTGTAATATCTTATGCGACTTCAAAAATTACATATTTATGTGAGACTGTAATTCAAATGAACAATTAGTTTTAGCCTTTAGTTTTATACCTAATGCAAATGTACAATGTTGCAGGTTTTCTACTGCCCTCCTCTGCTTTTTACCAGTTCTGGTTTCTGATGCTATCAATGGTCTTGCTGCAGTCCCTGGATATGCACAGGTGTATGCACAAATTCACATGTGTGCAGGCATATCCATCTCCCTTACCTTACCTGTGCTCCTAATAACTCATTTCATAGATTCTAATACCTGTCCCCAGCTGGGAATCAGCAGGCACCCTAGGCTGACTCTCTTGATCTGTGGCATGACCCTGGGGCACTCTCAAGAAGAGGCCGAGATGTGAGGGAGGAATGAGGAATTACAAATTCTTTTCAAGACATTTTTCCACAGCAGGGGCATAAGAGAAGTGGTGAGCTTTCAGTTCAGTTGAGAAGCCTATGCATAGACTGGGGCTGCTTTATGTTGGTACCCAGTGGTAAAGTAAGAACAAGATGTTGCTGTGCTACTGCATTGACTGGAGAAATGGAAAATGCCCTGAGGACTTTATATGTCGTGCATGTGGTTGACAGGATGGGGTTAGGAGTGTGAGGGGCTGCAGCAGAGGGAGGAAGTTCAGCACAACTCAAACTGTTAGAGGTGTAGTGCTGCATGCGTTGCTGTGGTTATGATGGAAGAGAGAAAGGCTTCCTCAGGAATAAATCCAAAATGAGAGGAGAAAGGAGAAGAGAAGGTGGCAGGAGGAAAGGAGGCCCAGTGAAGAAAAAGGCAGAGAAATAAGAGAGTGGAGAGGGTTAGAGTGAACAAACAATTGTGAAAAGATGAGCAACTTGTCATACAGAGTTCTGGATGTATGGGGAAAAACAAAACAAGAACACCACCATAACCCTGTTCTGACTGTTTCAGCAGCTGTTGCTGCCAGCTGGTTTTATACTCTGCACATCTTGGTCCCCACCTCTGTTCTCCCCAAGGTGCAGTGTGGTGAATCACAACTGGTAATTACTGCTGTAGATGCAGAGTTTGTGCTGAGGAAAGCTAATACCTTTTACTGTTTCCAAGTTTTGCTTGGAAGTCCTACAACAGATAGCTACTTCACAGATCATCCTTTTTTCTTTCATAGCTACGATAGGAAAGTCCAGCAATGAACATGCAGCTTGCACCAGTGGTGTTACAGAGGAATGCACTGAAACTTCTCCGTGAAAGAGGGAAACAAAATCAACAGAAGAACTGGGGCTCGTCCAAGTTACATCTGTGTACCAGGCATCTTTTCTTTTTTAGTGGTCATGAACGACAAACCTAGGACAGCAAAACCTTACTGTTTTAGACCAAGCCTGAAACACTAGTGACATAAGCCAGCAAACTTTGTCTCATTTTCAATACCATCTTTTCCAAGTTAATTTTGCTGTTTTGTAGCTCTCAGCAGAGCATCGCTGGCAGACTGCCATTCAGGATTTTAAGTGCTTTACTAAAAGAAAAAATCCACCCTTTACAACATAAACTGCAATGTCATTGGGCTACAACAGTGATGTAGAAAACAGCACCAACATGATGTTACTAGGCTGTTATCCATATGTTTTCTCCAGATCAAGTTTTTATTATTCTGATTTTAACAAAAAGTTAATCTTAAAATATCACTTGCACTTCACTTTTTACATTATTCATAGACTTTTCATTTCCTAAGCTTGGAAGTGAAAACAAGTCAATAGATATGATTCTATTATATATATCTATATTTTACAATCAGACTACACTGTGTTAATTTTGTTAGATGAAATGGGTCCAGAGACTTAAATGTTCTTTAAAGCTGTTAGCTATTGAGAATACATGGCCCATGTCAGTTTCTTCAAAACTGCTGTTGATATTTATGGAGAATACAAGCCTAGTGAGAGAAACATTTCTGTGGCTCTATTGCTATAAAGAATCAAAGAC
The DNA here is from genome assembly GCA_016647715.1 of Pavo muticus. Taxonomy (NCBI): domain Eukaryota; kingdom Metazoa; phylum Chordata; class Aves; order Galliformes; family Phasianidae; genus Pavo; species Pavo muticus. The sequence goes on from JACDJE010000008.1 coordinate 3,317,777, forward strand.
GTGCAAAAAACCCTGATTCTGTATTTAACTCTTCAGTAATGGTATCATTTACTACAATTACTGCCATAGCTCTAAAAAGTAATGCTATTCCTTTCCTAACTAGTTCTATTTACTTAAAAATATGTTGCAATATCACTTCATTTGATGGTATGCTTAAGCAAGGCCTTCAACATAGTATTTAGGTCTTGAATTTAAAATTATAACATACGTTTTCAGGATGTAAGCCAATGTTACTTGCTGAGACAAGACTTCATTTAATGTGGAACATAAAAGCAATACTGTAGACAGTAATGAAAGATAAAGCTTAAGGTTTAGCAATTAAAACTTAGTTCCAAAGACTTGAGTTCCTGGACTGATGTGATGACCTGCTAGATTGAGTTTCCATCCAAAAGGAACTTTTTGTTTGCTCTTGTGTTTGTGTAAACTGTATAAAATAGAAATAGCAACCTACAGATGCATGCATGCTCCCAGTCCTGAGCTTACAATGCATGTGAATTTCCAGCTGGATACAAGTCAGTAAGCATGTGATAGTAAATTAAATATTGGTACCAAATAACATTCCAAAATACAACTTGGAAGAATAAGTTATTTTTTTGAGCATGAGATATACACAGAAGATCAATTTTCTGTTGGAATTATATATGGCAATGTTCCAGAGGCAGTTTTTTCACTGGGCTGCCCAGGCAAATGATTCAGGGCTGGCGTGTGAGCTTGCTGCTGTAAACACCATGGGCTATGTTCTTCCAGACTAGAATGTGGAAAACTAGGAACGTTTTCCAAGTGCTTTTAGTGAGCTGCGATTCTCTGAGCTCTAACTCTGTAGAGTCATAGAATCTATCATGTCACCTGAGCTAAGCATTAATGTGGAGAAGACAAAGAGTAACACACAGCACACTCCTGTGAACAAGGAAATATTCAGCTGTTCGATGCTAATTTTACCAACAGTTAATGTAAAAGCCTAATGCATCCTCTTCCTGATAGTTTTGTCCCCTCACTGTTGACAGGATGTAGTAAAAATAACCTCCAGCCTATAGATATCTAAACAGTGAAACTAGGATACAACTTCGGGAGGGAGAGTGCTACCCCCAAACTATTTATTACCACTCAGCAGCAGCAGCAGGAGGCAAAACTAGTTTCAGTTCATTTAGCTTAGTAAAAAAAAAAATCTCTCCTGAGATTAGAAAGTAATTTCTTCCTCATTTTGTTTTCAGAGAATAGTTGAGATACAGTAGTATACTTTCCCCTTGAGGAGTAGTGTAGTTTGTTTAAAATTTCCATAGTAATCTATACACAGTTCAGAAATTTATATTGCAAACCTGAAGAGTTGCTGAATGAACTCCAACATGGAGGAAGTTATGGAATTTCATGTTGTACTTGGAACAAATATGACTGTTTCCAGTTACAATGGCTGATTAAAAGCTGTAGATCTTAATAGGTATGAAAAATATTATCTCAGCAATAGATGAGTTGGTCCTTGTTCATCTTATAAAGCAAGGTAGAAATGAATATCCATACTCCAAGGCAGAGAGTGAGATTCTGCCTTCTGAAATACGTTTCCTGTACCTGTCTCTCTGGAATTAATTTATGCTAATGCCTCTTATTGCATTTTTGCTCTATGCACTGAGCCTTTATGCCACAATGTCAGGAATTCCTTTGCCTTTCTATTTGGCCATGGAGTGGAAAATAAGTAAAGAAGGAAAGTTATAGGAGAACAGTGTTTTGGTCAGTTTCCAGGTGTAGACATCTTCACTTACCCTTGTGGGCTGCAGCTGGGGTCTTCGGCCTTTTCCCACCGTCATGGTGCACGAGAGTTCTGTGACAGGCTGTTATTAAGGGATGTGCAGGGGTATCTCTTCTGGTATACACATGGGAGCTGAAGTTCTGTTCCTGCTACATTTGTTGGAAGGGTTCCAGGAAAGACAGCAAAGGTGTTGAAATGTGGCCATGGACCAAGTGTAATACATATTGAGCACTGAGTGATAAAGGCAAAACAGCTTCTTTACCCATCTTATTATAGAGTTTGATATAACCTAAGTTGAAATATATCATCTGAACTGTATTCTTTTTGGTGAGTGGGTAGCAGATAGATCAATTTTCCTATGAAAAGCAATGTATGACCTTGTAGTGCTATTTACATGCTTATTATTAACTATATAAACTATTGCGTAGTAGGAAGAGAATGTTACCACTGCATTTGTCATACAAATCATAATTGCTAGACAAGTCCAGGCAAAGACCTCAATGCTTATGAATAATGCAGTACTGTGTACTTTAGCTGTGATTGACTCTGCAAAAATTTTGACTACTTTAACGAAGTGAATAAGCTTCCCCTTAAGTAATGCTTGTTGGCACTCAGAAGCAATAGGATTGTTGGTCTGCATATCCTGTAGCTCTTACTTCCACCACCTACTATTCCAAGTTTTTCTTTTGTTGACCTCAGACAATCTTCTCTGATTTTTCTCTTTCCCCCGCTACTTTCTGCGTGGTCCCTTGTGCATTCCTCACTCTCCTGTTCCTTTCCATTGGGAAACTGTGTCTTTGATTAGGACAAAAAAATTCTATATTGTAAAGAGGCATACAGTGTTAACCCAAGGAGGCTGCCAGTGTGAAATGCAAGCTTTTATCATCCATCAGTCACTAGCCATGACTGCCAGTAAGATGCAGTCGGAGGAAGCAAAAATATTTGAGGACCTGTTGCAGGAATACAAGCAACTGCAAGCCAGTATTCTCCCCTCATCAATTCCACTTACAAATCAGTTTACGTTACAAGGTTGAAGAAATACGGAGTACCCACCTGTCTGTGTCTAGGCCCTAAAGCCTATCCCTAGCCATGGGTCTGCCCAAATGGATGGCTTGCCATACAACTGAAGGACTGTAGGTAGCAGGAAACTTCAGGAGCTCTCCTTGATCAATGATCGATGAGATTACAGTAGGCACACAGGCTGGTCTTAAACCTCCTGGGATTCTTTTTCTGGCAAGACAGTAGACAATGAGAGCTGAAGAATTTATTTTGTCAATAAAACAATAATTTTAATGTAAATGAGATTTTTTTTTTAGCTGCTTCCAAAATTCAAAGAGAGGTTGACAGAAGGGATTTACTTCTTGGTGTTGGATCCCAGTGTTCTTTATTTCTTCCTTTTCCAGTTATTCAAGGTGATTCCTTCAACATGTATCAAACGTGCTTGGCTGGTAAATTATATTTTTATGGTGAAGTGTGCCTAGAGCCTCCTACTCTTCTGCTAACCTCAGGTAGGGAAATGAGTACAAACTGTGATGAAAAAGCAGTCTAAAAAACCCTTACCCTTAGAGATGGTGTTCTTCCACTTAACTTCATGCCCTCTGGCAACTCTTTTTACAGCTCAGGCTTTTCACCCAGGAGCACTTCCTCTCCAATTCTCAAGTGCTTTGCAGTAGTCCCTCGTCCCTCCTTTGACACTCAAAAGTGAAGTTCTATTAGGTGATTATGAGGAAAGAATGCAAGTATGGACTTCTTCACATCTTCTACCTTAAGAAAAAGTAACTGATTTCTAGATCAAGTTGCAAAAATTGCAATGAAAACAATGGTAATTGCAATGACAGTAATTCCGATTGTTAGGTTCTTTTGCTAGATGCTCCACTTATATCTTTAAGTGCAACTTCAAGTATTAAAAATCAGATTTTGAGTTCAAAAAACTAACCCTAAAAATATATTTAGGAATACCTGAGTTCTGAAATGGCCAGCTACTATCTGCAGGCCTTTACTTATTTACTCCTCTTACTAGAAACATGCCTTTCCTCAGACATAAATGTCACAAATAATTCAATGCAGGGATTCGTTTAGCAGATGTAAACTTCAAGTTTTTTCATCATTAATATGGCCCATTGTTTTCCTTTGTGTGTTTCTTCTCTTGTCCTTTTCTGGAGAACTGCAAGCCAGAAGAAGCATTTTTATTAATTTTTTATTACTTAGTTTTTGGAATGACACATCACATCCAACTGCCTCCCAGCATGTTGGCTGTAATAGACGTGTGAGTAGTTGCACCGTTCAAAACTGCTATGACAATGACATGCTTTAACGTATCACTTGGGAAATCTGGAAAGGGTAGCAGTCTGTGGAGCAAGCAGTCAAGGATCTTAAAAGAAGGAGTAGCCTTTAGGCGCATTGTTGTCTGTTCTTTGAAGGAGAGGGTAGAAATGTAACTATTAAAATGCTTGCAAATACAGAAGATTCCTATTCTTGCAATTTCCATTCTTCTCTTTCTTGGTATATTCTCTCACTCCCATCTTTGTAACACCCTTTACAGCTGGAGTTGCCATCTGGCTGTAAGGAGGAAGAAGAAAAAAACCCCCACCTCTGACTAACAGTTGCTGTATGTGCAGATACTGGATGCACAAAAGCATCAACTTTAGTGGATCCAGGACACAAGAGACCTAGTAAAAATGTGGAGACTAACTTGCGTAAGCCCGAAGGAGCATGCTGAATCTTACTGTCACCTTGTATGCTAACTGAAAAAGAACATCATAAGCAAGTGAAAACTGGAGGCAGCTTGTGTCTTGTCTGTTAAAGTTCATGCAAGTCGATAGTTTACTTGTACAGGAGCTGTTCTCATATGCAGTTTAGAAAAAAGCTTTTTGAGTCATTTGCCTTTTCTCTGCCTTGGAAAATGTCTGGCATGTGAAAGACACTGAAGATCTGTGCCAGCTAGAGCAATGAGGTGGAACTGCAACTTGAGCTGCCCAAATTTCTGGTAGTGATGGGTGAAAGTTCCATTTTTTAAATAGAGTTGAGTGCCAAGCACAGGGGAAGGAGGATGTTCAGCTGCTGCAAGTTGCTTTAGCTCACGTAGCTCCTCCTAGAGGTTTACTCAAGCCTTATCAGGAGTTAGTGTTTCCTTCAATTCTTGTAGGAATTTAGAGTGGGAAAGGAAACTGGTGAATTTACAGCTTTGGAAACCAACAAGACTTTTTGTTTATGAGCAGAAGAATCAAGCATTCCTTTGCTTTTTTTTACCAGTGCACATTAAACCTAATAGAAATAAGACAAGATGGTAATTCAGTTTTTATACTCAGTTGTATTTCTGCTAATCGCTGTAAGAGGATATGGCTTATGGCAGTAGTCTTTACCGTATACATTTATGAGGAATTCACAGAAGAGCATAAAAGTAATTTGTATAACTTAGTTTGCTTCTAAGGACTGTAACCTTGCTACATTTAAGTGAATAACAAAAGTAATGTTTCACCAGTCAATTTTGTAGCCTTTACCTCTTCAGGTTTCAGTCTTACTTTTCCAGTAAATGCCATTTTTTCTTTATTCTGAAAGGTGGGTTTTATTTTGGAGCTCACAAAAGGTCTGCAGGTGCTGCAGGAAAAAGACTCTCTTGCAAGCATAAAAACTATATCAGAGTTGATTTCTCAATATTTCAGTGTCTTCTGTTTCCCTTCATGCATGTTGTTCCCATCCCCCTCAACATGGTCTGATGAAAAAACAGCTGCTTATGGTAAGCTGTGTGAAAACTACAAACAGCACCTTCACACCTACAGGCAGCTGCTTGCAAAAAAAAAATCTGGGCATTTTCTTTTTTATATTTCAACCTTGTTGTTAAAACCTTCCTGAGAGCTCAGAGGTATTGTAATTTTATTCCTGAGGGTTCAGGACAGAGAGTAGCTCATTAACAGTCCTCTTTTGATGGCATGCCATAGACTGATGGTGAGCTCTGTCATAACAGTTTTGTTCTTCGTAACTGTTATCTGGACTTGCAAATGAGATAAGGCCTTTGGAGGTTTGCACTCTCTTGACAGTAGTGCATCTAAGCTGGCAGCAGTCATGCACAATTATGGGGCAATGGTAACTGAATTGCAGAATTTGGAATTTTTTAATTTTTTCCAACCTTTTTTAGTGGATCTTATTTGAAACGATCAAGATTGAAAGTAGATGATAAGATTTTTATCTTCAGTGCTAGGAGGCAAATTATCCCACTCCAAAAAAAGAAAGAGGAAGATAGAAAAGTTTAAAAAAAAAAAAAAAAAAAAAAAAAAAAAGGAAGTACAGGCCTTTCATGTGGGCAGGAACAGCAAGATGAAGCAACAAAAGCCAACTTTGAACTACTGAGCAAGAATATTCATAAAACAAGAGAAAAGTGTCTTTGATTTCCTCTTACATCACTGAAATTCTTTATCTGCTTAGTGGTACTGAAAAACAGTAAAGATCATGGGATAAATGTAACTCTCTGCCAGTCTGTTCCACAGACAAGAATTATTAACGGGAAGTGTCCCATTGGAACTGATGACAGAATCTGACTCTTTGTATTTACTTAATTTTTTTAATGTTGTTTTCAGTAGTGATTTCTAGTAGTTTACTTAGAGTGTGCAGGAACTAAGGATGCTCTTTTTCAGAATTACTGAGCTCTACCTTACTCATTCCAGTGCTTATGAGATTTTTCTTCCATGCAAGTGGAAGAATGTTCTCAGGAGTGGTCAGCATGGATTCACCAAGAGGAAATCTTGCTTGGCCAAACTGATAGTCTTCTGTGATGTCAAAACCAGCTGAGTAGGTGAAGGGGGAACAGTGGATGTCGTGTACCTTGACTGCAGCAAGGCTTTTGACACTGTCTCCCATAACATCCTTGAAGGTAAGCTTAGAGCAGGAAAGATGAGCAGACAGTGAAGTGGATTGAGAACTGGCTGACTGGCAGAGTTCAGAGGGTTGTGATCTGTGGTGCAGTCTAGTTGGAGTCCTGTAACTAGCAGTGTACTCTAGGGGTCGGTACTGGGGCTGGGCATGTTCAGTGTTTTCATCAAAGACCTGGATGAAGGGATAGAGTGCACCCTCAGCAAGTTTGCTGATGGTACAAAGCTGGGAGGAATGGCTGATGCACCAGAAGGCTGTGCTGCCATTTAGCAAGACCTGGACAGGCTGGATAGCTGAGCAGAGAGGAAGCTTTTGAGTTTCAGCAGTCGCAAATGCAGAGTCCTACACCTGGGGAGGAATAACTGCATGCAGCAGTACAGGTTATTGGCTGACCTGCTGGAGAGGAGCTCTGCAGAAAAGGACTTGTTTTTTCTGGCAGACAACAGATTGGCCATGAGCCAGCAGTGCGCTCTGGTGGCCAAGAGGTCCAGTGGTATCCCAGAATGCATTAAAAACAGCGTGGCCAGCAAGTTGAGAGAGGTGATCCTCCCCCTCTACTCTGCCCTGGTGAGGCCACAGCTGGAGTACCATGTCCAGTTCTGGGCTCCTCAGTTCAAGAAATACAGAGAACTTCTGGAGAGAGTCCAATGGAGGGCCACAAAAATGGTGAGATGCCTGGAGTATCTCGCTTATGAGGAAAGACCTGGGACTGTTCAGCCTGGAGAAGAGAAGATTGAGGGGGGGAGGAAAATCTTACCAGTGCTTGTAAATATCTCAAGAATGGGAGTCAAGTGAATAGGGCGAAGCTCTTTTCAGTGGTGTGTAGTGACAAGACAAGAGGAAATGGAAAAAAACTGGAACACAGAAAGTTCCATACAAACACGAGGAAGAACTTTACTGTGACAGTGATAGAGTACTGGAGCAGGCTGCCCAGAGAGCTTGTGGAATCTCCTTCTCTGGCGATATTCAAAACCCGTCTGAATTCTTTCCTGTGTAACCTTTTCTAGGGAACCTGCTTTAGTACAGGGGTTGGGACTGTTATGATCTCCAGAGGTCTCTTCCAACTCTTATGGTTCTATGATTCTGTGATTTTCATGTGCCAAATGTTTCTGGCTCTCAGAATATACCAGTGTATTTTATTTCTGTTTATCAAATTCTTAAAGTTCTGCTTCAGGGCTGCATCCACTATTTCCTTTTATGGGACAATGTCCTATTATACTGTTTCCCACGGTTTGGTTTGCAACTAATTGCTTTCTTCAGTGAGGCTGGAAAATTGACTTGGATGCACACAAAATGTAATGATGCAAAGTGTAGCCAGGTGATTTCAAGAAAGCCAGCCTGATGTATGGGAAAAGGATAAGACCAATTTAATGTTGAGGCAGTCTAGTGGTAAGGATCTGTCCTGCTCTGACAGGAGGGAGGGACGTGGATTGCTGCTGTGAGTATGGCCCAGACTTGCTGCTGTTAATGCTATTCTCTGTGGAATATATGTTCCAACACTGTACTGATTGTAACAATCCTGAACAGGTAAAGGAGAATATAAACTCCATGCAAAGTATGTTTCAGATTTAAACAGCTGTCCTAGTGATAATCAAGAGATCCCTCTATGTAAAGAATACATTTTTAAGGTTTTGTATTTTTAAAGGGCACTAAGAAACATATATGCTGTTCTAATGAAAAGCTACGTAATACTTGAAAGATAACATTTTTTTCTTCAGCTGAAGGGAAAATCTCCTTTTGGTGAAATAACAAGAGTGCATCTGAATATGATTTTTGTTAAATCCAAGAGCTTTGTTTTTGTTGTTGTTGCAACAAGGATGCTGATATTACAATTTTTGCTCTTGTTAAAGCTGTGCATGAGGAGTTGGGAGTTAGGAATCTTCTTGCTAGACTGTAATAAGTATTTTCAGGCATATATAGAATCAAACATAGTTGCCATGTTCATATACTAGCTACGGTCTCAAGAACACTATAAATCATTGGCACAGGGCTACACATGGAATCATTAACGCTGTGTAGAGACCAGATTACTGTTTCTGGCAAAGTGCTTGCAATAATGTGATTCAGGCTTTTCAAGTCCTAAGCTAGAACCTCTGTTTAGCTCCATGTTATGTGAGGTACTTAAGTTCCTAATTGTCATGTAATCATTCATAGAGTGATTTGGAAGTGTGATGTGCTGTGAATGATTGGAGTTATTTATTTTTGTTCCAAAGTATGGACTGGAAATATGAGTGAATTGAAAGGAAACTGGGAATTGAGCCCATATCCTGCAGAAACTTATGCAGATGTAGCAGATGAGTAGGCATGCTCATATTTAATTATGTGCATAAATGTTGACATGAATAGTGCTTTGTTTTCTATCTGTAAAGGAAGGAGGTTCTTTTAAATTGCAGCCTTTTGTCAATTCACTTTATAAATTAAGACATATTAACATCTTTTCTTTTTAGCTTCTTGTAAAACCTGCTTGTGGTGCCAAAAGTCATTTCAGATTTGTCATAGCTAGGAACTAGAAAAGAGAAATGAGCATTGCTCAGTTCTAAGTAGTGCAGATAACAAAACTATTCAGTAGAATAGTTTTGTTCAAGTCAAAGTCAGAATTTAGATTCAGTTCAGGTAAGAACAGTGTAGAGCATGCACTTTCTGACATTTATAGCAAAAGCCCTCAAAATCTGCAAACACTTCAGGCATACAAGAAACTTCATGCAGATGAGTTGTCCTCTGTAGTTTAATGGAATATAGGATTAACTCTAGTAATTAACCTACTGGGAACCAAACAGTAGCTTACCTCAAAAAAACAAACCTAAAAGATTGTATCATCTCAGAAGTGCAAAAGTTTCAGAGCATTTTTATTACATGAGCAACACTTGGCTGGAGCTTTGCATGGTTGGCTGAGGTTTTATGTGAACTTTTAGTTGAACTTCTTATACAGTATCTCAGAATATTTCATGAGTTGGAAATGTAATGCCACAGTGCTATCTGGCCATGCAGCCAAGCCATGAAGATTTCAAGAGTGTGAAGGCTTGCTTTAAATCTTCCTTAGGTTAATTTCACAATTACTATTCACTTAGTAAATGCAAGTAAAGAAGGTGAGAGAGCTACCTACAGAGAGCTTGTAGGTAAAACAGTAAGAATTACTGACGTAACTACAGTCTACATACAAAGCAAAGCAGTCTGAAATGGGTTGCCTAAGCTGAAGTAAACTGATGAACCTTAAATTTTGTGTGAGAACATGAAAGTGAGGCCCACAGAGGAGGCATCTCAGAAGCTGGCCTCTGCGTGGCCTCAGAGGGACTTCTTAGTAGAGAGCAGTGCCTGGTCAAGATCTAATGTCTGGGAGCAAAGGCTCAGTTTATCCTGTTCTACGGCTGCACTTGATTTGCAGATAAAGTTGTATAAGGTAGCTGATTCCATTAACTCCCTTCTTCCGGTGAAAGTGGATGAAAAATATCCTTAGATGAAAGATATTAACGGGTATATTGTTAAGTAAACCTATCAGTTTTTCATCATTTTGCATTAAATTGAGGAAAATTAATTTAGTTTAATCCTTTATATTATAAATGATTGTGAGGATTCACCTATTCTAGTAGTATGAATCTAATATGTATGTGTTAAATGCTTCAAATTTCATTTGTGTGTTGATGGACAGGCAAATTTTTTTAATATGTATTTAATATTGAATTACTATGTTTTTAGTAGAGGAGATAAATGGCATGGTTTATTTTTCTAGAGAACATTTTCCAATGACCTGAAAGATAATGGAAGCCAACAGGTTTGAAGGAGTGAAGGTATGAGTTACAGTAAGTAGACTAGTTGCAGTGGACCCACAAGAATTAGCTAACTCCACTGAAAATCTTGGCTGTTTTATTTATGTAAGCTGTTGTACTTCGTGTCTGTTTTTTTTTTTCCCCCAGTGTGTCTTCTGTGACTCATCTTTCTTAAAATAGTTTATTTGGTAATTCAAAAAAGACAATACATTTCCTACGCTTTTTCTTTCAGGACTGCAGGGTGAAAATAGCGATGTGGGTTGAGGAAAGATGCAAATAAACAGATCCACTTGCAGAAGAGAGCAGATCTGTGGCTGACTGCAGGGAGCAGTAAAAGTTCTGTCTCCTAGATAAAATATAGAGAAAAAAAGTATTGTTCATTATTTATTTAAAAAAAAAAAAAAAAGAAAGAAAATTCAAGTATTTAGCCAATAGGAGAGTGCCAAGCAAATGAATCAATATTTACCGCTGGTATCAGCTGATCTGGAGGAAGAATGTGAGGCCAGAAAAAAGAAAGAGGACTTGAGCTCGTTTCTGATTTATCTTTTTCAAAATATTACGGAAAAACATGTCCAAATTCCACTGTAGTCTAATGAACTTGGGAGGAGGGCAGAAGAAGTAAGAGAGAAAAAAGAAGCCAACAAAGGATGAGAAGTAAGTTGTAGGAATGAAAACTATTTGCAGTAGCAACTGAGAAACTACTCCCATGGTCGCTATTCAGTGAATTACTTCTGCTGACATTGTGGGCAAAGGAAGACAAAAAGAGAAAAAGCTTTCTGTCCTGGTGTATGCTAGCAAATTAAATATCCCTCATGATATCTTCTTAATGCTAGTGCTTTACCCATCACCGTTTACTACTTTTAGATAGTGGTAAGTTTTTTCAATTACTGACAGAATAGAGGGTGCAGAACTATTTTTTCCCCATTTTGGTAGGCAGCTGGTGAGGACTGTAGGAGAATGCAGGTCAGTGATATTAGCCATGTAGTAAAGCAGCCAAAATGGTCCAGCCTTCCTGAGAAGGATTACAGCTCCAGATGCTTGTTTGTGCATGTGTTTTCCAGGACGCCTGTCCTTACACTGCTGGAGAGGAGCTCACCCATGAAGCGAACTGAGCCTGTAGCTTATTGTGCACTCAGAGATTGGAAAGAATATGTAAAATAGAAAAAATAACATTGTGTGATGGTCCACCTGTCTTTCCATCTATCTTTCAAGAGTTTTTCAGACTGTCAGTTTTCAAAAATGTATTTCATCTCAGTCTTCTTGTCCAGCCTCATTTTCTGATCTCTCTGTTTTCTTAAAAAGATATTGGGAGCACAACCTTTTAATAAAAAATGCCTGTTTAGATTCTAACCTAGATCATGCAACTCAGCACACATGACTTCAATAAGGACTTCAAGTTCTTCAGGTGATCAATCACCTATTCAGATTCTTCCCAGCTTTCCACTTCAGAATGACAGAGGTATATGTATAAGCTGCTTGTTGTTTTATATTTCTGCTGGTAAGATGAAAAAATAGTTCAGTTTCAGGAAAGCTGCCTCTTTCACTCTTTTCTGTACTGATCACCGTCTCTTAAAGGAAAGAGCTGATGACCTAGGTGGATACAGAAGAGACAGGAAGCTGCCAAGGAGGTGAAGAATCAGGCTTTTCTCTCTGGAGGCACAAAGTCTGGCTTGCAGAATAGATGTGAACAGAGAATGCAGTTATCCTTGCAGCCAAAGTATTGTCCAAAACCCATCCAAATTACATTGCCTGTGCTCTCATGTCCCTTTGGCTAACGCAATTAATATCCACTTGTTCAAATCAGAACGGAGAAAAGCTATTATCATTCCACTAGAGGTAGGGCCAAGGAAGGCATGGGTAAAAAATCACTATAGGCTCAAATGCTATTCAAATTTAGAAGTTTTAAAGCACATAATATAACACATTTCTGTCAGTGCGTAAAAATTACATTTTGTTTTTATGGTCTGACTTTGCTTGGAAGTGTTTTCAGGGATTTTTTGGTTAAGTCTTTATGGAGAAGGAAAGTCCAGATTAGAAATTAGGGTCAGCTAAATGAGGGCAGTTAAGCAGATAGCCAGCTGCTCATATAGTTTAGAGAAAATGACCTAGTATGCAAACATGTGGATGAAATATTGGCTTTTTTGTTTGTCTTCAAGTATAAAAGCTCAATTGGGCTTTAATCTATTGTTACTTTAAATAGTTCTATTCATGCTCTGAAAAATCTTTCAAAGGCTATCTTTCCAAAATTGAATTAAAACGGCCTAGAACTGCCATTCTTTCCATTCTCTAAGATGTAAAATCTGTCAAAAAAAAATCTGTTTTGAACACAAGTGCATGGCTATATTTAAAGTATGTGCTATAATTTCCGTTTTTTTTTTTTTCCAACCAACCAACATTATCTTTGCTAAAGAATGTACAGCCTTCCGAAAGTCTTCCATGCAGCAAAAATCCAAAGCCACTATTTCATTTGTTTATTTATTTAACCTTTGCCTTTCCAGCTGCAGATTTTCACCTGGCCATATTTTGAGAGATGATGAGTAACTGAAACATAACAGTAGAGATATAGCACATGCTGTTTAAAAACAGTTGAACTATACAAGTCATGAAATTCAAGGCTTCAACTGTGCTCTGATCTACAGTGCCCGTAGCACCTCTTGAAGAGAATGTGAGAATGTGTTTGTGCATTATCTGAGCTGTGATGTTTCAATCTGATTTGTACATCTCATGAGAATAGTGGTGGCACAGTAAGAAAATGCGTTAAGGACCAGTTCAAAGAGGTGTGTTGTAATTCAGTGGAATATAACTGCATCTATTTCTTGTGTAAGAGCTTGAGTGCTCCTAGCAAGTAAAAAAAAAAAAAAAAAAAAAAAAAAGCGAGTGTTTGAAACAGACTCTAAATCCCTTATTTCAGCACATGTTTAAGTATAGATTTGACAGTAGCAGCAGCATCTCCATGTAATCATGCATTTTATATTTGCTTGACTAGAAGAACTGTGCTGTGCAACATATTGCTTCCTATTTCCCCACCTCCCTGTACTCATGAAGGGTGGGAAGTGAAGTAATCCACGAGACTGTGAACACACATGACATCTCTGTGAAAAGTTTTTGCTTAGAGGATAGAGCTGCTACTTCACGAAGTGAAACATTTGAGATGTTTACCACAAAAATACTGGTCAGTTTAAGTCTTGGCTTGTCAAATGTGTTTTTGAACATGTGTAACACATGTTAGTAACTGAAACTGGCTTGCTGACAAGACCCTGCTATCCTTTACTTCCAAGTCAATGGGGCAGGCAGTAGGACATATCCTTGAAGAGGATTTGGCTAAGTTAGGTCTGGATAATGTTATTGTCTTTTCTTTACTCTGTAGAAACGTGTCTCTGGATACCATATATGTGGTTTATTTGCTTTATTTTAATATTGGATTTGTAGTTACAGTGTGCAAATGAAAGTTTCCTGACAACGTTGTATGAGGCATAATTTCCCAGTCCAAGGAGGAGGCCTGGAACCAAGCTAACTCTAAGAGGTCCAGAATGTAGGATCTCCGTATGACCACTTGATGATAAGGTTTTGTCTTCATAACAGGCACTTTGGATAGAATTTATTAGGTCAGCAGCATTCATCTTCTGTTAAAGTTGAAATGGGCACATATAACTGCCAGTGTCCTTAAGGTCAAGAGGATTTTTTTTTTTTTACTATGAAATGTGATACATTACTTGGATTCTGTTTCTTAAATGTCATAGGGTATGGTTTATTTACTGAAGCAGAGATAACAGTTTTGTCCACACTACCCGAGCTATGGAAGGTTCTTGACTACCATTATTTGACCATCAGGGGGCCACGGCTGTTGGTTAGATGGCAGTTTGAAAGTCAGAGACTCTATCTATTTATTTATTGTCAGAGAGCATGTATACTCACTTAGGAATCAAAACAAGATAAATGTTTTGCCAACTGATTGGACTTGCTCCACGATTACCTTAAAGATGTACACTGATGCGTACACTGATGTACACGTGTATTTATCTGTCACTGTGAAGGAGGATTTAGAAACTAACAGATGTAGTTGGGGATTTTTTTGTGTGTGGCATGTGAATTGCTTAGAAGGATTTCAGAATTATCTATAGAAGGGTCTTGGTTGCTCTGCATATCAAAGGCAAACAAAATTGCCAAATAGTTTACCTTTTTCAATGCCTTTCAGGTGAAGATCAGCTTAACAGAAAAACAGTATAAGCATTATTTTATGTTTTGTTAACAACTGAAAATTTTTAGTTCGTAGTGGTTTAGCCTCTGAAAGCAACTTTCACCTTTAAATTACAGCTAGGGGAAAAAATCAATTAAAGGGAATGCAGGATGCCACTATTTTTATACTCAGATACTGAAGTTTTGTCCCATTAAGTCAGGACCAAATGTGATGTGTGGATCTCCACTTAAGTGTATGTGAGATTGGGGAAAAAAAAAAACACAACAAAAAGAAACAAAAAAACAAGAGGATTATATCAAAGTAATGTAAAGTTTGATGAAAGCCATTTGGTTTGGGTGCCACGAAATTTTTATTTAGAGAGGGAGATGTGTAAGGTTGTGAGAGGAGGAAGAAATGGTAGTTGACCCAGCAATGACTGAAAATAAGTTTGATGGTGTCGGGTTAAGTATATTAGGAACAGCTGCCTTTCATGTATACCAAATAGGATCCCTGAATATCAGCTATCAAATTTTCTAGCATGCATCTGGAGTTCTGAATGTGATATACAGCAGCTCATTACTATTTTGAACAAGACCTCGTATTTCTTCTTCTTAAGATATATTGAGAAACTGCAGTTCTGGTGACCTGTAGCAGACCTGTATGGCTTAAGCGCTCAGGATCTCATTTCTCCCTTGATAATTGTTTCCTTGCTGTGTTCTCCCTTGAAAGTTGATGGTGTCAGTTTGTTTCAATCCCTGTGTGACACTGATGTTCTGCATTAGAAATCAGTGCTGTGATGGCCAGTGCTTGGCCATACAGGAGGTGCTTCAGGAGGACTGGAAGTGGGAGAGTCTTTACTCAGTGTCCCTCCCTAACAATCCCAGTCAGTAATGAGGACTTGTTAAAATGGCGTTCACGCATAAATGCATTGGCATAGAGCATGTTCATCAGAGTAACACAATAATCCAAACAAATTACATTGACTACTTGTATGAATATTTTTCCTGCTTTGTGCTGTGCTAATGAAAAAGAGAGGGTGAAGGAGTCACAGTGAACAGGAGAACATGAGCAACTTTCTGGCCGTTTTCCTTCCTTAGGCAATCAGCAAGCTCACGACTTGAAAAAAAAAAAAAATTACGTTGACTTTGGCGCAGATGTGTGTCTGTAGCTCTGGGAATAGCTTGTCCCTGGCTGAATGGCATAGAGGATTTGCATTCAATTTTTATGAACTTTAATAAGGCCATTGTTCTCCAGTTTCTGATTGATTGTCTTTATGTAATGAGGACAACTAATAAAGACTCATCAGAGTGACTGAGGAAGGTCAGCTGTGACTGCTTCAGTTTAACACAAGCTGCTAAAGTTTCAAGATGAATTACTTTTCATTGCACACGGTGAAAAGCATGTTACTGAAGGTTTTTTCCTTTTTTTTTCTCTTAACTGATGCCTGAGGAATGTGCTTTTGTCCTTTAAACCTTACTCTGTCATATGATAGCCCTAATTGCAATTTAGCTTATGTTGATTGATATCCTCTGATTGATGTTTTCAAAAGTCCCTGATTGGAGGTGCTCTTGAAGTGAGGTGTCAGTTTGCAGAGTTGGGTGATCAGTCAACAGCTCAGCAATCAATTCAAACTCAGGTGTTTTCATGCAGACACTTATTACTGATCATTACTAGTGCTACTGTAGAGTATGGGTAGAGATCTGCAAGCCCATAGATTCTGGATAAGGTCTCCTCGAGGCCTGCAACTTAACTTCATAGGCTCTTGAGTTCAGCTACTTTATATCTGTTACAGGGTAATGCTGAAGGCTGTGTTGATATGAGCATGTAAGTGGTGTCAGAATCACCTGTCAGGACTTCTGCAACAAACATTTCCTCACTTCTGGCAGTCAGCCTCAAAGTCCCAGAACCCATTGCATCAGCCCTCCACTAAACCAAAACATGAAGAGAACAGCTCTGCAGAGATGTAAAGTAGTCCTGTGTGCACTCTTGGTCCAGACGGAGCTGTAGAAACAAGTACTGGATGCAGTTATGCTCAGATGAGGCTACCTCTGTTCTGGGCTCCCCTTTCAAAAGAAAACTCTTGTCTCTTGCTGTGAGGATATAAAAAGCCCCATTACTACAAGTACCTGCCAAAATCATACAAGACACAAAGCAGAAGACCCAGAGGTTTCAGCTTCCTGATTGTTGCCTACCTCATCTGGTGGGCCAGTTGTCATCCTGGAATAGGTGGTTCAATTCTCAAGGCTCTATAGCCATCCCAGACTTGATTTGTCTCTATATTGGTGCTGGGTACTAGGACCTTGCAACTGCAGTTACTGCCCCAAGCAGCTAGTCCTCATAACACATCTGCTCTTAGTCCACTGATTCTGTCAGTTGTTTGACTTAGTCTCTCATGGACTCTCACCTCTATGGATGTGTTTTACAGCTTCACAGCCTGAACTCCTCTGTTTTTGCCTTAGCCTGTCCTTCCAGTGGGCATATCCACCCCTGGGAGACAATAAGAGGCACACAGTCCTCCTGAATGAAAGGCTTTTTCTTTTGAGAGAAGAATTCTGTAAGCCAATTTTGCCTACCAGTGCTTCACACCAATAATGAGGACAGTAACAGTTGTTCAGCACCGGAACTCGGACACAGAAGCATTTGCCTTTTCAGAATATCAATGTGAATTACTTAATTTTTTGGGCTTTGCCACTTAGCCAGTTTTACCAGAAAGTGCCCCAGATGTGCTTAAAAAAATTTAATATTGCCCCTTTGCAAATAGTTCCTGTTTTTTCCAACAGAGGCCAAATAAGTTTCTTTCCTTGTGCTTGGCACTCACTCTAGTGCCAGGCTGCTAGGCTCACTAAATCATAATAGCTCTGACTGTGCATACTTATATATGTAGCTCTGAGAGTATTTTTGGTGATCTGACTGAGTTTCCAGCCCTTGAGGCAGAGAAACTGGAAAATCATTCATAGAAGTCTTGTCAGGGAGAAAGAATTTCCTAAGTGGATGAAGAGAGAGTTCCTAATGAGAGATGTGTTTCTGCCTCATTTTTATAGCTGAATGGATTTTAATTCTAATGTAGTGTGAATTACTATCCTAATCTGAGAAGCTGCTAACTTAGCACATTCGCAAGCAGAAAAGTAATGGTTGTATGTTTTCTACATGCTCTGCTATTACTATAAATGGTCACTGTGTGAAGTTGGATTGAACATTTTTCTGGTTATTAATTCTGATGGCCATGTCATGTTGCCAGAGGCTTGCTACCCATCTGCACAAGTACACTGAAAATGCTTTCTGCAACTGATGATTTTACGTTCAGACAGTGGCACCTCAGTGTGGTGAGGTCTGCTAACCACAGCTCTTCCATCAGAGTTTTCCATGCTGCATGGCTTAGGTCATGCCCTCCTTGGAGGCAGTTTGAGTAATGGATCAGAAAGCTTCCCAGTATGAAGTCTATAGGATAGGTGCATGATGGGGTGGATATTAAAGAGAAAGGCAGCACTTAAAGTGACTTTGACTTTTGGTCTGTTGCCGGAGGGACTTAGCATTATTGCTCTGTTGGACTGTAACTAATGCCTTAGGGCTTGATGGAGAAAGGTTCTGGGGACCTTTTTGGACTCTGCCTCTACAGCATGGCTACACCTTCTTGTGATACCTGCTGACAGTGGCATTTCTGTCTGGATTATTTCCTTGTTACTATAGAAAGCTTAGGTAGCAGAACTTTTAACTTAGATAAAAGCAAATTATAATGTTATCTGTATGAAAATGAATCATGGAATATGGATATACTGTGAAGTGAACTTCTGTGAAAATAACAACTTTGATAAATTCATAGACTGCTGCTTGTACACACAGTTCTGAAAAAAAAAACCTGCCTGGATCTAGGGTATTGTTATATAATCCACAGGGGTTTGTTAATCTTAGGATGAGAGGTGGCATTTTTTTATGGTGCGCTTCTGTGTCGCATAAATAACATATGAGGTAGTGAAGAATGATGTTCAGAACAAAGCACTAATGAGAAAAATGTTATTGTACAAAAATGCTGTAGTTCAGAGAGTGGGTCCTCACCTGCACTTGTTGCTGTTACCATTTGAGGGGATCCATGCTGAGAATAGATGTGAAATATTTCATCCACTAGGCCTTTTTACATTTACAGGGTGACATGAAGGAAACAATGGAATAACATTAATTACAAAATAGAAACATTCCAGTAGACATCGATTTTTTCATTTATACTTAGGTCCCCAAGAAACAAAACAAAGCAGTTCCATCAAAAATGACATCAAATGAAGTAGATTTGTTGAGAAACTGAAACTAGGTAAGGGAAAGCAGAATTTATGAGAAAAAATCACCTTGCCTACGGCACTGCCCTCAACATCATCACTGTGACAGACTGCAGCCCTCTTTGGCCTCAGAGCTGGATTCAGTGGGAAGGGCGTACATCCAGAAATATTCCATCCCATGCAGCTTTTTGTTTTACCTAATTTTGTATTTCTTCTGCCTAACAGAAGATTTATAAATAAGTCTGTGTGAGAAATTTATTTTTAAATTGTCTGGAAAATTGAACATTCCTATTTAGCAATGTTCCATTCCTGCCATCTGTGGATCTTCCATGCTGTCAGAATAGAGGCTAGCTAGAAAATCTGATTTAGGATTAGGGTCAATCTCTAGCTAAATTTGACCTGGGTGGCACTGAATGCTTAAGAACTCATTGCTAATGAATTATTTTATCAATCATCTTCACGGTACCAGGATAAATAACGTCCGATTTATGATTTCAGCTGAAGAATTTTGTAATATAGAATATTAAACAGAAGTTAAACTAAACTACACGCATCGTATATTTAAGTGGAAGTTTAAGAATTTTGCTAATGAAAACATTAATTATATCCTTCACAAAGAAAAAACCAAAACATTCATAAAGATAGGACTAATAGATGTAGCAAATGAAAAAGAACTCTGTGACAAAAAGATGTGCATATAGCTCATTATACTCTATACAGTACTGAATTTATTGAATTTGTTTCTTGATCTGTGCCACTGTTAAAACCATATTAATATAATTTTATTTAGGCTTGTATCTGTTCTTCAGTGATCGTTACTTGAATTCTTTCAACATAATTACTCAGTCATTGAGTTCCCAGTAATTCCTGTAATAACATGAAATTGTATTTAAATATCTTCTCTTTCTTCTTATAAGTCAAGTTTGATAGAAATGCATTCAGGTTTCCTGCAAAAGTATTGCAGTTCACTCTTGTAAAGGTGAATAATTTCACTCCTGAAGTTCCTGTGTTTTAAAGCCACAATTTTGGTCCCAATAGAACACCTGAGACCTTCCTGCTGCAGTCAAGTGCGTTGGTCTCAGCAGGTGGGAGGTGGTATCTGGGAAGTGGCTGTGAGCATCACACACATGATAGAGGTAGTGTCGGGTCTGCAGCCCTCTCTGTGGTATCTCTGAGACTGAAATCCACTGCCTGGAACGTGTTACAGTGGGAGACAGGTTCTGGTAGAGAAAGCTTCAATATTGCCAGGTCTCACCAGAACATAAAATCCGTGCATTTCAGAACAAAGTTGTCATATTTGATGAGGCTCTGTGACAAGAGGTGTGGTTTCTGCAGTGTGAGTTTTCTTCTGCATGTATTTGTTGTGTGTAGGTGTATGTACTGTTTTCATTTCTACCTTTAAAAGAGTTAAAGGCCTTTAAAGCACAAAAGGAGTTTTTAATGAGAACTAGTCTTGTTATGTGTTTTTAACTGATCCTATCATTGCTTGTTCCCTAAATCATAGGAGAATAAAACCTCCCCAAAACCTTATTTTGAAGCGTGGAATCAGTGTAGTCCGTCTTTGTACCAGGAGACAGGCAGGGAGAGAAGGGGGTGGCTTGCAGAGCAGAAGTGTGGTGCCCCCATAAAGCATTTCAGGCAGCAGTCAGTTTGGTTTGGGGTTTGTTTGCTTTTCCCAAGGCTGCATAGTTAGTGAATTTTAGTGACTTCTCCCCACTCTGATATACTTCTCATGTATTATATTGTTAATCACTGCACTGTAAGGTGAAGCACTGGTTACTTTGAGGTTGTAACCATCCATCTGATTTACCTGCAGTGCTCATTAAGCATCCAGCTACAACATTTTCTGGTGGTGCTGCTTTCTGTCATTGTGTGCCAGCCTGGAGTGGAACAGAAGCATTACTCAGCAAATGTCTGTGGTAACAGTGACTTGTAATTGCTAATTAGGCAAATGTGTAGTAATTTAGCAAGTAAGATATAGCCATCCTTGATTTAATTATATGCCGTATGAATTTGAATAGCACAGTGAGAGGAACTAGAGAGGGAAAATACCTCACAAATTGCTCAGATTGCTTCATTAAACAGTTTGGATTTTCCTTGGGATATGGCTTACGTACACCAGTATGAGGACTGTTTTCTTTAGGAACCTATGTACACGTCACCACCTGAATAGATGTCATTAATTACTGACAGTAGGTCTTAGCCCTTGCTGCACTTTGCTCCCTGCCTCACAGGGGATAGTTACCTCCTGCCCAAGTGTTTGTATTGCTCATTTTTTATCTGTAGGCATGGAGCATGGCAAATATGCTGAAATGTTGCATTAGTATTTCCTCCTCGTATGCATAATCTGTGAAGTACTTAGAATCTGCTCAAGTAGTAGGTGTATTCTAAAATATATTCACACTGTGTGGGGGAACAGGAGGAGGAAGGAGCAGAGAGAAGTGGCATGATCCATTTTTAGTTTACCGATGTTTTAAATGTAATGGGCTTGGATACTCCAGCCAGTTTCTTTGCATGGTACGGAATGATACACTGTGAACAAGGAAAGCAAGTGGAAATCCTCATGAAAAACTTCCTTGTTAGGGTCATCTCAATCTCCATGGTGGTCTTTTCTACAGAATATCCACTTCTTTCCCCCTCCTAGTATAGATGAGAGGAGGCAGAATGTGTAATGGAAAGTGGATATTACTCTTCTGCTGGTGCCACTCTTGTTTGTGCTAAAAACAGTGTTCAGGAAACTGCGTACAAAGCTATTTGCTTCTGACTGCTGCTTGCTTTGTCAGAGTACAGCTCATGCAAAGGAGAACTGATACCAGCATTACCTACAAGACTTTCTGAAGGGGTTGAAGGGTTTTGAGCTGTAATGTGGCATGCACACATGATGAAGCTGTATGTGCCAACGCAGCTGCATTATGGTTTCTCACGTCACAGCAACATCCTCCTACTTTCCTAGGAGTGTGTTACTGCTGCCTGGATCTGGTGCATAAAATATATGACACCCTGATCTCTGTCACTCTCCCAGGGTAAAAGGGAAGTCAGGGCAGAGATGAGACAGAGCCACGCCTCTTTCTCAGCATGATGCCCACACTTCAGATGCCCTTTTGGGATGCCAAAGAGCTGGGTTTTCCTGAGTCTGAGCTGGGAAGGAGTTGAGAACAGGTCTTTGATCTTAAGTTGCAACAAGGAGATGTTGCTTTATGCTACTAGTTTCACGTCCCGTAAAATTTATGCCCAATTATAATTTGTTATAACTTAACAATTTCAGAAAAGAGTTATTCCTGAGACAGAGCCTTCCCCTCTCAGAGAGTATCGGCTGTACTTTGCCTGACACTTTATCCTTACTCATGAGCAGCATTAATGAAGCAGGTGTAAAATGTAATTTTATTTGAACAAGAAATATCTGGCACGTCAATAGTTCATTTCAGCAAAGAGGCATTGAGACAGAGGGCTGAAAGCTGTTCTCTCAGCTTCTGGAAACAGTATGTATGTTCAAATATTGAACAGAGGAACCTGACTTCTTCAGGTTGTAGCAGTAGATAGTGGCAGCAATCAACCTTGAGAAGCAACTAATTTACACAGTAATTAGCAATCATTTGCTTTTATATGGAAAACAAAGGTTGACAGTGTTTCTCAGGCAGCCAATGATCTGAAACTTTGTTCCAAAGGTGACTGCCTCTTCCATGGACCAGCTGCAGTGAGGTGCATTCTGCTGTAGTGTCTGTGCAGTCAGACATGAGGGCTGCACTTACAAGGGCTGCTGACAGAATTTTTTTAGCAGTGTGGCTGCAGAATCTCCTTTATCATGGTTTTTTCAGTAATACTTTTATTTATGCTTGAACTTTTTGCAGGCTGTAGTTTATTACAGCCTGACAGCATTTGTCTGTCTTTATGATACATCACAGATGGATGGCTGGGGTTAGTTCAGTGCATATATTGGTGATACAACTTCAGGATTCTGAAAGGTGTTCCAACACTCAGAGAATGGAAACGGAACTTTTCTAAATATCAATGCACGCATGTTAAATAAGCCACATTAGTATTCTATTTAATGATTCATATGTGCTAGGAGGCTGTGATATTAATATGTACACAGTAATGTATCATTTAAATTTGTGCTATTTGGGTTAGAAACAAAAAAGCTAGATGTCTAATAACAAGGCTTCATTTGACTTGTTCTGAATAAATTCAGAACATATTTATTCTAGATCGACTTCCAGAATGATGTCTCTTGGAGCGTTTCCAAGGACTAATCAATATATATGGTGTGATACACAACCTATTTTTAAAATGTGTGTGACCGTATTCCAGTTTTAGATTGGTCATGATAGGCAGATTATCAGCTCCCAGTGAACTCCTAAGCAATCATTCAGTGCAATAAAATGGTCACGTTTCTATAATCTGGGCCTGGCAAAACACTAATGACTGGCCTGGGAAGTTTGATGGAAACAAGCAAGAAGTTCTCCAGCCTCCCAGACTCTCCATGGAGACCTTCTCTTTTCTCTGCTCCCCTCTTCACTGTGGAGTTTGGGCAGGATTTTGCCTAGGGGCAGAAGACTAACGTAAACATGGAAGACTAATACCCACTAGTTACATCAATTTGAGTGGAATTTTCCAGTATATTTATTACTTATTGCATGTAAAACCACTACCTTTGCACTCTCCAGAGGACAGAAGGTGACCCAACCCAGTGACCTTGTCAGGTACATGAGAAATGGTGAAGAACAGAGAAAGAAATATTTTCATTTGCACTCTCTGCATCACTGGCTCTCATCAGTGGCTTGATCAACCTGTTAAGTCTATGTCCGATGCAATTAAGAGCTGCAACATTCGCAGAAGAACCTGAAGACTTTCAGTCTTGGCAAATTTTGAAAGTCACTCAGCTTTTAAGGAATGCCAGTAGTAAATATCAAGAACAAATTTTGGGGATCTTTGAAGAATTTCCTCCAGGAATTCCGACTGTGGCAACACACAAAAAGCACCAAACAAAGAAACACATTAAAAAAAAGAAAAAAGTTCCTACTGATTTTCTTCTTTGATGAAAATTACAGGTTTAAATGCTAGTATCTTGCTAGCATTTTTATCCTTATGCTATCAGGATCTTCTAATTTCTTTAATATATTTCTGGAACATGCAGTGGAAATTTTCATTAGTGAATTATTCATTTCCTATTAGCAATGACAGTGATCCATATGAATAATCCCCAGATATAATATTGTTGATTTTATATGTCAGATTCCATTTCAGACACTTCAGTTGCAATTAGAAATTCTTATTCAATATATATTTGAGATTGGGTGTAATTTTAAATAAAAGATACTTTACTAAATCCTGGGGGCACTTGATATTGATCTAAAAGATATCCTTATGAAAATTGTAGACCTGGCCATCTATTCTGAAGGAGAGATGTGAAAGTATCTTCTTCCAAATATGAGGAAAAAAAATTTCTCATAGCTTTCAGCTTTTAATACTGATGTGTACTCAAAGTGTAGGTGTGATTAGCAGTGTAATAAAAGTCAATTTTCTCTGCAAGAGGAAAAAAGAAAGTTACTTTGTCCTTGATGATAGCACTTCTAGACATCAGTAATCTTTAGAGCTTTACTGAATTTATGAGCAATCTTCTGAAGTAGCTGCAGAGAGATTTTGAAAGTTTGAAAGTTTTTTAATTAGCTTTTTTCTTTTGGTCTCAAAATCAGATCCCTATGCAGAAAGCTTATATGAAATAGGTATTTGTGTATTATTTAAATGCTTCCTTACTGAAAAGTTACCAAAATATTTAATTCCACCAGTAGTAAAGATGGATGTGCTTTTTAATGATTCACTGCTACAGTTGAAAGCAAAATACTAGAGCCTTATGAGCTATGTATAAATGTATCAACAGCAAAATGTTAAAAAGTAATATACTTTAGATATGCTATGTCATGCTATCTGCTTGTATCTTGTTTTCTACACATTGCTCATAGGAAAAAATAAAAACATTAATACTTCAGGAGCTCTACTGTGTAAAAACTGGTGTTGTGTTAGAATCTGTCCTAAACCAATGTTTCCCAACTTTTCCCATTTCTTGGGGGGACCTGAACTTCAGGTTTACTGTGCTTTGACACGAAAGACTAGCACTGGGGAAGGTGCAACAGGTGTGCTTGATGCTGGGCTTACATGAGTTTTGGAGTTCTGCAGTGTTTCTACTAAAGACCTCTGCTGATTGACAGCTTATTTATCAGGAATTGGAGTTACCTAGGGTCAGGGGAGAGAGGGGATGGCAAAGCTTTTGGAGCTGTAAGCTCTTCCCACGTGGCAGCCTGCAGCAGGAGGGAAGGTTTGGTTGCTGTTGTGGAACATCACCTGCTAAATGCAACAGCGTTTACTAAACTAGGCTGGGCCACAAGGTTCCCAGCAAAATTAAACAACAATAAGCAGGTGGGGCAGTGGGTGGAGGCTCTCCTGGGGCTCCTACTGCAAGGCAGCCCCTGCTAATGTCCCACATGGCCCAGCTCACTTCAAGTACCATGCAGAGCTCAAGGGGTTGCACAGGCTCAGTTTGGCTCACCCTGCTGTCAAAGTACTAGTCTTGACATTCATAAAACCATAGAATATCCTTTGTTGGAAAAGGACTCGCAGGGATCATTGACTCAAACTCCTGGCTCCACACAGGACCACCCAAAATTCAAACCCCATGTCTGAGACACTCCTTGAACTCTGGCAGCATGGGGCCATGCCCACCACCCTCTGATGCAGAACTTTTCCCTAACTCCAAACTGACCCTCCCCTGACCCAGCTCCATGCTGTTCCCTTGGGCCCTGTTGCTGCCACAGAGAGCAGAACAAACCCAGGGACCTCAGCCTCTCCCCATACACCTTGACTCCAGACTCTTCCTTCTGCAAGTCCCATTTTAAAAGCCTCAAGCGTTTGTTTATTTTGGGCTGAACAGGAGGCATTATGTAACCTTAATTGTGTCCTTTTTGTTGTGTTTACCTCAGGCTGGGAGAGAGAGTGCCTTAGCTGTGCTTATGAAGGGGTTTTATGACACTGGTTTATATAAGACACTTAATTCTTTTTTTTTTCTTTAAGTCACTCTGTGTCATGTTCCTTATGTTGCTGCCTTATGGTCTCCACTGTATGTACATGCTCTTTACAGCTCACTTAGCTTTTTGTGAAAAGCTCTCTGTCTCTATGATGTGCTAACAGGGCTTGCCCCTCCCCAGGACGGAGCAAATGGCTTAGAAATGGGTTTTGTGTGTAACCATAAGGAGGGAGCGGCGCAGGGCCTCGCAGTGTCCCACAGCCATCGTGCTGCCCACATGGCTACTTTGGCCAGTGCTGGGCTGGCTCTAATTCTGCTATATCCTCACAGGTTCGGGTCCAGGATTATTGTTCTGATTTGGGAGCAGATTTTTCTATCCTGTGTTTCTCAAGTAAGGAGAGGTGGTGTGAAATTGTGCTGTTTGAATTAACAACAGGCCTGGCAGATGTTGTGTGCATGTCTGCATGTGTGCTTCCCATCTCATCTATACCCACGTCTCTGGCTGTTACTCTGGTACATCTCCTGCTGTATCACCACATTGTAGCTACAGCTGCACAGCCAATATGATCTTCCATATAGAATTATTTTACTTAACTAGATTTTCTGAAATCACGAAGTTGTATCATTTATAACCCCATGGATGCATTCAAGGTCAGGTTAGACGGGGCCATGGGCTGCCTGATCTGGTGGGTTGCAGCCCTGTGGTTGGCAGAGGGTTTGGAGCTTGGTCATCTTCAATGTCCCTTCCAACGTAGGCTTTTCAATGATAGCAGTTGTGCAAAGGTTGCATTAATTATAAAAACCCTTCCTCAAACTTTTTGAAAACTGTATAATGCTTTCTGTATATAGTGTTTCAATTTTTGTTTTGGGATGTTCTCAAAAGCAACATCTTTTTTTCTTAAACAACTTCAAACTAAAGAATGTAATTTTTTTTTAAGTGAAAAAGAGTTTTTTGCAGCTTCTTTTAAAGATTTGTTGTAAAACCCCAGCTTAAAAATTGTTCTCAGAATATGCTTGATTGGAAAAAAACAAAACAAAACAAAATGCTTACTGTAGATTTTTACTAATATATGTCTTATATATATGTTTTCTTATGTTGTAGCTATCTTTATTTTATTATTACCTAAGTAACCTGAACAACTAAGTGCCTCTAGCTCTGCTGTTAGACAGCCATATGATTACACATAACAGAATCATTAAGGTTGGAAAAGATCTCTGAGATAATCTATGACATCGTATGTGTAAGTAGTTGCAGAAAATGTTCATGATCAAGTGATTGCTGGTGAGAACCTTAGCTGGTACTGACTGAGTGCTTTTTCTTTTCCTCATACTTAGTTGCTTACTCTGGAATTGGTTAATCACTAGAAGCGTTAACACAATCTACGCTTAGTGACATGGCAAGCACCAGTTTCACTGTTTGTTTCCTGAAATACTGGAGTTGACATATTTTGAAAGAGAGAAACCCATTTCAGTGTGGGTGGCACTTAGAAGATTAAAAACTGTTTCTGTGCAAATAGCGTCTACCTGGAGGATTACTGTCATTGATGTAGCTGTCTGTTGGATCTGTGGAGATGGCTATTTTCAGTATGTCTGCAGGTAATGACTGTTCTCTGACTCGTTAATCTCTTCTAATTATCTAAACAGATGTTGCTTAACCTACAAAATAGCTAGGACCAATAAGATCTCAAAGACAAATCAAGCATACAAGACAGAGGGAAAATCTTAAGAAAAAGATGAGGAAGGTACAACCAGCTAGCAGGAGAAGTGAAGGCACAACAAAGATAGAGAAGCCAGAAATAATTTTTGAAACGGTATTTTGCACGTGCAAAACTTTCTGCAATGGTAGAATTTGGGATTGGGTGAGTACCAATGATAGATTCTGGACATAGAAGGGGTTGTCCACCGTATGGTGATCTGAAGTGCATGTTCATTTAAAGAGATGCATTGGGCACATTTTTATTAGTAGAACTGGGATTGGGGAACAGGCAATTGATCCTGTAAGGGTTCCTTTAATGACCTGCTATTTGATCTTTTGTAAATTGGAGTATCGTTAGAGTGAGGGTAGATATGCTCCACTGTGCACGTATCTGCACACTTTGTGAGAGTATATTGCAGATCTGTAAGATCTCATGGGCTTTGTCTTCTTGTGATAGGGTTAGGGAATCATTAAATTTGGGCTTTATCCTTGGTCTTCTCAAATTAATTGTGTGGCCATATGCAAGCAGCTTAATTTTGCAGCATCTGAAGGTACTTACCTGTCTTGCGTGTTTTCTGAGACTACAGTAATGTTCCTGTTACTTTGATTTCCTGAAATGGATTTTGTCTACAGTGCATGTGCTGTTGTTGATAGTAACAAACAGAAGAATGAAATATAGATTTTCTATTTGCATAGACAAAATAAGGTAGAAGTTATAGCCTATAAGTTTTAACTTTTTGAAGAATGCTGCATAGTGTTTTATAGAAATAGTTACAGATAATCAAGGAAGTTAATTTGTGTAGAAATAAGTTTGTTTTTAACAAAATTACTTACCATAGGGTTTTGATGACCCAAATTAAGCAAGCTTTGCAGTTAGTTTAGCAATACAGGAATACAGAAACTCTCCAATGGAAAATTATAGCAATGTATTCCCTCAGGAAAGAAATGTACAAAGCAATCATTTCTGTGGCACTCAAAAGGAAACCATCAATTTTTCATTGCTTTATAGATGCAGCTACAAATTGCAACACTCATCTTCTTTCAGAGTGAGTGGTTTGGGGAGGCCTTTGGCATTAGTGGTCAGCAGAGTAAATCCTGTATTTGAATTGTTGAAATGTTTTGCAGTGGTAGTGGAAACTCTGAAGAAAATTTAATTTCACAGAGAAGGAAAGCAAAAATAAAAGGATGCTGCAGTACTAATACAGTGCTGTGCTGCTATTTCGGCAATTTACCTTATGTGTTTACAAGCAAAGGTTATATATTGACCTTTTGTAGTGAAGTAGTTTTGTTTGGCAAACCATTTCAACTGGATTACTAAAGATTTTAAGTCTTTACTAAACCAGGTGCACCATACAGTTTCTCATTTAGTTTTCAGCTGAATTAGATTTGAATTACTGGATTTGATACAGCTGTGTGTAATGCAAAGATTTTTGCAAAGCATGAAGCATCTGCTGGCATTCTATGTAAGGAGCTTTCAAATATGGATGAAAACCTAGATGTTTGTAGTCATTTTCTATATATTTGTTGGGTTGTTTTTTTTTTTTTTTGGTGTAATGGGTCATGTGTTCAGACCTATATCACTTCAGAAAAAGTTTCTTTGAAACTTCCAGGTATTACTTTTTAATGTGGTTTATTTACTGTTGCTCATTGTGAAACATTATGTTTTGGACTGAGCTCTTTTATTCAGAGAAGTGCTAAAATCTAAGTGGCTGAGGTGCTGGAGCTCTTCTGGCTGCAATGATATGTTAGGAGCACCAGGAAGTGCCCCCCACAGACATTCATATCAGAAATATATGGCCCAGGTGCTTTCTTCTGAAGATAGAGTCAGTGGCTTTTACCTTTTTCAGAGAAGACTTGCATACTGAAGGGAGATAAATTTGTGCAATTCTAGCATTTTCTTTCTACTCCCTTAGAAAAAAAAAAATGTGAATGGTTGTTAGTCTGTACTGATACAGCCAAGCAGCAAGTAAAATAAAGGCTTAATTCTTCAAACCTTTTTGCCTTCATCAATATATTATCACACTGTTGTAAATCTCATTTGTATGTTTTTCTTCAATCAGGAATCAGAATTTCTTCTTTTTTAGAATAACTTTTAGAAACCCAAGCAATAAAAGTACTCTTCATCCTTTAATTTCTTTCATAGAGTGATGCTATTTATATAGCCAGATCTTGATCTCTAGTCTGTAGAACATCCTTTGATGGTCTTTGAATTGAGCAAGTAATTTGTTAACAAGATGTTCCTATCTTCTTTTACTGCTTCATACTTAGCAAAAACAAATTTAGAAACTCTCCTTGTTTACAAAGGAGATGACAGTGCTAGTTGATTAAAAGGGGCGTGATTTGTTGCCCCACTTATCTCATTTTGTTGATTAGCTGCAACAGACGGTGATGCCCAATTCACTTTTTAAATGAGTAAATTTGGCACATATGCATGATAGTTCCTCCTCTTCTTGTACCACCATCCAGACTCCAACTAGCTGGCATTCTGCCACCATGGAAAGCGAGAGTTGTTTTCACTCAATGTGCATCTTGTGTTTGCCATCTGTATCTGCCTTTATGTAGGGCCTGCTCCTGAAAAACTACTAAAAGTGCAGTTTATTCTCAAACATCTACTTACATTGCTAGTAGTGGAGCTAAAAGCATAAATAAGAACTATGCCTATTAATGGAGTGAAGATTTTTTAGATCTAGGCCGTCAATTCATAAGGTGGATCTTGAATATCCGCTATAAATATTGTAATGGCCATCATTTATTAATAGTATTTTTTATACTTACAGCCATGTGCATATAATATAGACCACTGGCAAAGACAAGAGTATAATATCAAGGTTAAACACAAGATGCAGTTGAGAGTAGGTAAGATATGATCTGTTTACGTGTTGCTTAGGTGGTGTCTGTTCTGGTGTTTCTCTGACTTTGCCATGGAAGGATTGCTCTGATGGCTAACCTGAATCTTTCATGCTGTGATGAAGTTTATTGCTTCTGACTTCATTAGATGATTTATATTTCCTGCATGTGTCTCTGGTCTCTCATAATTAGCAGATTAGTGTTGGTAGAAATGAAAAGATGGAATTTACACATCAGATAGGAGGGATCCGGTTTGCTTGTTTGCTGAAGAAAATATGGCAAGGGATTACATGCCTTTCATTGGTGACTACCAAGGAGGAGGTGTTCAGTATCTGAATTAGCTGACAGGTGCTCTTTAGTACAAGATGGACTACTTAGATATTTAAATAAGCTTTCATTTTTTAGTAAGTCTTTTTTTCTGATTTTTCTTCATATTTTTAATATATATATATATATATAAATAATACATATTTTTCTTGTTAATAACTGGAAACAATGCTTTGTATTTTCTGTAGTCCTTACCATGTCTGGTAAGCATCATCCTGGAACAACTTAGAGCCTATGTACAAAAGGATGCCTCTACCTTCAGTATATACCCTTCACTGTGATAAAAATGGCTTGGATTGTTCTGTTCTCTGTGGTTCCAGGAATTTTAGTTACAGAAGCACCTAAACAACCTTCAGTGTCCTTAAAACAAAGAGTTCCTGCTTGTTGGCATAAGAGCAGTTACAGAAATTAGAATCTGATGTGAATTTTTACTTCCCTTCATTCTTACTTCCAAATGAAGACTATACAGCAATATTATATGTCACTCAGCTTCATTTAATATTCCATATAACTAGTTTAGATATTGCAAGTGTGCAAGATCATAATTCTCACTGATGACATTGACATGCATCCTTGCAAGCTTTTTTTTTTTTGGGGGGGGGAAGGGATAAGGAAACATTTTGAACATTTAAAACCAATCAGAAAGAAAAAACAGTCCAAAGATAATGTGTTTTTAGAAAACTCTGAAAATTTGGACTTGATGATCCTTGTGGGTCCCTTTCAACTCAGGATATTTTATGATTCTATGATTTAACAAAACAAACTGAAACTCCACTTAGGCACAGTGGATCCCTGCTGTGTAGTCGCTAATAAAAAAGAACAGTCTTTTAAATGTAAATAACTTTAGGAATACAAATGATGCAACATTTGTGACAAATTTGTAATCAGTTTTTCACAGCATTTTACATTAAAGAACTTTTTTTCCTTAAAGTACTGGCTTAAATAACAGAAGTTTTAGCTGCCATGGCTTCTTGGAAAAACTGTGACATTGTTCAATGTTTATGATGGGAAAAATGGGGAAAACAAGTGAGAGTTTGCTTAAACACTTATTTGAGGTAAAACTTTTGTATAGCTACAGCTTTCCTCCTTGGTCTCTACTTGTCATCTTCTGTTTGCATTGTCTAGTTTTCCTTTGATCCACAGTATTAATTCCAGGTTTCTCTTGTTACTGATTGAATTACTTCTCTTACCCTTCAGTTGTCTTTATGCTATTACTTATAAAACATTAATGTAGTGGCAAGTGCTGCAGATATGGTAGGCTGACTTGGATTATAAAATAAGACCCAGTATAAAGGCTGTATTCTACTGCAAATGTTATTGTCTAGGATTTACTGAGGAGTCCAATAATATCTTATCTATAAAGAAACACAGGTTGCTTGGTGTCCTATATATCCTGCAGGATTACTGAGTCCAAGTGGGCTTCCAGTTTTCTCTGTGGCAAGAAATAAAGGTTGGTGGATATAATGTTGCATCTGTTTCTTCTTTAGAATTTTGTCTTCCAGATTTGTTGAGGCTTTTGCTGACATTCCAGTCTGATGGAACTGCCTGATTTTTTACTATTATTGTGATCGTTTTTCACCATAGAGATCATCTAAAAGCATCTTTCCTTCAGTAGCTTAACTTTAGAACAGCTTTCTGTGAAACGTGAGTTCGAACTGAAATAGGAAGAATGCCTGTAGACTATGCCCCTTTCTGTTTTTTTTCTGAATAGGTTAGCTTTTTCCAGAGGTCCCAGGAAGCTTCGTGTCTGCCCTGAGCACAGGAATAATCTTGCATACTGTGTTGTATTACAGCCTTTAATTCCATTGTCTGGATGAGGATTCACTCATGGGAGAGGTCATGAAGTTGCAATATGCTGATGTCTCGAAGAAAATGAATACTTTAATCTGCGCTCCATTCTTTTTTTAGGTGTAGCTTTATAATAGCTTATGAGAAAATCCATCTGTTTGCTAGAACAGTAGGTATGGATTGCTCTTCTCTGCCATGTCCATTAACTCTGCACTGTGCTGCACGTGAGACTGCAGAATTGCTTCTGCTTTGAGATTAGATAGCCTGAGTGGTCCAGAAGGATTCTGGCCTGATATCTGACACAGCATGGTGATTTAGCTTCCAGTTTCAAGCCCAAAAAGAACACCAATACACCATGATTTCTCTGACTTGTGGCAGATCATGGCATTTGCTGGGCCATATAGCAATCTGCCCGCAGAAAGACATCACCATAGCTGTAACAGGTACACGTGAGGCCAGAAAGATGAAACAATGGGAGCATCTCACATAGTCCACTGGAGACTCTAGAAAATCCATGAGAAAGGTGGGGTGAAGCAAAGCTTGGCCTGGAAATGTAATGAGCATGCATCTTCTGGAAAGTACTTATGCTCCATCCAAAGCTGAAGGAGTCACTGAGGCACTGAGAAAGGGAGAAATAATCTGTATGTGAACTAATCAGCGTAGAGTTCTTTTTCAGTCAGCAGACAGAAAGTCACACGCTTACCAAGTGCTGTTCTAGAGCCTTGCTTTTATCTGACATAAATCAAAGCCTAAAAGTACTCGATTCTCTGCCAGCTACACAAAACTTTAGACAGCTAGCTCAGATATAAACGTTTTTGGATGAATCAACCCTGGAAGTCCTTCCAGACTCTGGATCAGCCTTGGCTGAGCTGTTGATCCATTTCTCTATTTGAGTATATTCACATAATAGCTCTTTTCTGTTCTTAAATATATTGTTGTTTTATAAACAGTAATTAAAATTAAGTATTTTTGTCTGATGGTATTGAGGAATTTAATACTGAATTGGTATATGAAAAGATTTTGCAGCCATGAAGCTGTCATGATAAGCTGAGAATCACTAAACTTCCCCCCTGCACTTTTGTTGTAGAAAAGTATATTGTATTTTGAAAACCACTGCAGAAGACCAAGACTGGTGCAGCACTTTGACCTTTCTGAAATAAGTGTCTTCCAAACAGTGTGGCAAAGGTGTTTTTTTGTGTCCAGATGGATTTTCCATGTTTATTCTCACCTCATATTTTCAGAGTGATGTATATACAAAATATATACTTTTGTTTAGCACTGTATAACATGCACAGTAAACAATTTTTGCCTTTGTAGCAAGAGGACCTGCAATGATCAGTAAGCAGTCCACTCCTTAGAGATCCACCATACATATCTTTGAAATACATTAGAGGCTTCTTCGTATTTCATGAGATTGCAAAATACAGCAGGCCTCTCCCTGGGCCAGATTTCCAGTAGACTGCTAAAAATCTGCTTAGAGAGATACTTGTATGTGGTAACAGTTCTCAGGCACTGAAAGACATAATGTTTACCTGTCATGGCGATGAGGCCTACTCCTGCCATCCACAGCTCAGGGTGCTGGCTGTGCCCATGTTCCTGGAAGCAGGAAACAAAATCTCGCAGCAGAAAAGGGGATATATTGTGGTTTAACCTGGCGGGTAGCTCAGCACCGCACAGTTATTCTCTCGCTCCAACTTCCCAGTGGAATGGGGGAGAGAATCAGGAAAAAAACCAACAAAGTAGAACTCTTGGGTGGAGATAAAAACTATTCACTAAGACAGAAACGGAAGAGAGAAGGAGAATAATAATAAGAATGATAATAACATAATATATATTTACAAAGCCAGTGATGTGCAGAACAACTGCTCACTGACCAATGCCCAGCCAATCCCTGAGCAGCAGACAACTCCACACAGTTTTTTAATGTTTTTTTGCATGATGTCATTTGGTATGGAATATCCCTTTGGCGAGTTTAGGTCATCTGGCTTGTTTCTGTCTCCTCCAGCCCCCTCACTAGCAGGACAGAACAAGAAGTTGTAACTTTCTTGGCTTTGTGCTGTCACTGCTCAGCAACAACTGAAATATCAGCGTGTTGTCAACACTGTTTTTTCTCCCAAAGCCAAAACACAGCATCATACCAGACACTGTGACGGGGGTATAAAAGCTTTGTCCCAGCTGAAACCAGGACAGGGAAGAACAATATACTTGCTATTTCTCCTGGCCCATGGAAACTGTCCTGATCTCAGGCACAGTTATGCTGGTCCCAGGGGAATCTCCTTCAAAGGCCCTTGTGGCCTCTCCGCTCAACAAACTCAGCTTTCCTTCCTCAGCTGCTTCTTCCTCTTTCTTTGGTGTCACATACAATTAGATTTTTTTTTCATTATGTTGAGCTGTTAACTGTACCGGAGCTCATTCCTGCTCTGGAAAAAGTCCTCTGTGTCTAGCCTTGATTTTCAAGTTGTTTCATACTACATTTATGGTAGTTTGCAAAGTCAAAACAATTTTCTACCAATCTCCTCTCAATTGACTTCTCTGCTGACGTAGGCACAAACCACAGTTTCTCTTATCTTGTAATTGTTATACTTTGGGATACCTCCTTTTCTTTTGGTGGTCTTCTTATTCCCCTGTTGTTGCTAAGTCTTGTAATGTTTTTCCTGCTGAATTTTCCTTTTGCCAAACCATCTTCTGTCTGCCTTATTCCACTTTGTCATCTTATAGAGCCTTCGGTGCCTTCACTGGAGCTCTGAGCTGTGAATAGTAGCTCTGAAACTACTTTGTATTTGCCTTTACTCCTTAATAGCCTTGAATCAGTCTGTTTTTCTGTTAAGACTGTGCCTGTTAAATGCCACTGTGATAATAAACCTCATTACAACATATTTTCTCCTAACCTAGTAGTAACAGTACTCCAATTTGTGGTGTGAGCTAGCTGAATCCTTTGAGGATGCTTAATGTAATTATTGGACGATGCAAAATGTGCTAGTGGGCTTATATTTCTCTCATAAAGACAATTATGAACCCTACAAGTGATTTTTAAATGGCAAAATGGTATTTTTCCCAAACTGAGTACCAGTTTAGTAATGCAATTAGCTCTTCATAAAGACTTTTGTCCACTCCGTCCCACAGTTTAAAACTAAATCTGATATATTGCCTTTGAATATGTGTATTTTGTTCTTTTAAATCACAACACAAATGTACCAGGGCTTTTTACAGTATTTTCTATCAACTATGCAGCAGTGCTATTTACACTACTATGCTTAGCAGTGTTTTCTTTGGTTCACTTGGAAATGCTAAGGAAATGGTTACAAATATGTTTTGCTTAAGTAGTTTATCTTCCTAATGCAGCTGGAGTTTTTATTTCACACTGACTGCACTAGTATAACATCAGGAATTTCTTTTCTAGTCTATTAAGAAGCTGAGCATAGCAATAAGTGAACTGGAGACAGTAACTAGCTATGTTTCTTGAATAGCATCCAGAAGAGAGAGACTTTTTGTTTGCTTTCCCGCTTCTGTGAGCTTGATAGCACAGTACTGGAGCATTTAATATTCTTTCCAGTGCCCTTTTATTTCAGTAACCCCATGAAAAGGAAAATGGCCTTACCCGCAGTTTAGAGATGAGGCACAGATGCATATGGGGCTATCCATGCCCTGTAGCACAAATGCACGAACAGTGGGTTGCTGCTACATTAGGACAGTCATTAGGGATACCCGCAAGGGCTGGTGCACTGCAGCAGGTGCCAGGCAGCTCTGGAGAGAGGGATGCAGTGGTGGAAGGTGGTGGCACTCCTGGGACATCTCCACAGAAGCCACCTGAGCCGCTTGCAAAGAGTTTACAGGTCGTTCAGAGCAAAGCACACAGGGCATTTGCTGACCTGGCAGCAGAACCTGAGCTACAGTGGAGCCCGTGCCGTGATGTGTGCTGTCCTTTACTATTCCATGTAATCTTCATAATTCTGCTTCATGTTACAAACTCATCACCCTAAGGAAATAAGAATACTTATCTTTTAGAAGTAACAATAGTTTCTTCTAGGCGCTGGATCCATCCTTAATTATTGTTTGTTCATTGGTGAATGAGCAGCAAGTTCTCTTCTTTTGCCTGTAGTACAATTGGTAGCGAACCTTACAACTCTTCTGAGATGTAACACAAAAGGCACAGATGTAAACCAAGCCTAAAAGGATGCTGATGAAAATTTTCTTGCTTGTATTTATTGTAGCTTAAAGCAGTGTAGATGAGTTATTTGTCCTTTAATGGTGTGACTCATTTTGAGACTGTTTCTGTTAAAGTTCACAAATGTATTTGAGTATTTGTAGAGTGCTGCTGTATGAGTAAGGCTGGCCAACTGTTTGTATATTTTGTGACCAGATGGTTCTGCTTTTCTTCTGCTTTTTTTTAACCCCTTGCTTCGCTAGTATTTTTTTATTAGTGCCTTCCACTCACTACTCCACATAAATCTTTGCGGGTTGCACCAATGAAATGCGTCAATGTGTGGTAATTTCACGTATTTTGTTTTCAGTGCTAATTCTCACAGTATTCTCAAGAGGTAACAAAAAGCAATTGATTTTATTTTTTCAGGTTGAGGAGAAAGTGGATATAACGTCTAATTTACTGAAGCTGCAAAATCCTGATGCCTGGATCACTCCCAGCACCTTAGAATATTTTTAAGCACCTAGAAGTTCCAATTATTTAATTTCTTTTTAAAAGTATTTTATTTCAGTAGAAATTATGTTGAAACTTCCAGGTCAAGTGTTTGCGAACCTATTTCTTGTCAGGCTATTTAAAATCTGACTGAAATACTACTCAAGTATTTTTCAAATTTTTACATTAGATGGCAATTCATCTCACCCAACTTCAGGAACCCCTATATTGATATCATCAGAGATAAACGTGCACTTTAAGAATGTGACTTCACCTGATCTCTGTTTCTGACGAAGAGTATGTTTCTTTCCAATGACTGTGCATAAGGCTGGACGATTAGTTCAAAACGTTGTCTCCTGCACCGTAAACTTGCATTTGTTTTACAAAATCTAAACCTAAGTGACTAATCAAAGATACGTAGGAAGTCTTGTAGCACAGAAGCCAGATCTCTCTAATACTCAAACTTCCAGCTCATGCACTTCACCAATTTATCCAGCACATTGTAGTTGCTGGCCTTGATCTCTGTGATTCTCCTGAAAGCCTTTTTTCACTTCTAGTTTTATTTCAGCTGCACCTCAAATGTCAAGATATGTATTAGGGAGAAAGAAAGAAAGACAGAAAGAAAGAAAGAAAGAAAGGAAAAGAAAATAAAGTAGAATACAGAGTTGGGGAAATGCTGAGAGAGGATCTTTGGCATGCTAGGCATTCTCTTTAGAGAAATGTACAGTCCCTGTTAAATTCAATACACATTCTGTTGCACTCCACAGATATTTCTTTAAGGTTTTTGTTTTGCACTAGGTTTTGACCTGCATGGTGAAATTCCACTTGAAATATAACTATTCAAATTTATGAGAGGTCTGTGAGAGAAATCATGACTTCTCTAAGAACTATTGTGCACTATTTAACTCTAGATGACTTTTGAGAAGGCGGTTAGGTGACATTATGCTTGAAGAATAAACACAAACCTGGCACAACTTCCAGTGAATTTATGGAGTTCAGCATACTTCTCTAAGGGCTCAATGAATCCATTACATTATTCCAAAGGAAAAAGTTAATTTGACAGTAGAGTGAGAAACAAACAGACCCATTTACAATATTGCCCACTTTACATCTACCCAGACCACCACACAAGCCAGAACTTGGATTGAAAACCTTTTAAAATGGAAGAATTTTTTTTCTCTTTAAAAATCTTTTAAATTTAAAAACTACTGGAGATGGGCTTGGGAGGAGGCTAATGAAAATACTTGTATACTTTACTCTTTTTTTTTTTAATGTGAATATTTGTTCTTAAAGAACTGAACACAGGCCAGCATTTAATTTCCTGTGCTAGGCATTCAAATAGCCTATTACGTCTTGACATAAATTACTCTCCTATGGCTTGAACCAGAGTAGAACCTCTGAAACGGTGGTGAAAAGCTGGAATCATTATTGTCAGACATATCCTGTCCTAACTATTCCTATATCAGAGTTTTAAATGTGCTTCCCTTATGAACCATGTTATTTTGGAGTGTTGTGTTGCCTGTGATACTTGGATGTTAAATAGTTGTGATTTGGTTTTATATTAGGTGGTAACCTACCAAATGGTAAGGCAAGTAACAAAATAAAATCTTTATCTTGAGAATATGCTGTAGACTAATAATGATTCTCTGGAAGAGATAACTTCTCTTTAGGGATTACCATTATTTTCTCTTGCAACATTTTAGTTCGTTTCTTCACTGACTTCAGTCCCTACAGCATGCAAGCCCATCGGATCTGAAGGCTGGAAAATCTGCATATCAAAATTCCAGATATTTTTATTGGAAAATGAAGGTTGCCCCTTTTTTACAACCATAGGTGCGTGGCAGTTTTGATCCTGTGAAAGTGGGGAAGTAAAGGAATAAAGATCAGAATCGTGTCCTACAAACTGGAAACCAATAATCATCTTCCATTAGCAACATATCTTAACTTCTATGTAATATAGTTGCATAAAATTACCTACTGCTAAAAGTAGCCAACTCTGGAATGGCACTATCTCCAGCTATTTCACACCTGTTCAGGAAATCTTGGAAAGGAAAGGTACTGCATGTGATTGAAATGCATTTTTCACAACAGAGGTGGTCTCTGGATTTGAAGATGACCTTAGCTTCTCTCCTTCAGAGACATGGGGGAGGGATGCTGAAAGGCTGTGGTGTGGGCAAGAAGAGGCTGTATGGCTGAAAAGAGCTACTCTTCCGGATGTCTTGTGCTTCCAAATGACTTTTTGTATCCCTTTCCCAAGTCTATACTCCTGCACTTCCTAATCCTTCTCATACATGCAACAGTGAGTCATTACTATTCTGTCAGTTAGAAGAGTTCTCTGTGATTGCTTTCTGGCAGCAACTGGGCACTACTGCATCTTTCTCTAAAATCTGGGTGAGGAAATCTTGTAAGTGAGCTGAGATCAGAGTTAGAGGGAGCAGCTGGCCTTCTGATCTACCTCTGCTGCCTCCGGGAAATACCAAAGCAGATGCGTCTCAGCTATCTGCAGTCACAGGGCAAGAGCAGAGGCTCTGTTCTCCTATGTCACAATGGAAAGGAGATCAAAAAGATACTAGCATTTAAATCCTGGGTTACTTGTTTGTCCAAAATTTCTACCAAATTGGGATGCAGGTGAGTGCTTAAGTGAATAATGAAAAATAGTTCTGAATCGGTCTGTCTTGTATTAATTAGCACAGAGAATCTCTCTCCATTCTTCTTCCATCATGTATTGCAGTTCATTGCCCTCTCTCCCATCATCTGTACTGCTCAGCTAAATGTTTCCTTGAAGCTGTCTCACTTTTGTCACAGATGATGCTTTTTGTGCAAACATAAATATTTACAGAAGTTTACAAAAGATTAAGCCTCATCAAGTCAAGCATTTCTGCTAATGCAGTGTCGGGACAAGTCAGCAGGGAGCAAGAGCCTGGGCTGCTGTGCACAGCTGTTATAAGACCAAACTGTGGAACATTCATTTTTGACTCACTGATCAAAACCATTTTGGAGATTGACACGTGGGTTGTTTATTTTTTTCCAGAGTGAAATTCTTTCCACTGAAATAGTTTCTTCATATTGTGTACAGAAGTCTGACTGTTGTCTGCCGTGTGAATATTTTGTCTCAGTTTAGTTGTTGTAATGCAAATTACTAGTGCAGATAAGTTATGCTTGCTGGACCAAGCAGTTGAAAAATGCAGCTCAGAACAAAAATAGCTGGAGATCTGCCCACAGCACTTGTGCTCTGTTGGTTTAGTTCTCAGTCTAATCATCAGTACCTGAGGAAAATTATCCCACGTTCCATCATAGGAATGTTAGGGGAAAATCCAAGTAAGTAAGAATGGAACCATAAAATTGTTTGTTTTTCTAGAAGGGTAAAACAAACAAGCGGAAGTTATTCCAAAATTCATGCAGCCAAATAAGCCACGAGGATGTTGAATGTATGCAAGGAAATGCATGGCCTGGCACTGATAATCCTTGGATTCTTTTGTGGTCTTTACTCACAGCATTGGTTTCTAGGCAAGAGCAAAAAACCCTTAGCTAAACTATTTGGATAGCTCTAGACAAATATCAGTGACAATTTTCTTGCTGCTGTTTATGTTGTGGAAATCTACAGAAAGCCACTGAGCAGCACAGGAATGAGCTAAGCGTTGTAAGACTAGTTAGGGTTCCTTCAGGTACCTTTACACCTTGGTTCCTGCTTGTTAAGATTACACCTGCCTATCTGAATTTTAATCATTTCAAGTTACCATCTCTTTGAGAACATATTCCCTTCCACTAATTTAGATTGACATGATTCTTCATGTAGTATGTTTGCATGCCATGCAGACGCTCAGTCAAGAGCATTTCTAAGACCAGTACTTCATCTTGCATATTTCCAATTCACTTTCACTTTCACCCTTTCCCACTATGTAGTTCCAGAAAATTACATTTCCTGAGTAGGTCTAGCAAAACAATCTTCACGCTGATGCTTCAATGAAAATAGAAGCGCCTGGTGTTAATAGTCACCTAATGCAAATGGTTAAGAGTGTGGTAGTGTGGTTGCTCCATTGATTCTGAGTGGCAGTAAAGGCATTCAGCATCTTCTGATGTTGTGGGAAAATGGTTGTTTTCAGCCTTGGCTGTTTCACTGCTGGAGTCTTGTAAGTGGCTGAACTTAAAATACCTCAGCCCAGTGTCAGAGAGCCAGAAACACAAAACATGGGAGTATATTTCCTTAAAGGGACTGTGTCCGTGTTCAGTCTTGAGTACTGGAAGCTTTGCTTTTTGCTCCAGTGGGAGGTGGGGATTTGTCATACCAACTAAAATACCAGCTGTCCCCTGGCAGCTCACAAGCAATGCCACTGTAGTGGTGATTGGTAGACAAAGGAGCAGTCTGGCACGTTTTTCTTCAGTGTTGCCCCTTCCTAGTGAGGAGACCGCGGGAAATCCACAGGAAATCCTGCCTTCCTAGATAAACATCCTGCTTCCTCCTAAGAGCCCCTGGAGCAGTCAGCTTGACATGACTGTGGGCATTTCTGCGCCAGGCAAATTGAAGAATAATCTTTCATAGGAAGTGGCTCAAGCCTCATTGTTTGAGGTACTGAGAACTACAGTGGACAAAAACCAGCCAGCCTGATCAATTGTCAGTGGTAGTCTGAGCAGGAGTGTTGGGCTAGATGACCTCCAGAAGTCCCTTCTAACCAACACTTTTATGATTCTTTGAATCATGTAACAGCCTTTTTCCCTCTTTAAAATGAGCGCAATGGTAAAACACTACCTGGCCTTGTATGTGGTCCTGTTCTTTTTGAAGTATATACGTTTTTTGTGATTTAATTAAATATACATGTAATTAAAGTATTGTTCTTATTGTAAGTTAGGAAATAACTATGCTATTCTCTGGGAATGCTTGAATTAATCATCTAAATACTCCCAAGATAT
This sequence comes from Pavo muticus, assembly GCA_016647715.1. NCBI lineage: Eukaryota > Metazoa > Chordata > Aves > Galliformes > Phasianidae > Pavo > Pavo muticus. The sequence continues at coordinate 3,359,810 of JACDJE010000008.1, forward strand.
TCCTGTAACTAAACACATTGAATGAAAGAAGTTATATTAAATTTAATAACACAATGGGAAAAATGCTTATGCTTGTAGACCTGTAGCTTTGATGACTAATCTTAATGGATAAATTGAAACTCACTCATCATTTAAACCTGCAAACGTAGCTGAAATGACTGAATGGTTCAGGCTGAAATGCAGCCTCGTAGAAATAAATGGATTTGGTGTTCTCTTCGGGTAGTAGATTTCAATCACAAATTTTGAGTCTGAGATGTTAGATCAAAGGAGAAGTAAATCTGAGGAAGATGGTGTATATAAAACTGAGGTTGGTCTTTTTTCCTTCAGAGCCCAAATATATTGTAAATTTTGTATGCACCTCATACTTCATCTTGTTCTGAGGGATGGTCCTTGCTGTGCTGTGCTTCTGGGTAAACAGGGATGGGCAAAATCCTGAAATGGTGACTGAGTGTGCTCAAGCTGTTCTGACTTTAGAAAGAAGTCATTCAGTGTTTTCATTATTTGATAGTTCTTAAGAGATATGCACACACAGATGCTGGCCTGTGGAAGCCAGTCATCTCAGAATTCTGTTTATGGTCAGTGGAGAACGAACTCCCAAGCATACGAGGTCTGGTGTACAGAGTAAAGGATGATAAATCAGGGCAGGAGCCTGACTGTATGGGGAATAATTCTTTGTGAGTACAATGACTGGTGATCCACGTAGCACGGATACTTTACCAATAGCAGAACAGGCTTATCTCAAAATAATATTCTTGACAGTGCGCGTTTCTCAGCTGCAGGAAGTTTATGTAAAAATGCATGTCCCTCAGTCACCAGTTCAGGACTTGATGATGACTTCGATTGCTCCACATAGGTAGTTCCTTAAGAAACAGCGTTTTTGCAAATTTATTTTAGTTTATTATTGTTTCTTTCATACAGAAGAAAAATGAAATGATGTATATTTTTTTTTTAATCAGAAAGATACTCTGTTCTCCGCAGTAATTAAAGCCAGAAAAACAAGAGGCTCTTGGCAGTTATGTAGTGTTAGAAAAGCTTTAAATCTCTCTGTGAAAACTGGTTGTTGGTATCAAGCATTTCCTTTCATGCAAATCATTTAAACTAGAGAAATTAGGATCAGAAAAACTAGTTGCTGTCAGATGATGATTGTTTTTCATGATTCTAGGAGCATACACAAAGTAGAGAAAGCTTTCCAAACCAAGAAGAGGATATAGTCCCCATTCCAAAGCACATGAGTGCAAAGAGGAAGAGAGGAAAGAAGACAGATGAAGCTGCAGCATGCAGAACAATTAGGGTAACGCTAGCCATGCATCAGATGAGTTATGATAGCTGGTAGAAAGTAACAGCAGTTTTCTTTGAGGAGAGATGAATGGAGTGAATGAATGAACATTCATTTCATTTAGTAAATGAATATGTTTGTGAACGCATTCTCATTTTAGGTTATTATTTCTATTTTTACTACGTGTAGTTTAAGAAGGAAAAAAAACTTTACACATATGTTATATATCAATATATCTTCTTGAGAAAAAAAACACAAAATGAGAATTATAGCAAAATTCAAACTAAAAGTAATGTTTAAAAGATTCCAATGATTTTTAGTAGATGTATAAATATTCAAACCTATTCCTAAGTGAGCAATTCCCCTCAATCTGGGAAATTGAACAAAATAAATTTTATACTAAAAATACACATTTTAGTTGTTGAGAAATTAGAACAACTATTTTTAATAGGAAAGCGCCCTCAAATGTAGGTGTACAGAACACTTCAGAAATAAGATGTGTAAATAATATCTTCCCTCACCACTGTGTCCTTGAAGAAAAGATATTTCTTTCAGGTTTCTCTTCAGCTCAATGACTTTCTGGGTTGCTGCAAACTCAGTGTAATCCCTCTGGCTCTCCCATAACCAGTCACTCTCTTTTTAGAGGAACATGCCATAATAACATTATACAAACAGCTAAATCAAATATCTCTTGTTACAGCTTAAAAGTCCTTGTACAGCTGTCTCTTGTTTGCCATTCTTCCCCCTACCACCTCACTTTCACATCTAAATCTTTAATTTATTTTCTGTTTAGAAGGCTACTGGTAGTAATTTTCCATTCTTCGAGGTGAATCAGGAGATGTACTTTTAACAATGTCCTTTCTTTATAGTCTACTCATAAGAATTCCTGCTTGAGACTAAAGTGAGCTTTGCTTTTTAAGATGAATTTGAAGTGATGCTTTGACCAAGAATGAGGAAGCATGGGGAAAGAAGTGTGCTGGAGCCTCTGTAGTACTGATGTGGGAACATGGCACTATGTTAGCAAGGTCTGTCATAAGTGTTGAGCTCTGTGGTATATTTCTGTTTCAGTTTGCTATAGTTTTATTTAGATATAATATTGAGATTGATATACAGGAGGATGTCCTGATATCCAACCCATTACCCTGTCCTGCATGTTAAAGGCACATGGAATATTTGAACAAACATTTGCTTCTATTTTCAAAATTTCATACATGATTATAGCATTACACAAGGTGAGATTTTAATTATCAGCATGTTTCCTTAGGATAATGGTTCTGATTTGGCAATTTTGTTTTTTGTTGTTCCCTTTGCAGGAAGAAGGTATTGTGAAGGAAATAGACATCAGTCACCATGTGAAGGAAGGTTTTGAAAAAGCAGATCCTTCTCAGTTTGAGCTGCTGAAAGTATTGGGACAAGGTTCATATGGAAAGGTAATTTTTAATGCCATCTAATCACTTAGAGCAACACTGAAAATGTTTCGTTCTTTCTTTGAGTTCATTTGCACTAACACTGCCCATACATATTGTATTGTAAAGGTAGATAAGCCTTTTCTGCCTTCATTTTAATAGTCTGTCTGTCTTTTGCTGGAATCCTGTATATAGAACAGTTTAGAAAATAATGTTTCTCGCTCTGGACCTAGTCTAAGGAACAGAAGTAAGCATTAGTGAGCAGCACTGTTTATAAAGTTAGACTCCTTTCCCTCTTTCTGACCTACCCACTAGTTAAGTGTGCTACTGTTGCTTACTTGTAGGAACACTGAAAAGCTTAAAAAATTTGCTTCCCAATTTCTGCTGAGGGCAGATGTGATCCCAAGCATATTTCACAGTCCCCATCTTTCACCCTGCTGGCTACCTCACACTGATTTTGTAAGAAAAGCTGCTTTTTAGACATAGATACTAAGCACTTAATTTTCATTACAGTGTCTTCGTTTTGAGTTTTGATGCCTATAACCAAGCTGTGTTTCCTTACACGTTTCACTGCCAAGTGCTTATGAAAGCATGTATGTATGCATACTGTACATATAAAGCATTTGTACTGAAAAAATTGCCTGCTTGTATGGCCACAAGTTATTGAGAACTAACATTTATATCTTAAGTCCGAGGCTTTTCTCAGTCCCACAGGCAATTCTTCTTCAACAGGATGGGTCATTTGCAAATAAGAATAGGAAGGAAAGATGGAGAGAAAGAAGGGAGATTCAGTTCATCATTAAGTTCTTTCTATGGTTTAACTAAATAAGCCTTTGAAACCTGTGGAAAGGTGAGCCTAATTTACACCAAACATGGAAGTCCTTATCATTTTCAATGCTTTTTAAATTTTAGTTTATTTTATAAGTGTTTCAGTGATGGATCATTCCAGCTAACTTGAAGAACTGATTCGTACCTAAAATCTTCTGAGGTACCTAGCAAAAGCTGAGAACCATGACAGCGAGCCAGGATCCTCAGTTTTATTCATGAAAAAAAAAAAAAAACACAACCTATTTTGAGTGTATTTAGTAGCTTTCTGAGTATTCCAGAATTATACAGATAAGTTAGGTTGTTAGAAGGTCCCTGAGATGACAGACATCAAAAGAATTAGCATTCACTACCAAGTTTTGATCTAGAGAACTTCTTGAGAGCACTGTAGGTGATATTTCGGTTTTGAATGTCTTAGATTGTACTGACGTATTTCATTATTAACTGTCAAATTCAGCATTCTAGCTTCAGGCACTGTATAATTGAAATGTCTAGCCTCTGCTACCACTTCCTAAAATGAGATCAGATTCCTTTGACACATTCCAGTCAATTTGCTGCAGGACCAGTATGTGAGTGGGGACATTAGACCTGTCTAGAGTTGTGTGATTGTAAGTCACTTTAGTATCTTATGTGAAATTGATCAGTAAATTCAAAAAAGCATCATAGGAGTGAAGTCTGGTCAGAGATTTTTATGCAGTCTCTAAATATGTAAATTTTCATCACTTCGGTATTTCAGCTGATGGCTCAAATCTGTAAGTCTCTGGGGATGCAAAGCTGTTTTTCAAGTTGTTCACCTGGGACCCACATCATTTCCTGCAGAATTGAAGAAATTGCTTTTGGTTTCAGAGGTAGTACACTCAACACTATTGAAAGTCACAGCACTTGTTTAGGTTTCTGGAGTGGGATTTGGGTGTTGTACTCCGTACTCCAGCTAAGGGGCTTTTACTAGTTCTATCAATACTTTCGCTTACTCGTAACCTGAGGCGTTTTCATGCAAATCATACTAGAAAATTGAAATTCTGCTCAGGAATATGCCTATACTATTTTGGTAAATTATTATTTTATAGCTAATACAAGGAATCCAGTAAGTACTCCAGGACCACTTAATAGTTTCAAGAACTATCAAGTCTATACCTTTAAGAGTTGGGAGGCAAACACCATTTAGCAATGCAGTGCATTTTAATTTGTTCTTTTTCCTTTTTGGTTTGATAATTCCAGTATCCTCTGAAACAGCACACAGTGTTCTTGAGTCATCTGTTTTGGAGGGAATGCAGACCAAATGCCCTACCCCATGCTACACAGAACAGCTGAATAGTGACTAGAAATGTAAATTGATTATTTATTACAGCAACTAGGATACTAGTTTTGTAAGATAACATGGAGGATAGGGGTTATTTCTAGAATTGTAGCCTAGTATTTTGTGGATGAAGCATACTGTGTTGTTGTATGTACAGTAGGTCTTAAAATCATAATATTAAGGTTTTGAGATTTAGCGTTTTCTTTTTTTCTTAAAAAAAAAATCCATGTCCATTTTTGCACAATAATAATGCTAAAAATCTAGTGTTTTGGCAAAATTACTTTGAGATTTTTTCCTCCCTTACAAAGCAATGCAAAAATTAAACTTTTGACTTGGACTGGATGGAAAAATATCCTAACATTTCTCTTTCTATCTGAACTTCTAAGTGAATTGACTTCCTGTTAATATTAGAGCAGCTGAGCTTAATTTATTATGAATGTTAATGAAAAACACTTCAGAAAATCTTATGTGTTCCTGTTGCATCCAGATTTCATATTTGTTTCTGCAGTTGTGAGTACCAGAGGTACGTGCACGTTCTTCAAACTGAGTAACAGGAGACAGGAACCAGCAACATGTGCCCAATCTCAGCGAGTTAGGGCAGCTCAGCTGTAGAACTGTGCATATCTCACATGCACAGGAAACATCTTGAGAATGAAAGCCTCACCAAAATTGTATCAGATCATATAGCAGAAGTGTTGTAGCTGTGATGTTGTGTAGATGTAAGAGCCCTGGTTAAGGTATTCAGAGAGAATTTACTTTTTTTTCCTTCAGCTTCTCTGGATGGCTGTTAAAAGTTATCTCCTCCCACAAACCCTTTCTCAGAGAGTGCTTGAGAAAATTGTAGGGTTTTTTACAGATTTTTTTCTTTTTTTTTTTTTTTTTAGAAGGAAGTGTCTTTCAACTTGTAAATAATGTGCTAGAAACAGACTTCCTCCTTTCTTTTTTTGGCTTTTCATGTTTCGGATGGAGGCAATTTGCAAGGCTGCATGGCTCCTGAGTAAATGATGAATTAAAATAGTTGCCACAGATTGCAATCCAAGTAGACATTCTACAGTAAAATAATTTTATTTAGACTTTAATTCGTGTATTTATATGTATATGTTACGTATGTGGGCTTTGCAGTGCTTTTTTGTATTTGGCTTTACTTCCAGCTTCTGTCCAGTAGTAAAGGTGCTGAAATAACAATTGAGCCCCTGGTGTCATGTTTCTGACCTCTGCAGACAGTGTGTGTCCTGGGAATCAACTAAAATATTAACTTATTTTCAGATATTAAAATAGTGACCATCCTATAAAGACTGAACTAAATTACTGATTCCGTTTCTGTTGTTCTAGCACTCAGACTCAGAGTCAGATAAGAAGTAATAGTTTCATGGAGTTAAACAAACAAAAACATCAAAATTTTATCTACAATTGTATTTTATTCCAATTCAAACTTTACTCTGTCAGAAGTTGTAACATAGGACACTGTAACAAGGAAAGATTTCTTATTATAATAATCTATCTGTTAATTCAATTTTTTCCTACCTTTTATTAAGTATGCTTGAGCAAATTTTCAGCTGTAAAAACTTTTTGCTTCCCTTACTTTTTATGTTAGTCATCGTTCGTGATTTATGACAGAAGTTACACCTTTTTTTTCCTCCTTAATTACTGAAAATAATTTTAAAAAAATCTGTATTTCTAAGCTCAAGCAAGACATTGCCTACGAGAGGAGCTGCCCCGCTAGACCTGCTGTTCACAAACAGAGAAGGTCTGGTGGAAGATGTGGAGGTCGGGGGCTGTCTTGGACAGAGTGACCATGAGATGGTAGAGTTCTCGATTCTTGGTGGAGCCAGGAGGAAGAACAGCAAAACTGCTACCTTGGACTTCCGGAGGGCGGACTTTGAATTGTTTAGAAGACTAGTAGGGGGAGTCCCCTGGGATTCAGTCTTAGAGGGTAAAGGGGTCCAAGACAACTGGTTGCTCTTCAAGAAGGTAGTCTTACAGGCGCAGGAGCAGGCTGTCCCCCTGAGCTGCAAAATGAGCCGGCGGGGAAGGAGACCGGCGTGGATGAATAGGGAACTATTCTTGAGGCTCCGGGAGAAAAAGAGAATCTACATCCTGTGGAAGAAGGGACGGGCAACTCAGAAAGAGTACAGAGAAGTTGTTAAGATGTGCAGGGAGAAAATCAGAAAGGCGAAAGCCCAGCTCGAACTCAACCTGGCCGCTGGGATAAAAAGAAACAAGAAACCCTTTTACAAATATATCAACAGTAAGAGGAGGACTAAGGAGAATCTCCATTCTTTACTGGATGAGGCTGGGAATATGACTACTGGGGATAAGGAAAAGGCAGAGGTCCTGAATGCCTTCTTTACGTCTGTCTTTAAAGGTCAGACCAGTTATCCTCAGGGTACTCCACTTTTTGACCTGGTAGTCTCGGCTGGGGAGCAGACTAAACCACCCACGATTCAGGAGGAAACAGTCAGAGACCTGCTACTCCAACTGGACTGTCACAAGTCCATGGGGCCGGATGAGATTCACCCGAGAGTGCTGAGGGAACTGGCGGAGGTGATAGCCGAGCCGCTTTCCATCATCTATCAGCGCTCCTTGTTGACTGGTGAAGTACCGGAAGACTGGAGGCTTGCCAATGTGACTCCCATCTACAAGAAGGGCTGTAAGGAGGACCCGGGGAACTACAGGCCTGTTAGCCTGACCTCGGTGCCAGGGAAGGTTATGGAACAGATTGTCTTGAGGGAGATCACGCGGCAAGTGCGGGACAACCGGGGGATCAGGCCTAGCCAGCATGGGTTCACGAAGGGCAGGTCCTGCTTGACCAACCTGATCTCCTTCTATGATCTAGTGACCCGCCTGGTGGATGAGGGAAAGGCTGTTGATGTAGTCTACCTAGACTTCAGCAAAGCCTTTGACACTGTCTCCCACACTATTCTCCTGCAGAAGCTGGCAGTCCGTGGCTTGGACAGGTACACTCTTGGCTGGGTAAGGAACTGGCTGGAGGGCCGGGCCCAGAGAGTGGTGGTCAATGGAGCTAAATCCAGCTGGCGACCGGTCACGAGTGGTGTTCCCCAGGGGTCGGTGCTGGGGCCTGTCCTCTTCAATATCTTTATTGATGACCTGGATGAGGGCATTGAGTGCACCCTCAGTAAGTTTGCAGATGACACCAAGTTGGCTGGAAGTGTCGATCTGCCTGGGGGTAGCGAGGCCCTACAGAGGGATCTGGACAGGCTGGATAGCTGGGCTGAAGCCAATGGGATGAGGTTTAATAAGACCAAATGTCGGGTCCTACACTTTGGCCACAGCAACCCCAAGCAACGCTACAGGCTTGGGGCGGAGTGGCTAGAAGACTGTGTAGAGGAAATGGACCTGGGGGTGTTGGTTGACGCTCGGCTGAACATGAGCCAGCAGTGTGCCTGGGTGGCCAAGAAGGCCAATGGCATCCTGGCTTGTATCAGAAGTAGTGTGACCAGCAGGAGCAGGGAAGTAATTGTCCCCCTGTACTCAGCTCTGGTGAGGCCGCACCTTGAGTACTGTGTCCAGTTCTGGGCCCCTCACTGCAAGAAAGACATTGAGGCCCTGGAACGTGTTCAAAGAAGGGCAACAAAGCTGGTGAGGGGTCTGGAGCACAGGCCTTATGAGGAGCGGCTGAGGGAGCTGGGATTGTTCAGTCTGGAGAAGAGGAGGCTCAGGGGAGACCTTATTGCTCTCTATAACTACCTGAAGGGAGGTTGTAGTGAGCTGGGGGTCGGCCTCTTCTCTCGTGTAACTGGTGATAGGACTAGAGGGAATGGTTTCAAGCTGTGCCAGGGAAGATTCAGGCTGGATATTAGGAAATACTACTTCTCTGAAAGAGTGGTCAGGCACTGGAATGGGCTGCCCAGGGAGGTGGTGGAGTCACCGACCCTGGAGGTGTTCAAGGAACGTTTGGATGCTGTGATGAGGGATATGGTTTAGCGAGAACCATTGGTGATAGGTGGATGGTTGGACTAGATGATCTTATAGGTCCTTTCCAACCTTAGTGATTCTGTGATTCTGTGATTACTTTCTTCATATAAAGCTGTTCATAATATGCAGAAATGTGCACACATTCGTTATGACTACTCACTCATCTTTAAGTGAATCTTAAAGGGCTATTAATAATATTGAACATATTTTCTTTGTCAGGAATTAAGGGCTTAAAATGGAAGCTTTCCAGAACTAGCTTAATCAATTGCAGATGAAACATATGAAGTACTTTGAGCTAAGAGTTTTCATTGGAATTCTCAGATTTTAGTATATGTTTCTCTATTAAATGCTGCAAGGCTCATCACTAAGAGCTTGGCCCCCATTTACGCAAACTGTCTGTTTTTTGCAGGTATTTCTAGTGAGGAAGATCAAAGGGTCTGATGCGGGTCAGCTTTATGCCATGAAGGTACTTAAGAAAGCAACTCTGAAAGGTAAGGTTTTGGGCACTGGCTGCATTTCTGCACTACCTCAACATCTACTTTTCTTGTCATTTTTGCGTTACTGCTGTCTGATGGTATATAGGAGTTTATCACCATAGCGAATGTTCTAGAAAAAAAGGTACACAGAATATGTTACCTACGCAGTATGAGAGCATGAAAACAGAGCAATGGTGCTTCCTACCAGCTTGCTTTCTTCATTTTCTTAGTGTTACTTCCAGAACTTTACTGGGCATGTATTAAATTTTGTCAGAATGGCAGTATCTCTCTGCTGCTGAAGTAAACTAAAGCAAATACATTTAAATAAGGACATTGCTGAAGAAGAGCATGACTCTTATTGGGCAGGAAAGCCTTCCAGGTGGTGATTCTGACTACCTGCCTGAAAATTCATGAAAACTTATTTTCAAATGTGATGAGTCATTCTGAGGTTCTTGAGACCTTGCTGTTTCCTAACTCATGATCAGTCAGCATGTGACCTCCACTCGTCTTGGGCCAAATGACTGATTATTGAAGCTGGTCATCCTTTTCTGGGGTCATGGGCTGCTGCAACCTTGCTATGACCACAAGGGAGTTTCTAGTAATGAGAGAGGTAGGTAGGACTGAATAATAAGTATGTTAAGTTTCATCTCATCTGAAGCCCTTATTGTTTGCTCCTCCAGAGTTAGGAAGATCCATGCTTCCTCCTGTTTCCCTGACCTAGTACTGTACTCTGCTTTTAACCCACAAAAGCCTGTACATGTTGTTCTGGGTTCATTTTGTCCAGGGCAGCTCTTTCACTTGCTCAGAGACAGTGAGTGCACAATGCAGAATTGTGCCTACATGTTTATCCTCAAGTGAAAAGAGCTAATTTTTAAATAGTTCTGATGACTTAAGAATCCAAATTGCTCTAGCATGTATTGTTGTGGGGAACCAAAAGAAGAATGAGGCTACTTGTAATTGCAAGGAAATGTTTCAGAAGGTGGTGGCAGACAGACACAGTACCTTTCCTGAGTACTAGCCGAAATCGGAAAGTGGCAAGCCAGGAACTTCCAAGGTCCTTTCCCCTGCCAAAACCTTTTCAAATAAATATGAATTTGAAGTGATGCCTGTGTGCCGATATTTTTTATTAGAATGTAAATAGGAGAGCTTGTTCTGGAAGAAGAGCACAGTGTAGTCACTTAAATAGCACTGGACTTAATACATAAAAAGTAAAAGGTTAGGCCTGTGTATTAAATATGTGTAATAGAGGGAATCTCTGATGTCTCAACCAATAGAGAGCCACTAATTGCCCTAAGATGAACTCAACTCTCTGGTGAAAGCTGTTTCCTACAGAGTACTGCATCTGAGAAAGGGCTCCATGACCCCTCTGATGTAAATGCATATCAGAGATTTCTTTCTGTTTCTATTGAGAACTCACAACTTTTCACCTAGTGTGTAAACTGGATAGTCTCTCTGTTTTCTGTGTAGATCTGGGGTGTGTTTAGCAGAATCAGCTTTGGGTTGGGAGAGGGTTTCTTCTACAACCCCAAACACCTTATTGTTACTGATATGATAGCTACATCTGTAATCTTAGATTCCACTGGAAAAAAAAATAGTCTATGTAATGGCAGTTTTTCAGGGTATCTCAGAACATAGGTGGTGATTTTAAACTATTCAAAGTTTAATCTCTGTTACGCCAAGAATAATAGGCACCTCTAGATCCTTTCTGTGTCTGCAGTTCTTTATAACGCAGAGCTGCTGCCTTTCTCCTTCATCAGCCTTTTACAACATAATATTTATTAGTTTTCTCAAGTGTGGGTGACAAGGTCCAAAAGTTAAAGCTGCTCTTATTGCATTTCTCTCCCATTCAGACTACTTGCCTCTCTGTCTGGTAACTCTGGGTTTCTTGGTAATCTCAAGATAGCTAGCACATTAGTAGGAACTAATTTATCCATACTAATTACTACAAATAAAATAATTCAACAGCTATTTAACTCAAGGTGTGAAAATGAAGGCAAAACCCTGGGCAAGTGAGAAGGGCAAAAAAATGAAGATTGCTTCAATGAGCTTCCTTGTAACTTCTGGCGCAGAGATAATATTTGACAGCTTAATTTTGTCTTTTAAGTGAGAGTGCTGAATTGCTGCTGCCTACCTACACTCAAAAAGGCTGGGAGTCACTTCAATGTGAACTATTTATTACCATGTCAAGTAATGGGAGCAAAGCCATAAGTACTTGTTAGCACTGCATTCAGTATTTACTGACAAAAGCCATGCTATGAGACAAATTTCTGGATGATTTTCCTTCCTAATCTGTACTGCACAGTATAATGTGGAGTGAAAAAGTCAAAGCTCTAGGAGCCAGTGCCATTAGCGTGGTCACACTGCCACAAATATCTTAGCAGTTCTTTTCTTTTGCAAAGCAAATTTGTGAAACATGAAATGGAGAAATGAGAAGAAAGGGGGGGGNCAACCTATTTTGAGTGTATTTAGTAGCTTTCTGAGTATTCCAGAATTATACAGATAAGTTAGGTTGTTAGAAGGTCCCTGAGATGACAGACATCAAAAGAATTAGCATTCACTACCAAGTTTTGATCTAGAGAACTTCTTGAGAGCACTGTAGGTGATATTTCGGTTTTGAATGTCTTAGATTGTACTGACGTATTTCATTATTAACTGTCAAATTCAGCATTCTAGCTTCAGGCACTGTATAATTGAAATGTCTAGCCTCTGCTACCACTTCCTAAAATGAGATCAGATTCCTTTGACACATTCCAGTCAATTTGCTGCAGGACCAGTATGTGAGTGGGGACATTAGACCTGTCTAGAGTTGTGTGATTGTAAGTCACTTTAGTATCTTATGTGAAATTGATCAGTAAATTCAAAAAAGCATCATAGGAGTGAAGTCTGGTCAGAGATTTTTATGCAGTCTCTAAATATGTAAATTTTCATCACTTCGGTATTTCAGCTGATGGCTCAAATCTGTAAGTCTCTGGGGATGCAAAGCTGTTTTTCAAGTTGTTCACCTGGGACCCACATCATTTCCTGCAGAATTGAAGAAATTGCTTTTGGTTTCAGAGGTAGTACACTCAACACTATTGAAAGTCACAGCACTTGTTTAGGTTTCTGGAGTGGGATTTGGGTGTTGTACTCCGTACTCCAGCTAAGGGGCTTTTACTAGTTCTATCAATACTTTCGCTTACTCGTAACCTGAGGCGTTTTCATGCAAATCATACTAGAAAATTGAAATTCTGCTCAGGAATATGCCTATACTATTTTGGTAAATTATTATTTTATAGCTAATACAAGGAATCCAGTAAGTACTCCAGGACCACTTAATAGTTTCAAGAACTATCAAGTCTATACCTTTAAGAGTTGGGAGGCAAACACCATTTAGCAATGCAGTGCATTTTAATTTGTTCTTTTTCCTTTTTGGTTTGATAATTCCAGTATCCTCTGAAACAGCACACAGTGTTCTTGAGTCATCTGTTTTGGAGGGAATGCAGACCAAATGCCCTACCCCATGCTACACAGAACAGCTGAATAGTGACTAGAAATGTAAATTGATTATTTATTACAGCAACTAGGATACTAGTTTTGTAAGATAACATGGAGGATAGGGGTTATTTCTAGAATTGTAGCCTAGTATTTTGTGGATGAAGCATACTGTGTTGTTGTATGTACAGTAGGTCTTAAAATCATAATATTAAGGTTTTGAGATTTAGCGTTTTCTTTTTTTCTTAAAAAAAAAATCCATGTCCATTTTTGCACAATAATAATGCTAAAAATCTAGTGTTTTGGCAAAATTACTTTGAGATTTTTTCCTCCCTTACAAAGCAATGCAAAAATTAAACTTTTGACTTGGACTGGATGGAAAAATATCCTAACATTTCTCTTTCTATCTGAACTTCTAAGTGAATTGACTTCCTGTTAATATTAGAGCAGCTGAGCTTAATTTATTATGAATGTTAATGAAAAACACTTCAGAAAATCTTATGTGTTCCTGTTGCATCCAGATTTCATATTTGTTTCTGCAGTTGTGAGTACCAGAGGTACGTGCACGTTCTTCAAACTGAGTAACAGGAGACAGGAACCAGCAACATGTGCCCAATCTCAGCGAGTTAGGGCAGCTCAGCTGTAGAACTGTGCATATCTCACATGCACAGGAAACATCTTGAGAATGAAAGCCTCACCAAAATTGTATCAGATCATATAGCAGAAGTGTTGTAGCTGTGATGTTGTGTAGATGTAAGAGCCCTGGTTAAGGTATTCAGAGAGAATTTACTTTTTTTTCCTTCAGCTTCTCTGGATGGCTGTTAAAAGTTATCTCCTCCCACAAACCCTTTCTCAGAGAGTGCTTGAGAAAATTGTAGGGTTTTTTACAGATTTTTTTCTTTTTTTTTTTTTTTTTAGAAGGAAGTGTCTTTCAACTTGTAAATAATGTGCTAGAAACAGACTTCCTCCTTTCTTTTTTTGGCTTTTCATGTTTCGGATGGAGGCAATTTGCAAGGCTGCATGGCTCCTGAGTAAATGATGAATTAAAATAGTTGCCACAGATTGCAATCCAAGTAGACATTCTACAGTAAAATAATTTTATTTAGACTTTAATTCGTGTATTTATATGTATATGTTACGTATGTGGGCTTTGCAGTGCTTTTTTGTATTTGGCTTTACTTCCAGCTTCTGTCCAGTAGTAAAGGTGCTGAAATAACAATTGAGCCCCTGGTGTCATNGGGGGGGAAGAGGAGAGAAGCCTGAAGAATTAAAACACACATAAATAGGAATGTGAAGAAGTTAAAAGCCTTCAGGAGTGAAGGGTTAAAATAGCTTTGTACTTTACTTTGAAAAACATCCATGGGGGGTCCTGCCAAGGTGTTTCCCAGCCCAGGAGTAGGACTTTGGCAGTGACCAGATGAGAATGTATAAGAAGCAGCAGAAGTACAAAATGGTGCTTACTCCAGTGTATCTACTGCCTCTTGCCAAGGTAGTCCCTTGCTAGATAACGTGACCCCAAATTCACCAACAGTGAAGGCTAGTATAAGGGTACTGCAACCAGCAGCCGCGTTCTCCAAGTTTTTGGAGCTCAGATAAGTTGTTTGATATGAAAGAGTCTTTGTAGATCCAAGTTTGAAGAATCTGCCCAACAGCAGGATGATTCCTGCTATGAAAGCAGAATTAAAATCCAAAGTATTCCAGTTTAGACTGTAAAGATTTGCAAAGGCACATGCTCTAGACGCAAACATTTGTGGAAAAGAGATTAATCTTTACCATATTAAAGTTTATGTTAAATGTAAAATATGTCTGAATAAACACTGATAGGAACATGGATGTTTGAAAGAGAAAGCCACTGTTCCTGTTGGTTGTAAACGAGGACATCGCACACAATTTTGTCTCCTTCATACCTCATTTCCTTTTGCAGGAGCTTGTGAATTAGATAGTACTGTTAAATTCCATCTTAAAATATTACTTTTGTATCTTCATTACATTTTTTTTTCCTTGTAAATGGGATTTTTAGATATAAAAAAAGTGCAAGATAATAAAATTGATCATAGAATTGTAGAATGGCTTAAGTTGGAAGGAACCTTACAGACCATCTGATTCCAAACCCCTGACATCAGCACATCTGCTACCCACCAGATCTAGCTGCCCAGGACCCCATCTGAACTGGCCTTGAGAGCCTCCAGGAGTGCAGCATCCACAGCTTCTCAGAGCAGCCTGTGCCCATGCCTCACTGAGTCGTGTCTTGACTGCCTGTTCTGACTGCACTGGGGGAATGAGGAAACAGGGAGAAAACAGGGACTGATTATTCTGTCTGTATGCGTGCCTTGCATTCATCATCAAAGCTGGAATGGAGGAAAAGGGCAGGCATATTGTTTTAATTCACTCAGTATTTCTCTAACGCTCTCTCAGGCTCCATCAGCTTTACTGAAGGTGCTTCAGAATTTCATGAACAAGAGCTGTTTACCTTGTTTATAATGTAAGCCTCACTAAACAAGTGTGAAGTATTCATAAATCCACCACAGGTTTCTGAGCTGGAGAATAAGGGCTACCTCCAGAGCCTGAAAATTGAAGATGCATCCCTCCAGGAGATATGCAATCTTACAGAAAGTGTCATGAAACCATGATTTAGTGATATAATGCCTCTGAACTTCATCAATACTACAGTGATGAGGTATGATCTAGCAAAAGTTATGTGTTGGGTTACAAGGAAGTAGTCTGCATCTGCCCATCTTATTGGCTGTGTGAATCTCAGCACTGGAAGCTGTTTGACAGTGAGAACTCAGATATTCTACCTTTTTCTGCTCACAGGGTTTGGAAAAGGTAATCTGTTTTGTCAAAAGCTCTGAAGTGCTTTGCAGTTTATGATACCCTCAGAGTAAGCCAGTAGGCTTATGAGTTTATAGTTGTACTGACTTCAAGCGATGCTTATAGATGCAGTAAGCTCTGAGTGCAGCTTTCCCTGCACTCTTAGGGATGTTAGTTAATTGATAATAATTGTACACTAAATTTAACAGCTAACTGAGATGTCACCAGCTGGACTGTGATTTCCATCCAAACCATTGGAAAACTGTGCAATAGTGGCTTCCCTATTTGGATGTCAGCTGAAGTGGCTTCTTCAGTTATCTGTTTTATGTGATTGAATTTTCTTCTAATACTTGTGGGGTTAATATCTAAGACATTGAACTGTGATGTTTTCCTTCTGGTTTGAAAGGAACAAAAAATGCAACAAAACAAAAATCTAAGGACAGATTAACCTTATGATGCAAGACTCAAAGAGCCTTCACCTGAGATCACAGAATCACAGAATCACAGAATCACTAAGGTTGGAAAGGACCTATAAGATCATCTAGTCCAACCATCCACCTATCACCAATGGTTCTCGCTAAACCATATCCCTCATCACAGCATCCAAACGTTCCTTGAACACCTCCAGGGTCGGTGACTCCACCACCTCCCTGGGCAGCCCATTCCAGTGCCTGACCACTCTTTCAGAGAAGTAGTATTTCCTAATATCCAGCCTGAATCTTCCCTGGCACAGCTTGAAACCATTCCCTCTAGTCCTATCACCAGTTACACGAGAGAAGAGGCCGACCCCCAGCTCACTACAACCTCCCTTCAGGTAGTTATAGAGAGCAATAAGGTCTCCCCTGAGCCTCCTCTTCTCCAGACTGAACAATCCCAGCTCCCTCAGCCGCTCCTCATAAGGCCTGTGCTCCAGACCCCTCACCAGCTTTGTTGCCCTTCTTTGAACACGTTCCAGGGCCTCAATGTCTTTCTTGCAGTGAGGGGCCCAGAACTGGACACAGTACTCAAGGTGCGGCCTCACCAGAGCTGAGTACAGGGGGACAATTACTTCCCTGCTCCTGCTGGTCACACTACTTCTGATACAAGCCAGGATGCCATTGGCCTTCTTGGCCACCCAGGCACACTGCTGGCTCATGTTCAGCCGAGCGTCAACCAACACCCCCAGGTCCATTTCCTCTACACAGTCTTCTAGCCACTCCGCCCCAAGCCTGTAGCGTTGCTTGGGGTTGCTGTGGCCAAAGTGTAGGACCCGACATTTGGTCTTATTAAACCTCATCCCATTGGCTTCAGCCCAGCTATCCAGCCTGTCCAGATCCCTCTGTAGGGCCTCGCTACCCCCAGGCAGATCGACACTTCCAGCCAACTTGGTGTCATCTGCAAACTTACTGAGGGTGCACTCAATGCCCTCATCCAGGTCATCAATAAAGATATTGAAGAGGACAGGCCCCAGCACCGACCCCTGGGGAACACCACTCGTGACCGGTCGCCAGCTGGATTTAGCTCCATTGACCACCACTCTCTGGGCCCGGCCCTCCAGCCAGTTCCTTACCCAGCCAAGAGTGTACCTGTCCAAGCCACGGACTGCCAGCTTCTGCAGGAGAATAGTGTGGGAGACAGTGTCAAAGGCTTTGCTGAAGTCTAGGTAGACTACATCAACAGCCTTTCCCTCATCCACCAGGCGGGTCACTAGATCATAGAAGGAGATCAGGTTGGTCAAGCAGGACCTGCCCTTCGTGAACCCATGCTGGCTAGGCCTGATCCCCCGGTTGTCCCGCACTTGCCGCGTGATCTCCCTCAAGACAATCTGTTCCATAACCTTCCCTGGCACCGAGGTCAGGCTAACAGGCCTGTAGTTCCCCAGGTCCTCCTTACAGCCCTTCTTGTAGATGGGAGTCACATTGGCAAGCCTCCAGTCTTCCGGTACTTCACCAGTCAACAAGGAGCGCTGATAGATGATGGAAAGCGGCTCGGCTATCACCTCCGCCAGTTCCCTCAGCACTCTCGGGTGAATCTCATCCGGCCCCATGGACTTGTGACAGTCCAGTTGGAGTAGCAGGTCTCTGACTGTTTCCTCCTGAATCGTGGGTGGTTTAGTCTGCTCCCCAGCCGAGACTACCAGGTCAAAAAGTGGAGTACCCTGAGGATAACTGGTCTGACCTTTAAAGACAGACGTAAAGAAGGCATTCAGGACCTCTGCCTTTTCCTTATCCCCAGTAGTCATATTCCCAGCCTCATCCAGTAAAGAATGGAGATTCTCCTTAGTCCTCCTCTTACTGTTGATATATTTGTAAAAGGGTTTCTTGTTTCTTTTTATCCCAGCGGCCAGGTTGAGTTCGAGCTGGGCTTTCGCCTTTCTGATTTTCTCCCTGCACATCTTAACAACTTCTCTGTACTCTTTCTGAGTTGCCCGTCCCTTCTTCCACAGGATGTAGATTCTCTTTTTCTCCCGGAGCCTCAAGAATAGTTCCCTATTCATCCACGCCGGTCTCCTTCCCCGCCGGCTCATTTTGCAGCTCAGGGGGACAGCCTGCTCCTGCGCCTGTAAGACTACCTTCTTGAAGAGCAACCAGTTGTCTTGGACCCCTTTACCCTCTAAGACTGAATCCCAGGGGACTCCCCCTACTAGTCTTCTAAACAATTCAAAGTCCGCCCTCCGGAAGTCCAAGGTAGCAGATAAACTTAGACTTTTGGTGCTCAAGTTTTCGTGGTGTCTAGTCCTGTTCAACTTGGTCCCTATGAAGGGGTGAGAGGCCCTGCTACTTTTCTTGCTCTCACCTTTAGATTTTGGTTTATAATATTAAAGTGTTCTTCAAACTTTTTAATATCTTCCTTGACCTCTTATTATCATCTTCTAAGCACTTCATTGTGGAAGTCCTGACCACACATCCAGTTTCTTATGAGTACAAACCCAAGCAGAAGTCCCCTTCCTTCACTGTCTGAGGAAAGGCTACATGCTCAGCACCCTCAGGAACTGCCACAGTGCGTGCTGCTTCCTACACACAGCTTCTTGACTGATTCTCCCTTACTCTAAGATTTTCCTTATCTAGGGCTTGCTTTCTGAAGGAGGATAGAGTATGGTACATTTCAGAGAGCACATTTACATTGATTCTAAGAGGCTGTGGAGAATAATGTGTTCTTATAAGGAGAACGAACTGTGGTTAAGGGCCAACCTTACCATGTCAGCAAATATTATAGAGCATCTTGGCCTGAATATACTAGATGTTGACAGATGTTTATCTTCATGGGATTTACTAGGAGCATTAATGTGCATTCACTGAGACTGTAGCTTCTGGCTTAAGTACTCAATATTCTATAGTGATTCTGTACAGTGTTTGGATGAGAAGGGAATGTTTTTGCCTATAAAAATAAACTGAGCATGCATCACTTAGAGATTTTATTACCCGTTTCTGTCCAAGCCCTGTGGAATTCTCATTGTGTAAAGTCCTCATTAAATTACAGCCCCTTCACAGTGCTAAGTACATGATGAAGATCCTGATATCGGGCAAAATTTCACACCGTTAAGATGTTCAGAAAATGAATTCTGGAAATTTAAAATGTTTTCTGCTTTCCAAGGGAGAGTTTGGCTGTCACTGGTTTTTGCTTAAAAAAAAAAAACCCTACAACTACAACAAAGAAAACACACTAATGGAGCTTTTTCTAAGAGCCAAAGGAAATTCAGAATTTCCTTCATGCAAATTTTGACTGTCAAGTTCTACAAGAGGTCCCAGTGCTAAAAGTGCTACTCAGGTTGCAAGATAGGAAGTAGTTCCCATTGTCCAAAAGAGGACAGAATAAGTAAGCCTTCACCTAACAACTACTGAAAATTATAATCAGTTTCCCTATCATTTTCCATATCTTTCACATAGGATCACACTCTTCCACTCCTGTCATACCCTTTGCAGCAATATTGCCCAGTTCCTTCCTGTCCCCAGATTTGTACAAGTACAACTGTCCTATTACAGTAAAATGAAAATGTAGTCCCCTGTATAGTTGAATGTTCATTTGGAACACATCTTCAGCAGCTTAGTATCTTGCTGGCCAAGTTAGCCCAGTTTTATTCTCCCCAAAACCCTGGCAGCAGCACAGGACTCACAAGAAAACCTCAACCCTCTCCATGAGAAGTTCAGTGGTGCAGCAGAAACTGTGATAGGAGTTCTAGAATCTGACAGCATTGTTATATTTGATTATACTGCGCTTTTGAAGCATTCTTTTCAATTATTCCCATTCTCTGTCCCTTGGTTTTCTGGGCACAGAAGTCTAGGAGCATACAAGCTGGGTTTTCTCCTAAGGAAATGAAACTGGGAGCACACACAGTGCCCCCCCAGCGCACACAGGCCAGGGGAATAGAGTGTGATGCCAGCCTCCATGCAGCTGCGTAGTATGGGAGACCTCAGGGCCAAACACCCACTGCTAATTTCTGCAGATTGCTGCAGTTACACCATACTTCATGCTAATGTACACGTAGGTTTAAACTTCAAACTTAAGTTTCAGATTTTGCTGCGAAGACCCCAAGTGCATATGTGTTTGTCTTTTTTACTAGATGTAGCGCAAAGCTGTCTTAAATTATTCCATCTTTTTTTTGCTAAGTTAACTTTCCCACAGCCTTGGCTTCTAATTTGAGTAGCTCCATAGGCCCTCTTAGCAGCAGCTGAAAGTGTTGCATATTCAGGTATTCATATGATGATTCCCTGGAGCGTACAAAGGAGATTCAAATCAGAAAAAGAGATCACTGAAAAGTCTGTTGGTTTTGGTAGAAAGGGGATATATTCTACACTTGTGATCAAATTATGCAAGTTTGTTCTAAACACTTGTTGAGTCATGCTCTTTTGTCAGTGAAATATAGAAAAAAATGACTTTTTTAAAGAGCAGTAGCTCTTGGAGGCTATTCCAGCCAGGAGAGTTTCCTTTTCTCAGGAATCAGTAAACCATCATACTTTTTTAATTATCAATAGTAAAAACTGGTTTTCAAAATCACCTTGTAATTTTAAGTCAATTTACCATGTAACTCTTTAAAATTTCATTTGGTGTTGCCATTCTTGACACTGTGAGTAAGTATCATTGGAGCCACTTTAAACTGCAGCTCCCATAACTGCCATCAGTAAATAGGTTTCAGACTCAAACTCATTTGTCAAAGTCCCCGTAACAGACCTAATCAATGAGATTTCATTACTGCCTGGTTTCCCTTGGATCATTCTTTTTGTCATATTCATTGCGCTGTATATCTAATGGCAGCTATTTGCAATTGCAGTTAATCCCAAATCATTTGTCACTGTACAGAATAGACCACGTTTGATATCTTCTACTATCAAGTAGTAGATTGCTGTTAGATGCTTTTATTGTGGCTTCAGGAGCAGAGAGACTAACTTGACGGTTGTCCTGAAGCCATGAGTGAAATGTGTATCCTTTTTAGTAAATGTAATGCAATTTCACTTTATCTGTAGAAAACCCGCTTCTACTGGGAAAGTACTGGGAAGTACAAAGGATTACTCAGCTGTCATACATGTCACCTGCAATAGCTGGGAAGCACAGAAAGGAAAACATAGCTTGCTTTAATTGAAGCAGGTCTACAGGAGTTATGTGAAATTCCAGCTTAATGAAGGAATCTGCAGTGAGGTGGGTGCTGTTGCCTGTGTGAAAGGCTCTGCCTAGGTGGCACCAACCACCAGCTTATCCCTAGGACAGCTGCAGGGACTTGCTGGATTTGCAGTCATGTTGTTTAGATGTTGGAAGTTTGCTCATTTGGAGAATCCCATTCAGAGAAGGTTCCTAGGAAAAGCCAGTCCTTGGATTTGCTCATCATATGACTGCTCCTTGCACTGCTGCACAATGTTTCCAGTTTCTTATGGTTGCCCACAGCTGTCAACTTCCATTCCCCTCCTCTTCTGTGTTTAGCTTCAGAATTAAACATAACATTGATGGACAGGATGTACCTAGGCCAGTCTGAGTTTAGTAATGTTAATGGTCACCATTTTACCTTATTTGCTGCCCTCTTCCTTTTGCCTTTCTGCCTGACCAATCAGGAACCTTTAAATCTGCTTTGCTGGTTTTATTTTGGCTTAGTGTTGAGGCTTCTTTGTTGTTTTTATGTTGCTTTTTGTTCTCATTTATCTTGCACTGCCTTTAAGGAGGCTTGTAGGCTTCCTGCTTGCTTGTGCTTCTATTTTTAAGAAACCCAGTGCTGAAAAGAGAAGCTATTGTTGGTGAGCTATTGAGTCAGCTTAGCAGCATGTGAATGGACTATTGGGAACCATTTTTAATCCTGCACTATCTCCTCTGGTTATCTCTAGTCTGTAGGAATTGTGGGAATCCATAGAAAATTTGTTCTTTTGGCTACTAAAGGCTTAGGTGCTTTCAGTCTTCATCTCTTTGAATTAGTGTCATGTAGTCTGTTCTTTCATGGCAGGCTGTGTTTGGTGTAGGAGCTGGTACCTCAGTTCAGGAGTTCCAAGACTTTGGTTCTGCTTGTGTTTCTGCTGTCAACTTGCTTCACGAACATCAACCTACTATTACTGCTGCTCCTCTTCTCAACGTCTATACTTGCAACGTTAACCTAATAGTGCCGGCCTCCTCTTCACTGTGCTTGATGTCCTTATGAAAAGTAATAGTCAGATACTAACGGTGATGTTATTAACACTCCTCCCCACTTAAATGTAATCTGTGGCATTATGCAATGTAATGGCTAAAGAATCCCAAACAAGAAATTGCTAGGCAATGTCTCTTCTGTATAATGGAATGACTATTTGAAATAATCAGAGCTATGAATCAACTGTACTTCTACATAAAATTATAGCTGTAGTGGAAAGCTAAATTGGAAATACAATAGCTAAATATCCCTGGGATTTTTAACATCACTAATGGACTCTGAAAATCCTTGGCTGTGGTACAAAGCCATTATCTTTATGAAAAACATTTGTTGTTTGTTCAGTTCACTGAATAAGTTGGACCGGTTGGAACATCCAATGTAACTGCCATTTAACCAATTTCAGCTGCCTGCAACTGCAGTACTTTTATAGCTGGCTGGAAACCGAATTCATAGCCATCTTCTGAGAGCCACATCCCACTGCTTTTACTGGTTCCCATGATAAAAAAAAGAAAATTTTACTACTTTCAAGCATGAGGACAGATTAACAGAGGTCAACAATGGCTTTTGATGGCATTTCAAATCAGAATGACCACAGGAAGCAGGGATTATTTGGGCTGGCAATAGTTCTCCTCATAGCATTGCAGTTTGATTGTGTGGAAATCTTCACACCTACTGCTGGAGGTGTGCTGGCACTCAGTTGACTCTATAGAAGGGAGATAGCACTGTATAGGAGGCTACCATCTGGGATTTGTTTCAACGGAAGCGAAATTATTGTATGTGGTTTTATACTCTTCATGTGGGCTGTACATGTCAGTTATGGTTTCCTCATGCCTGTGGCATTCGCTCCAATTTGGAGGTTTTTATGATGTTCAAAGAGAGGCCAGCAATCAGTGACAGTGACCTCCTTTCTATTTTGTCTATAGCATTTTCTATCTGCATGTATCTGTCTTTTACACACTTGAAAGGTTTCCATGTCACAGTAATTTAACTGATGTTTTCTCATCAGTGGGAGATTATTTTTGTAAATTTAGGCAAAGTCTGTATTACTCAGATAATTGCAGTGCGTCCTGGTCATCTTTTTTTATGCTGTGACAGTTTCCAATTAGTGGGCAATTGTCAGCATCAACACCATTAGCTCAGAGCTGCCTTCATGCTCAGATGGAGCACACTTTGACGTTGGTATCACAAAATAACGGACTGGTTGAGACTGGCAAGGTCGTCTGGGTGCATCTGCTCCAACCCCTGCACAGCAGGGACACCTAGAGCAGGGGAGCAGGGTGCCTGGATCTATGCCCACACAGCTTCAGAAGATCTCCAAGACCCCACAGCCTCTCTGAGCAATCTGTACCAGTGCTACATCACCCGCACAGCACAGAAGTGCTGCCTGGCATTTGGACAGAACCTCCTGCATCCTAGTTTGTGCACTTTGCCTTTTGTCCTTGCAATGGGCACCACTGAAAAGAGCCTGGCTCTGTCCTCTTTGCAACCTCCATTCAGGTATTTATAGACACTTATGAGATCCTCCCTGAGCCAGCCTTCTCCAGGCTGAACAGTCTCAGATCTCTCAGCCTGTCCTTGTTGGAAAGATACTCCAGCCCCTTCATCATTTTCTTGGCCTTCAGTTGGACTCCAGAGGTCATTATTCAATGACAGAGCATTGCGATGGGAGTGAGACAGGGCCTGGTATTCTCTGCACGTTCAGGAAGTAGGCAGTAGCATCTCCCTCCTCCAGCTTCTCCAGAGCATTGCCCTCCTCCAGCTGCTTTCTTCTTGAGGCTGCAAAAGAAGAGCGATGCTCTGTTCTAACCATTCCCATGTGGCTTTTTAGTTCCCTATTTTTCCTTTGCCTTGCTGAAATATTATGACAAAATTTTATAGGCATTAATCCTAATATAAATGACTGCTCTGTTTTAGTCAGTCACCCAAATGCTTGTGTATGTTAGTTATGTCTATATTTTTTTTTTTAAGGGACCTTTATTCAGATGGAGTCGCTGCAGCAAAACATCACACAGTGCAAGATGCAGCACCTTTCTGCTGCTACCAGAGCAGGCTAGTGTCTTACTAAATAATTATTTAGATTTTTGTTCCCAATTCTGTTTAAAAAAATGTGTGAAGAGAGAGGCTGCAATCACAGCTCTTTTCTCTGCTTCCGGTGGTTTGTTCTGTTAGAGTTTGCCTGGCACAGCCCATACTTATATGCACTTTCTATTTATATTCTTTTCTTTCCTTGTATTTTGATAATTCTTCTCTATCCATCATGTTTACATCCTTTAAATATTTGTCTGCTCTTCTCCTGTCCCTCTTTAGTCATTGCTTGTTAAGGTTTATGTTTAGCCCTTGGCAATTACCCAGTGACATAGGAAAATGGAAGATTTCCTCTTCTAGTTCAGTCACAGATATTTTCAGAACTGTATACAAGGATGGAGATGTAGATGGTGAGATCCTATTAATGTCAATGGCAGTTTTACTACTGACTGTTTTAGGGCCATGATTTCACCCAGAAACTCTCTGAACTTAATCATATCTTCCACTGAGCTCCCTATACGGTAGTGGAGTCCAGCCTGAAAAACCTTTTGCAGTAGTTTGAGCAGTGCATTGTCTCTCCTTGTAGGAAAAAAAGATTCCATTGGCCTTTTTTCCCTTACTGTTTGTGTGGACAAGTTTTCCTGGTTGCAGCTCTTTGGTCAGTGACTCGTTAACAACGTGACACCAGGCTTTTCCTTATGCTCTCATTTAGGATTTGACCATGCCTCGACTTCACACTCCACTTGCTGCTTGGGCTGGGGGGCTTTCACAGTGACAAACAGCCATCACGCAGATGCTCATTTCCAAGGCAAACATATAAGCTGAGCTACATAAAGTGCGTCTGCATAGCATGTTGGAGCCTGGGCAAAGTGAAGGTTTGGTTTGACTGGTCGTTGACATTAAATGCTGAAATTTTCCTGAAATATCTGTATTCTAAACTCCCTGTTGTGCTGTGTGTAGGTAGCTCAGTGGGCTGTTTGCGTGGTTTGTCCTGCATGGTTTACAAACAGAAGCTGTGACAGGGCCTCAGATCTCTTAAAAGAAAAAAAAAGTCCTTGTGTTTAGATGATGAGCTACTATCCCATCTCCCTCAGCGATGTCTTAGACATACCACCTACTTATTTCACAAATCAAAATATTTAAAATTTAGTAACCTGAAATGCTCATCCAAAATATTTCCTTAGCCCAAGGAAGATTGGCTCTGTGTTTACTGAGTGCAAACAACCTAATGGAGCAAGTGTTCAGATTGGAAAGGCAGCTTAGTGCATCTGTGAGTGAGGCGGCTGCTTAGCTCAGGGCAAATGTTAGCATTTGCCTCATGCTCTGTGACAAACCTGTGCAAATCCCTCTTCCCAAGAAACTTGTGTCACTGACAAGCCACAGCCTTGGCTTACCCCTAGCAGAACTAAGCTAGCAAATGACTATCAGTTTATGGTAGTCACAAAAACATTATTTATCATTTTTGTGTTGATACCCCACACTTGGAAGATGTGTGGTTGGGTGGTTTTGTTTAAAAACTTCTGGTGGGTTTGGTGAACTTATTTTTTCTGTAGTGCATCTTTAACTCTTCTGATTTAATATTCTGTCGTCTTTTGAATGTTTTACAATTGACAAATGAAAAACATATCGTTCCTTTTCTGGTAGACTTGTCTATCCACAGGGACAGACCATTAAGTGAAATTGCATTTGAAAAGTCATTGACAGTAAGCATTTCAGTGCAGGCAGACTGTTCTCGTTCAGTTATATTTCTTTTTAAAAGTGATTTTATAGCTAGTTGTATGTCAAAAGTAGTGTTTAAGAAATAATAGATCAAAATTGAAATTAAAAACCCTTAGCAAAACAGTACTTTCGTGAACCAAAACCAAATTTTTGCAACTCAATTTTGGCAAAACTTGCTGAATTTAGGTTTTTTGTTCCAATTCAGATCAAAAGTCACAGTAAAAACATATTTAAAAATGTCCAAAATTACCAGTTTCAAGCAGCTCTACAGCAGGCATTTACCAGAATTAGTTTAGCCTATGAGCAAAACTGACCTGGTGGCAAATTACAGCATCCCGGTACATGCTTTCTCCACAGAGGGATAACACCACATTTCCTCTCCTTCCAGGAATTCTCACTTAATATTGTATGAAACACTGTTGTTCTTTTCCATTAACCTCCCAGGCTGTCCAAGCAGAAGATTCCATACTGAGCCATTGAGGAAAATTTAGGAGCTCCTAAAACAAAATAGAAGGGACTCACTGGGCTTAAAATCACAGCTTCCAGCTCTGTCAGTGAATTTCTAGTTTGTCAAAGGTCCTGACGTAGAGGGAACTTCCTTTTCAATACTACTGGGTTTTTAGAGACTAAGTAAAGGGATTTTTTTTTTTTCTCTAAGCATTATCATATGAGGGAACATCTCTACACTTTCACCTCTGAGCCTGTGGTCATTCCCAGTACTTTTCAAGCAGAAAAACTTTAGTTTTGCCTCTGATGATAAGCTGTAGAAAATATTTATGGAAAATGACAAAGCAAAGCCAGTTTTCACACTTCCAGAATAAAGAAGTCTGTATATTTTATTCAGCCATGTCTGTAAAATGCACAAACAGGTGTACTGTAGGAGCAAAGAGCACCAGCTGTTGATTTGCTTCAAGCTCAAAAGGCAAGTGATGAACTTGTTACCCAGCCAGAGCCAGCAGCTCCTGGATGTCTGGATCATCTCCATCTCAAGCAAGATGAGAAAAACAATTTCTTTGTTGTTGTTGTTGACTTAGCAACATCACAAGAGCAAACCCAAGGCAAACACTCATTTAATACTGGAATGCTCCATGAACAGGAAACATGAAGCTTGGTGCTGCTGCTTCTTTCTAGCTGTATGCTAACTGTCCAGCATCAGCACTGCAGCATGTCAATGGCTATGAGAGAACAAGAGTCTGGCAGGAGAAACTGTGAAGTCAGGGAACTGTGATGGAGAACATCTATCCCTCTTGGGACTGTGGGATTGTGGGCTGTATACGCTTGTCATAGAATCATAGAATCGTAGAATGGCCTGGGTTGAAAAGGACCACAATGATCATCTAGTTTCAACCCTCCTGCTATATGCAAGGTCACCAACCACTAGACCAGGCTGCCCAGAGCCACATCCAGCCTGATCTTGAATGCCTTCAGGGATGGGGCATCCACAACCTCCTTGGGCAACCTGTTCCAGTGTGTCACCACCCTCTGTATGAAAAACTTCCTCCTAATATCTAATCTAAACCTCCCCTGTCTCAGTTTAAAACCATTCCCCCTTGTCCTATCACTATCCACCCTCGTAAACAGCTGTTCCCCTTCCTGTTTATATGTTCCCTTCAAGTACTGGAAGGCCACAATGAGGTCTCCCTGGAGCCTTCTCTTCTCCAAGCTAAACAATCCCAGTTCCCTCAACCTTTCCTCATAGGAGAGGTGCTCCAGCCCTCTGATCATCTTAGTGGCCCTCCTCTGGACCTGCTCCAAGAGCTCCACATCCTTCCTGTACTGGGGTCCCCAGGCCTGGACGCAGCACTCCATATGGGGCCTCACAAGAGCCGAGTAGAGGGGGACAATCACCTCCCTCTCCCTGCTGGCCACCCCTTTTTTAAAGCAGCCCAGAACACAGTTGACCTTCTGGGCTGCAAGCGCACACTGCTGGCTCATGTCCAGCTTCTCGTCCACCAGGACCCCCAAGTCCTTCTCCGCAGGGGTGCTCTCATGGAGATCTTCCCCCAGTTTGTATAAATACCTGGGATTGCCCTGACCCAAGTGCAGCACCCTGCACTTGGCCTTATTGAACCTCATTAAGTTTTCATGGGCCCACTTCTCCAGCCTGCCCAGGTCCCCCTGGATGGTCTCCCTTCCTTCCAATGTAGCGACTGCACCGCTCAGCTTGGTGTCATCCACAAACTTGCTGAGGGTGCGCTTGATGCCATCATCTGTGTCATTGATGAAGATATTGAAGAGCACCAGTCCCAAGACCAACCCCTGAGGGACACCGCTTGTGACCAGTCTCCACCCTGACACAGAACCATTGATCATAACCCTTTGGCTGCGTCCAGCCAGCCAATTCCTAATCCATCGAACAGTCCTTGTTGGATTCTTGTAAGTTGGTACCAACTTTTAAATGTCTATTTTACGAAGGTGGAAAAAAGGCCAACTGTCTCCTACATGTTTTAATCAACTTTTCTTTATTGTTAAACTGTATGAAATAGCCACCAGTTTCTCCCTTTGGATTATCATCATTTCCAGAGCCACTGATGAGCAGTGTTTACTGGCATCTCTGAATTCTGAGGCCAGCTCCTATTGGTTTCTCATTCGGAAGTTATACTTATTCCTAGAGCATAGATAATTATTACCTGTCTCTGAGAGATAATAGTGAAATTGTTGCTATTGCTTGCAATTATAATAATAATTATATGTCGATTCAACTTAAGGAAATATAATACAAAATACGGATAAATTACAGCAGAACAGAAATATGTCGTCTCACGGATCATTTTACAGGATAACTTGTCCACTAGGTAAATAAGTTTAAATAAAACATATGCCTTTCATCAGAAAATGATGACTGAGGTACAGCTGTGCAGAGGTTTTGAAAGCTTTCGGCTTCCCAGAAGTCATGGACAGATATGTGGATTCTGGCTTTTTTGAGGATGTTCCATTCTAGCAACTGTCATCTTTCTCTTCTCTTCATCAAGTCTTTTATTCAGTGCATTTTTATAGTGTTTGTTAGAACTGATTTATGTGATTGCAAGGGGTGTAATTCTGACTTCAGTTGTGTAGTACCCCTGTAAGATTTGACTTATTTGATTTTGTTGCACATCTGCTGCTTACATACCTTGGTAGGAAGGGGAATGTGTTCACATCTGTGCATATCCAGTTGGTCCAGCTCTGTTTCAAAATATATAAAAATTCAAATTTCACCTCTGTGTAAGGATACAAGATTTATAGGATTATTCTGCTGGTCTGTCGGTACACTTTTAATGATGGGGTTGAGCTCACTGGCTAATTTCAACCATAAAGTTAAGCATGCTCAAGCTCCTGCGATGCCTGTGGAGAGCTCTTCTGGTTTGTGTCCCAGCAGGGAGGGGATCTGAGCCCCTCTTGCAGCAATGAGCCCCAAGGCAGCAGGCAAAGCCCAGGCAGGGTGTTTGGAAAGGTGCAGGAGAGAGCTCAGATTGTTTCTTGAAGAAAAGCACCAAGACTTTGTAGATCATAATGCTGTAGAGAATGAGGCTTTCTCGATTCACCTGCTGTAGGGAGCCTGCTTTGGCAGGGCAGTTGGACTCAGTGATGTCTAGAGGTCCCTTCCAACCCATACAGTTCTGTAATTCTGTGATTCTCACACTTGCGCAACTTGTTTTTCCATTTCCTTGAATATTTTCTGTGACTTTTTCAAGTTTATATATCAGAGCTTGTTGTTCTGGGCTTTCAGGGACAACAAGCAAGAGATTTACCACTTATTTATATTTGCTTTCAGCAAAGCTGTTATATCCTAGAAACCCTGCTCCTTATAACCCCCCATTTGATTTGTTTTGAAGCATTATATTATATATTATATTATCATCAATATGTCCTTTAATTCTTCATGTTCAAAAATTGAGCAAGGTACTTCAGAAGGGTATTATGAAATTTACATAACTTTTCCGAAAATTTGGAGAGAATCATGAACTTTTGGTGATAAATAATATAATTCAAATCTGAACATTTAAAGTTTGAAATTAATTTAGATACATCTGTCCTTCTTAATCTCAATACTAAAGCATTCACAGAACCATAGGGGTTGGAAGGGACCTCTGGAGATCATCGAGTCCAACCCCCTGCTATCACAGGGTCCCTACAGTATGTTGCACAGGAAAGCATCCAGATGGGTTTGGAATATCTTTAATTAAAAAAAAAAAGAAAGTACAAAAGCAAAGTCTTTGATCTCTTAAAAGCAAAATGTGTTCTTTTATATAAAAGGGAAAAAAAAAAAGATGGGGAGAACAAAATGACCTCCTCTAGACCTTGGACTCCTAAAAACAGTCTGTGTCCATATTGATTTTCCAGAGTGCTTTTCTACAAAGACGTGCTTCATGCCTTGTAATTCTGTTTTATTCCTTTGCTGCAGCAGCTCTAGGGCTGAGTAGTAAAACTCTGGTTGTAAAGGCGCTTTCCTTATCTCTGTGATGTTTTGTTTTTGGAGGCACAGGGGACCTTTCTTCCAGAAAAATAAATTTCATAAATTTATACACATCTCACAAAAAATGCTTGTAAAATCTCTCCATGCCACTACTGGTATACTTCTGCATTCAGGTGTCCATGGCAGTCTTCTATTTTATTCTGTGTTACAATAATCCTGTGTGAAGGTAGGACATGAAAGGCTGCTCTTTAGAAGATTTTAGTGTAATACTGTGTGGAACAGAAATGCAGTAATGCAAATAGTGTTCCCAAGCAGAACCAGTGAAACCTGATTATGTTCTTTTTTGGAAAGTCTGTGTTTCTTCCTATCTCGTGTAAATAGTCACCACACAAGCACTTTGTCTTCCAGACATACACAGTGTGGATTTGTAATTAGAATCTAGCTCTTTATTTTTGCCTACAGCAGCGAGGATTGAAAAAAGAAAAAGAAAATAACAGAAATAGGATTTGAAAAGAATGTTGCACATAATTTCATATATATATTTGATTTTCGATGTCATTGGCATGTTACAGTGCTAAGTGAAGAATTTGAAGTTGAATTGTATATTCCCAAGTCTGAGTTATATTTTTCCTTTTTTTCTGCTCAAGGCATGTTACTGACTTCTAGGAAAGTGAGAAGATAAAGGATGAAGTTTAGATCCATTGCTTACACACTGATTTCTCCTGCTAACAACATTTTTCAATGGTGATTTGTTTAAGCTAATGTAGATTCTATCTTTCTCTGTTCTTGCTTGTTAGTTAGTGTTTCACTCCCACCAGAGCAGGGATATTTTCTAACAAAAGGTGATTTTGAAAGATAGGGGTGGGTAAATTATTTATGATCAGTGAAGGTGTTTGCCAAGCATCCAAGCAAACTTTGAAACCTTTTCGTTGTTCAGGTTTATTCTTTGTGTATCTTTCTGCAAGTGACACTTGCTGGTGCCGGACACGCAGTGAGAGTCTCTCTATGGTTTTCTGGGTCACGGCATTAAGTAGCATTACAGCTAAAGTTGTCAGAAAGGGTATAAGGAAGGCCATAAGGACATGTCACTGAGACACCTAATCCATTCCTAGTTTCAAAAACCTTTAAGCTTTCAAATGCCAGTACCAGCCTGGTGACACAGAGTGGGTTGCCTCTAGAATCAGGGGGGTGAGACTGGCCCATGTAGAGAGGCAGCCAGTGTACCAGGCCCAGCCCTGAAACACCTCCAGCAGGTCTTTGGGAGGCACGTGGCTCCTGTGGCTCAGGACAGGCCATGGGTATTCACACGGGGACTAGAGTCATATAGGGAATTACACACTGAACACTTAAGAAAAATAAGTTATCGCTTTGGTGCTGTTGAAGCACGGTAGAACTGTCTTCACCTCTAGATACCTCAGGGACGTGGCTTGGTTGTGGGACTCAATACGAGGCTCATGCCTTGTAACAACAAATTTGTCTGCAAGAGCAAAAAAAAAGAAAACAACCAAAAAAATCCATTAAAAACTGCACTGGAATTTATACTAAAATATATTTGTCTTGAAGTAGAAACATCAGCTGTATTCCAGGTAAGATTGAAGACACAGAAAACAAACACAAATTTAGATGATAGTTTCAGGAAAAATTTAATAGAACTAAGAGTTATTTTGGTCAGAAATGAGAAGAGTTAAATTGAATAAAAATGTTTAGAAGTTATTCTTTAGCTGAAGAGATCCCAGAAGCAATATTCAGTCTCCACTGAGATCGATGTCTGAATGGTTTTTAACTTCGTGGAGCTGTGACTTCAACTCAGGTACCTTGTCACTAGAAATATGGCAAGTTACTTTTCCCTTATGTTGAATTAACTGTACATTTTAATCGGTGTTATACCAAATACATTAGTATCTGTTTTATAAGCTCCCCTTTTACAGCTCCTGCAGGCCATGGTTTCTCTAACTAAAAGCTCTCATAAGTTTGACTTGACAGCCTACTGAACAGATACAGTGTCATTACATGTACATCAAGTAAGGTCCCTAGATCATCCTTGCTTGACAGTGTCTATAGCTAGAGATGCATTGACTCTCAGTCTTTAAGTGAGAGATATGAAATTCATTGGCTGAAAATTAATTTATCTTTCTGTATTTAAATGTTAACTAAAGTTGATATTGTAAAAACTTCAATGAAGGAAATAAGATTATGGTTTTATTTACTTTTTTAATAAATAGACTGCTAATCCATTTTTGAGAAGGAAATTTTTTTCCCCTTGGAAGGTGCTCTGAATGTATTTTTCCTTTTTTTTCCCCTTTCCCTTCATTACTTCATGGTTATTGAAATTGAAACAGCCTCAGAAATAAAATTCATACGTTAAATGAAACCCTCTCCTTAAGCGTTAAAATAAATGGTAAATTTTTCATCTTTGATGTTCAGAGCTAGACAGACAGAAGAGAATAAGCTGAGTTTATATGCATGCATACACAGCTGTCTCCATTTCTCTTTCATATCATGTTAATACCTAGAAATGGGAATTGTTTTTATTTCAGGGTAGCAGGTGCTTCCTCCCCTGTTGCAGATCCCACCGGTCTGGTCTTTTCTGCCTTGTGACATGAGGGATTATTTCAGGGATGGTTAGCTGGCCCAAGATCATGCAAACAATCTTTATGACTTTATGCTCATTGCTTCAGGTTGTGTGCTCTGCTTCCATCTGATGTATGATTTAAGGATAAGCAGAAAAACCCATGGGTAGAAAGGGCAAGAGTTTAGCAGTTTAGCACCAGTTCCAATGGGAATTGTATTTGTGAAAGTAAACATCTGGTGCAGGCAGGATCTGCCAAAGCCACCTGCACCCCCCCCCCCCCTCTGTGTGCTGCTCTGTGTCCCTGCAAGTGGTCAAAAGCAGGAGGGGTAGCTAAAGTTATCTAATCCTCATCAATACCAAGGACTGGGCAGAAGCTCTGAGCTTGAGAGCAGCCCTGTGCCAGGGGGTCCTTTCCAGAGATTCAGTTATTTTGGACATGAATGGAGAACTTAATTGTGATACAAGCTAACTGGTCCCAAAATGAGACCATGCAAAAATGTGTTTGCTTGATCACTGCATAGAAATACTGCTGGTGATCAGTTCTTATCATCCCTAACACCAAGGCAGCTATTCAGACCCTGTCCCTCTCTTCCCTTACAGCTGGATTCCCTACGTAGGATCAAGTAGGCCGAATAAGCAGCCAGAATTAATTCAGATCACGCTTGAGCAAATTAATCTAATTACCCAGCAGGGCAGGCTGGGACCACTGAATCCCAGAAAAAGTCTCCCAAGAGGCATTTTCTTGCCCATTGTACTTGGAAGATGACAGAGGAGTCAGACTGAACTGGAGCCTCACGTTGTAGGAATGTTATGTTCAAGTGCTACCCCTTCTTAAAACTTTTCCTGATGAATTTTAGATTCACATGCCCCAATCCCAACAATGTAAGTAGAATGAAGAACAGAGGAATTCCTTGGTGTATATGAAACAAGAGAAAAGATATCTTCTCTCCTGCTATGGCAGAATTAATAATAAACCAGAAAAGAAAAGGCAAGAGGGCCTTGTGCTGCGTGTTTATTGAATACCATGTCTTGTCATTGCATCATTAAATATTAATATATGTATAATTAAATACCATGTTAAACATTGGACGCTTTTAAATACGATGACAGTGAATGTGTAGCATAAGACAGTGCCCTGTGGTGTGCAAGCTGCTGTGAGCAGGTAGGTATCCTGGAGAGGTGACTTTGGAGTTTGGAGAAATCAAATGTTGCCCGGATAAACGGAGGCAATCAGTAAGAAAAGAACACAGACAAAAAAAAAAGAAAAAGAAAAAGAAAAAAAAAAAAAGAAAAAAAGAAAAAAAAAGAAAAGAGAAAACTTGTGGATTTGCCTTCCTAGAGAATATAATTAATTAAAATATCTGGGCCTATGTGGCTTCTGCCCTCAGAGCATTTAAATCGAGCAGTATTTGATGCTAGAAGATGCAGAGGGCAGGTCACCAACACATGTGCCAAGCTGTAATCCCAATTACAGGTTCCAATTATCTCTTTTGGCAGACACTGCAAAGGTAGTGATTACAGCAGCTTTGGAGGAGACCAGGTTCAGCAGAGGCTATCAGGCCATGACTAGAGATTTAGATGTCTCCTGCAATGACAGAGGCTTTGCTTTAATGTCCCCATGACTCCAGGCTGCACACGTGGGGAAGGAGGATGATATTGTGACCCTGCATGTCTACAGCCTGTAACTCCTGTAGTAGAGGCTACCACAGCAGCAAGCAGGATGCAAGGAAAAGGACTTCAGCAAACCACCCAGTGGCACGGCTGTTCAGAGCCTGCAGTGCTGGTACTAGGAGGACATGCTGCTGTCTGCCAGCAAATGCCAAATTTGCTGCCGACGCTGGACTGCCCCTCAGATGAATAACTGCTACTTTCTGCAGCCAGTACGCTCCCAGCCTTGAGTAACCTAAGTCTGTGTCCGTTCCGTGCTATAGTCAATGCTGGATAGAGCAGGTAGATGGATGACAGTGTGGGTTGCACAGAATAGCTGTTCTTTGCCCTTGCAGCATGATTAATGCTGTTATCCAGCTGTCCATGGTAAACCACCCAGACGGTGTACAAAATATCCTGTGGATTTTATGGGATATGTCGTTGTATAAGCATATAGAGGTACAGAGAGGCACTTCATGAGGATATCTAACCAAACCTAATAGGGAGTATCCCACTCACCCACCTGTCCACCAAGAATTCCTGCCTGGGAGCACTCCTGCTTGTTAGAAGGATCTGGATCTACGGCATGAAGAATACTCTCCATTCACATATGTTTATGCATTTTGTAATTGTATGAAGTGTAACTTATATTCATGAGATAATGAGTTAAGATTCTGAGATTCCTTTGTTTTGCTTTTTATCTATAAGGTAACTTAGGTTGGGTAGCTAGCAAATTATACATTGCTGCTGACACAAGTAAAGCATCAAAACAGCAAGAAATCCAAGTGTTCCTGCACTCCTATTTAAGGATCAGATTTTTTTGTCCTATTGCTGTGCATCAGTTCTCAATGTGCAGCAGCAGCGTATGTGGTTTCATTATGGTATGTTCGTTACTGAGGTGCTGGGAGTGCTTGGCTTCTCAACAGATCCAAAACACATGCAGGCGATGACAGAATCTCACTGAGATCTCAGGCTTTACCACCTAAAATAGTCACATAGCATTCTTCCTGGATGCTTTTGGCTGCAAACCATAATGGCATTGTGTAACACAGAGAAAGGAGAAGAAAATTTTAGTACTTCCATTGCAGATTTAGAAAAAATGGTGATTGACTGAAAAATGTCTGTCTAAGATCAAGAGCTGGCAATCTGTGAGCTTGAATACCCCTCAGCATCTGAACATTGTTAAAGGTACTTGCTCCAAAGTCTTCACTTTGATAAGTGTGAACTCAGCTCACCTCCCTAACTCCTTTTTCTTTTAGTCTCTACTCATCTCAGCCATGAGTGTTTTTCTCACTGCTTTCCCACAGGAATTTCTCTCTACTTGTGAAAATCGTTTTTTATTATTTTTAATCAGCTTTTTTCTTTATTACTGATTGTTTAGGGGTATTGTTGGAGGGCTTATGATAGTTCATATTAATAATTTCCAGAGAATGTTATCTAGGGATATCTAATAAAGGCTGCTAGCATCAGCACAACACAAAATGTTAATTTGCACAAGGTTAGTCTGGCAACCTCTGAGACTGGTACATTTGGTGTAGTCTTAAGTGAGATAGAGCTATTGATTTTATACAGTTTTAACTCTCATATTGGCAAAACATGATCTTTCCCCTCAGTTGTATCACTGTGGTGCTTTTGGTTCAGGCTGTTCTCTACAGAGGAGGTGGCAGTGCCCTCCTGAAGAGGTCACCCTTTGCAGCTGCAAGACAGGCAGAATAAGGGGCTACCAGAGCATGACATTGTTTGCCAGTGGTCATACCACAAGCTCTTAAGAGAGTGAAAGCAGAACCCAGCTCACCTGAACCTTATTGCAGTATTGTATCCAGGAGACCATGATGCCTCTTAATGTGTTGCTTTTCTTATTGTTCTTTCATTATAGTTCGGGATCGGGTACGGTCGAAAATGGAGAGAGATATTTTGGCAGAAGTCAATCATCCTTTCATAGTCAAGCTTCATTATGGTAACTATAATAAAGTATAATTCGTGTTTGTTCTTAAATTGGTTGGGGAATTGTAACCAGATCTGTTATAATTTCATATAGGTACCGGCTGCCTATATATGACTGTCTCTAACAAAATCATAGAATTTTAGTATAAGTAGCTCTTAGCCATTTGTCCATCAGAATACATTTGACATAAAATTTAATGTGATATATTGTGCTAGTGGAGTTGCTGATGAGTTACATCTGCAAACCTCCCTCACCTGCTGTCAGGGATCATCTAACAGGAACTATTTTTAATAATCAGCGTGTTAGTGACTGTGAACGCAGTGTCTTGCTGGAACTGCATTCCTCAGTCTCAGGAGTTCCCCAAGCCCATTACTACTTACTGTAAAGGGCCCTCTGTGAACAGTGCAGGCTCTGCCTTCTCAGGTCTGGGAGCTCCTCACTGTGCCTACCTCTCCGTGTCTTCTGGTATTTGTACAGTGGAAAGCAATATGAATTTATACGTGTTTAAAATGGAATGGAATATTTTAGTAATACATCATTGTCACTCAGCTGATACTGTTTTTCCCATAGTCTAAGCTAGATTGCTTAATGCTGTAGAGAAGTTAATTCTTCTGTTCTCTAAGTGAAAAATGACAGTAGAGCTAATCTCACGAATGATATACCATCAGTCAACAATATTTATTCTTTGGAGACTTTATCTTCATTCAAATTTCCAACATCTCCATCTTTTTCTATGCAGCATTTCAAACAGAGGGGAAGTTGTATCTAATACTAGATTTCCTGCGGGGAGGGGACCTTTTCACAAGACTCTCCAAAGAGGTAAGCTGAAAGATTTTAACTTTGGAAATGAAAGACTATTCTGGATTTTCAGAAACCAATGAAGCTGGTGGGAATGATAAAGGGCTTTCAAAATAGTCCATATATATACATACAAGCTATATATAAATAAAGGCTATAGATAGATAGATAGAGGCTATATATGTAGTGAAGCTGCATCATCCTGCATCTCTAAGTGGGTTCTTATTAATTATATTTGAATAATGCCACAGATAATTAAGCAGTTAGGCAGTAAGCATCATTATCACAGAAAACTAGTAGCCATCATCACAACAAAATAACTCCAGGCTCATTGCTAACCAAATATAACTTGGCTGTGATGAGAGGCAATCTGAGAAGCCCATTTCCAATACATTCTGCCTGGGACATGAGCACAGAGCTGCTGTAAAAGCGCAACTGCTGCCAGCAGGAAGAGATGCTGTCAGTCAGGGTCTGACCCCTTCAGAAGGTGTACAGAGGATTAGGGCATCGGTCACCAGCAGGACAGTGCCACCTGCTGCAGTTGCTGCTGGGAGTAGGTTGGAGATCATGCCCTGCCTCAGGCTTGCAGTTTGATTGTCACCTGCCTATCTTGCTTTCCTCACCTCCCTGACCTCGAATGGTCCCCTGCCCCTCTGCTCCTGCCTGTGGGGAGATGCTGCTGCTGAAGAATAGGATAGTTAGAAAACCAAACCTATGCCTCACTAACGCCAGCAGAGAGAGGTAGCTGCAAGATATCTACATTCATTTAGTGCTTGCCTGTTTCTCCTAGTGCTTCTTGGAGCCACCTGTCTATGAGTCCTGCAGGGAGAAGCAGTGCTTTGGTGAGGCAGCCCTGCCACCTCTGGGGGGAGGCAGGGGGCCTTTGGGGAGCCAAGAGTTGTCTGTGTTCCAGGGTTTGATGTCACCAGTGTAGTGTCCTCAGTCCTTGGTCTCTGTCCAGACTGTTGGGATGAGGCACCAGTATCCACTTGACACAGGATATTTAAAGATAAGATGAAAATATCTCAAGCATCATCTTGAGGGGAGTCTCTCTTCATTCTGGGAAGTTTATAGATGGACTATGAGAACAGAACTTTCATGCTGAAGTTCCCTAGCTGCATTTTCCACCCCACAAACCCAGTCTCGGTGGCAGTGGCAGCTGATGAGATGCTGCTGTGGAATGGGCTTACAGGCAGACTGCTGAGTCCACCATGGGCTGTAAGCCCAAGTGTTCTCTTTCCAGACTTTTCTGCAAATGCAGGGAGACATCAGCAATGGGTTTACTGCAGTGCCAAGTAATAGTACCTGTGAGTGTATTTACTATATGGAATAACTTATTTTAAACAGAATGAAAAAGGTTCAAGAAAATAAAAAATATCTTCCTGCAGCTTGTTATGAAGTACGGATTTTAACACTGCACTGTCTTTAAAGAATCTCTCTGATTTCCTGGGAGAAGAGAGAAAAAGTGTTTTCTTGACACATCCTGCAGTGAGGGAATGTGGAAGCATAGCTCAGATTTTGTACTCATTTGACATTTTTGGTTTTCCCAAAGCTTTGACAATTCAGTGCAATGCATTCTCTGCTTTATGCTATCAATAATGAGATCTGTTAGCTTGGCAGTCCTAGTACATCTCTTTTCTGTGTTTGCAGCTCATCTCGTCTACCTATACTTTGCAGCTGTATAGAATCATAGCATTGTTTGAGTTGGAAAGGACTTTTAAGGGCCATCTAGTCCTACTCCCCTGCAATGAAAACAGGGAGTGCCTAGATAAGATTGCTCAGAGCCTGGTCCAGCTTGGCCTTGAGTGTCTCCAGGGATGGGTCTTCCACCACATCTCTGAGCAAAAATTTGTAAATTTGTGTTGAGATGACTCATTTTACTTCTGTCATATATAGTGTTTGCATTTGCATATCCAGTGCACCAGCTTCTAATTCTGCGTTATTATTGCTGTGCAAATTGAACTTTAATTCAAGAGAAGTAAATATCATCTGGGATACAATAGAAGTTCAACCATTCTAGGAACAAAAGGATTTTCTTGGCATCTGAGCTCAGTTTTTCTGAGCTTAGTGATTTGTTTTGTTTGCAGAAGTTTCTTCCCACCTAAACCAGAGCTTTCCAGTGTTGGTAGTAGCTTCTGAAAGACAACAACCACCATCAGCCCTGTGTGTTGGCTAACACGTCATTGCTCAGGGCATCTGCACCAGGATTGCTAAGGTTCAGCCTGAGGTCATGCTCCCTGATCATTTGCACTGGATCTGTCCCTGGTTCTGGCTCAGGGGGAAGCTGTTTCATCTCCAACAGCCAAAACATAGGCACTGTTGCAGATGCTCCTTTGCACTGGG
Organism: Pavo muticus; assembly: GCA_016647715.1. Classification (NCBI taxonomy): domain Eukaryota; kingdom Metazoa; phylum Chordata; class Aves; order Galliformes; family Phasianidae; genus Pavo; species Pavo muticus. Next base: position 3,399,336 of record JACDJE010000008.1, read on the forward strand.
GACACTTCTTCTAGCTGTCAGGCTTAAGGATATGCCAGGTTTGTTTCTTTCACTCCCTCCAATGCTGTCCCAAACCATACATGCTCGAGTAGTACCATGCTGAAAACCTCTGGCACACTGCATCAGATATTTCCACCTGGAAAACCATAATCAGGATTCTATGCTTCAGGACTTCAATAGTGGTCTGCTGTGGGTAGGGGAGCCCCTTTTTCTCCTGTGCAGAAGCTGGGGATCTTCCCCTGCGAGAGTCTGGTGGCCCCTAGAGATTCCTTGGAGCTTTGATGCATGGGGGTTTAAATCTATCTCAGAGCGTTTTTATGCTGTGTTTGCTGCTCATGTTTGGGAAAAATATATGTTTCATTTTCTAAAACAAGAAGCGTTACACTTCCCCAGAGGGGTTCCTCATATTATTCTATGAGAATTCAGGAATCAAATGCCAAGATTTTAGCAAATTGAGAGGTATGAAAACAATAAAGGCTGTAGTGTTGAATGTTGAATTTTGCCACTGACTTCCAAAGGCTAAGGAGTTAGAACCTTATTTATATTATTGTGACATGATGTCATCTAAACAGGTCAAACAGATGAATGAGAGCAGTGTGTTTTAAGGAACAGGAGTACTTGGCAGATCAAGTTTTGTTTTATAAGGAGAATCTGGTAAGAATTGTTAATGTGAGCTCAGACAAATTATGGAAAATTGAACCTGATACAGTGGGCCTTCCAGCATTCTCGAGTTAGACAATTCCTTCCCTGTGTCTGCTTAATGCAAGCCAGCCCACCACTGTCTAGTAAATAGACTTGTTCTTCTTTTCCTTCTCTCTAGGTGATGTTTACAGAAGAGGATGTCAAGTTCTACTTAGCTGAGCTGGCCTTGGCTTTAGACCACCTCCATGGGCTTGGAATTATTTACAGGGATCTAAAACCAGAAAAGTAAGTTAATGAGAAAGAGTGAACTAAAACATAAATACATGAGCTTTTAGGTTGTTTCTGCTCCTCATCTTGCTAGTAAGTCAGTCAAAAGGTGCCAGACTCTGCCTTCCTTCCTGCGTGAGACTATGCATGAGAGCTTAACCATCAGGAGTAGATTTTGTCCCCTCTGTGTAGTTGGTAAGGTAGAGAAGGACCATATACTTTCACCAGTGAAGCATGGGAAGTGGTGAATCATGGTGGAGCAACAGCTGAGGCAGTGGTGCTGTGATGATTACAGAAGCAGTCAAGCTGGTTATAACTGGGAGATCCTGCAATGTCTGGAACAGAAGCACTGCAGTCTCTTTACCTGTGCTTATTTTTGGTTCTACCACAAGGCTAAGGCATAAATTCAGCACCAGTCCTGACAGCCCCAGTCTCTGAGTCTTTCTATTATCTTGTTTTAGCATGAGGCTAAATGCTGTGACTGTGGTCCAGTATGACGTAGCCTCAGTTTAATGAGTGAGCTCAGGGCAGGGTTCAGACATGTTCTGTTCCCTTCAGTATCATTGTTCTTGATTTGCATTATTTAATCTGGCCTTCCTCTTGATGGATAGAGACTGACCAAAGCAACTCCACTTCTAGCTCATACAAAATGTGTGGTTGCACCATTCATTTTTACTGCATCCATTGCTTAATGTAAATGAGACTCTCTGAAAACTGATGTGTGCGGTGGCTCATGAAAGATAATAACAAGTATTTAAGAAACATTTTTATTAACAACCAAAACTGTTGTCCCAGAATGATTCTAGCTGACATTTGCAGCTATTTGCTGTTGTTAATGTGGTGCTCTGTAGATTTTTCCTTTCTCTTTTTCCTTTGCAGTACATCAATAGACTAAATGACACCACAGAGCTATGGCTGGAAGTCATGTGATATTGCCTTTATTCTGTTCCACTTGGCTGGTGCTTTGCCTGCTTCTCCTGTGCCAGCTCCAATAAAGCAGGCTCCAGCATGTCAAACTTACAGCCTTCTCAATGCAATGGCCACAACCATTTTAAAATGATAACCACTGAGAGCAGTCTGCTTGGCTGTTTATACTTCCAAAATATAACAGCAGAGCAAGCCTTTTCCTTTCGTGACACAAAATTTTAAAAATATGCAATTCTTTCTGTCACACTCACAGAAAAAGTAAGAAACCAAGAGTAAGGGAAGTTGGATTTTGTAGGTGAAAAGCTGAAGGAGAAGAGGCTAATTATCTACAGCATAGTACTATGTGATATAAACTTTAAATTCAGTTTAGTGATTTTGTTACAATAGTGATAGAAGTAGTACAATATGAATTCACATTGATTAACCTAACAAGAGCTCTCAGTCCTTTGAGCTGGAGACCCTTTCAGGTAGTCAAAATTTCAACCTGCCGTACTCTGAATTAAACAGCCAGAGGAATAAATGTACCAGTTGGTTTTGCAATATGAGATGCAGGTCATGCCACAGCTGCTGCTGCCACATGCTGTTGCATCATCTACCAGCAACTCTTTGGGCTCAGGTTTGTTACTTTATTAATTCAGCTTCAACAGATATGCATATTACAGAATAACTCCCTGTTCATTACAGGGAAGTTGGATTTGATGACCTTTAAGGGTCTCTTGCAACTCAAATGATTCTATGAACTCCAGTTAGAGCTTTTTGGTTTTAAACTTTGTTTCTGGTGAATGTTAATATGAATCATCTACTTTTATTTCTGGTGTTAGATATACTCTTTTTCATACCAGCATATGATATATGAAGCAGCTATTAGAAGTTCTCCAAATATGAGCCTGTCTATTCAAATATAAGCCATGGTGCTGCTACATTTATAGTCACATGCCAGACTTTTTTTTTTTTTTGGTTTAAGATAAGTTAGAAACTGAGGAGAAAATTAAATGCATGTCAAAACTATTCATTGTATGTGAAAAATGCACAACCTGATTTTTCAGGGTTCTCAGCATTATGTATCACTCTGCATTTCAATGCACATATCTCTCTGAATTCAGTTGCAAATGACAGTATATAATATTTTTGCAGACCAAACTGCAATGTCTCTTCTCAGGGATCAGTGAATCAGGAAATTAGAGCTCACATAAGAAAGGGAGATCTGAGTGATTTGCCACTGCCACACAGAAAATGCCAAGCTGGGAACTAGTTCTCTGCATTTTCATCTATCCTAAGACCAGTCAGCCATCTCCTTCACTTTACAGCTTTGCTAAAACCCCTGGGTATTGTCTATCTGTTCTGCCACTTGTGGTAGGAATTCTCTGGAAGAAAACAGGAAGACTCACCATGTAACTAAAGACCTTTATAGAGTGAGGTCAAACTAAGGTGACAGCCCTCATTCTGGTATTTCCTAGCTTTTAAATGTACATTTTTACAACCTGACATTTTGGTATTGTCCTTGATGTACAGTCAAATAGATACTGGTGATATTGTTGAATGCCTTAGTATTGAGTTACATTATTATTGCCATTATTGAACAGGAGTAGGAATAACCCAGACTGCTATAACTGATGTTTATACCTGGGAATAAATCATGGCATTAGTTTAAGTAAAAAGAAAAAAAAAACTTTTTAAATGGCTTTAGAAGTGCCAAATCTATGTATAGTCATGTCTCAAACAGCAAAGCATGACAGCCTGTGGCTGTTCCAAACTTGAAGTTTAGAAAAGAAAAACAGGTAGCAGAAAAAAAGATTCATTATGAAGGGGAAAAAATGCCATATTTTTAAGTAACGTCTAGAAAAGGATAGCTTTCTAGATGAGGTAGTACTAGAAAATGAGAACTATCACAGGATGATCTCATCTTCCCCTTGCCAGGGTCAAATGTATTAAGGTCACTGCAGGTGTGTTGCTAACCAACTCTTAAAACAGCTGGTGAAGGCTCCACAGCCTCCATAACAGGGTTCTCAGTGTTGTTCTATCATTTGTATGGCTAGTATCTAGAATCTAGGATGCCCACAGTAGCTAATTTGATGTTTCTTTGGTGCAGTTATAGGCCATGCTCCTTGGCCTGTCATTCCAGACTCCCCAGGCAGCACACTCAGCTCTCAGCAGCAGCCTTGGGGCGATTGTGAGCACAACCTCATCCCCTCATTCCTCTCTTCTGTAGCCCAAACAGCCTGGTCACTGAAAATGTTCTTACCAGTCAGTCTTTCTAGGCATTCAGTCATTTTCATTCCTCCACTTTGATTTCTCTTGATCCGTATCCCATCTGAAGTACAACATCCAGAATTGCACCGCATCTTCAGGAGAAGCGCTATTGTCTGATAAAAAAGATTTACTCAGTCAGATCAGACTGCAAATCAGAGAAATTGGGATAAATTACTTTGTAACCTCCCCACTGTCCTTCTCCTCCTTTGCTAAAAGATAAGCACTGCATTTGTCCTTCTTTCATTGCTTAGTGTTCTGGAAGTTCCCAGTAGTAACTGCTAATAAATTTGAGATTGCTTCTGTCAGCTCTGCAAGTATCCTAAAATGAAGCTCATTGGAGTTGTTTATGTCAAAGAAGACTTGTTAGAAAATAGCACTGTTCAAACCACTTGAAAGAACTCTCAGTACATTAAAATGTCAGGTTCAATATTTTTTTTAAGACTCCCTGAACAAAAATTCATATTAACAATTCAAAGCTATGAATTAAATTTAAGCACAACCAGAATACATACTCTGGGAGTTGTCATAAAGTGAGCTGTACTTATTTTTAAAAAGGCAAACAATTGATTTTGCTGGTAAAGGTCTTGTGCAGAACAAGGAGATAATGATGCTTTTAAATTGCTGATGCCACTTTCTTCTCCTTAAGTTGTCTTGGTGATTTCAGTGAGGTCCCTGGTGGAACAAGATGCTGTTTGGTCATATTGAAGCTGATGAAATGGGCGAGACCTCATGTACACAGTGAGGCCTGTTTCTGCTTAAGAACTGCAGCATCAAGCTATTAAATATGACTATACTGAAATAGAAAAATGCAAACTTATTTTAAAGTAGTATATAAAATATATGCTGTGGTTTAAGAGTGTGAATGGCTTAGAATTAACTCTACCTTCTGAGAATGCACAGGCTTTTTATTTATTTTTGCCTGTTCTATCTCTAGGTACCCAGTTACACCTTGATATAGTTCTGTTGTAAAGGCTTCAGCTTACAAGGAGGCTTACATTGTGTTGCCCACAGGTGTCTGTAAAAGGGACAGAAAGCTGCTCATATGACAGCTCGCATTTAATGCAACCAACATGCTATAAACCACAGCAATTCATTTGTGAGCATAGCTGGTTTGTGTAGAGAGGAGAGATCTGAGAACTGGTAAGGAGCAAAGTCCTCTGTTAGAAAATGGCCATCAGCATCCACTGAAACAAGCTGTCCCTTTCTGAGGCTTCATGGTGTTGATGAAGCTACAGCAGAGATGACTTCAGCATAAGGCTGTTCAGCTTATTGAGACAGTATGGTGTCATGCATACACTGAAATGTTAAAAAGGTGGACAGTTTGGGAAATCTTCATCTCTGGGAGATATTTGTATATTTCTTTCTATTCAGTACTTTCATACCAAAGCCTGCAGTCAAATTTAATATTCTTTGGGAAATTTCAGATTTTCTTTCCAACTTGAGATTTTGGCTACAATTTCTAAAAAACATGAAACGTGGGTTGAATTTCCTGCAAAACTGAGCTGACTTGGAAAAAGAAATTAAATCATTAGAAACAAAACAAATGGTTTTAATGGCTTTGGCAGAACCATTGATTATGTTATACTGGAGTTTAATATGAAGCCTTAAAGACTTGACTCAAAACTACAAAAAAAAAAAAAAAAAAAAAAAAAGAGAGAGAGAGAGAGAGCTACTATGGCCTTGGTTCTAAAATACAATATGAAATAATGCCAAAAACTAGTATTGAAGGCTTTTTATCCCTGTGCAGAAAAAAACCACACCAAACCAACAACAACTTACAGCTGTTAGTTGCAGTCCTAGCTCTACCATGAGCTTCTCCTGTAGCCTGGAGAACGTCATTCCCCTGCTACTAGGCTAGCTTCCCAGCCTCTGACATGGAGATTTTCAGATTTTATTATCTCAAGGCATACATTTAAACTGAGATCAGTTAAAAGAGTTTAATTTTTTTGTTGGACCATCCTGAGGCTAAAATGGTGTTGTTTTTTTTAAAGTGTTGTTTAGAAACAAATCGACAATGGCAGCGTCCTGTAAACACAGTCAAATCTTAAACTGAGCATATAAAATGGAAAAATCTAGTAATGAAAGATTATCACTCAATGGAATTATAGCTTAGTTTGACATTCTCCTTCTCTTGTTTTTCTTACTGTAATTTCAACATGTTGATTGAGAAGAAAGATTTTTCTCAAGCATGGATCACATTAACAACTTCTAGTTCTTTTTTCCTTCTCCTAAATAGCAGTAGCTTATTTCAGTTTAGCTGATCCTGCAAACTATAGCTAACATAATTTAATTGTCACAATAGAATTTCTATTTGACACTGTGAGGTAAAAAGCAGCAGTAGAGTGATAGAGATAAAAGAAGACAGAAAGGATGATCAGAGAGTAAATTTGCTTCTACAGTCGAAGAAAAAATATTTGTCAGTTGCTGTAATGTGGATACTTTGCTTCTTAATGTCATTCAAAGCTGTTTCACTGCAGCAATTATATTTTTCTCCCAGTTAGCATGCTATTTTCTTTTTACATCAAAAGTAATTTTTCAGTTCATAACCATAGCATTGTATGCATTGGCAGATGGCAAATGCGGAAACCCCCAGCTGTCCCACGCATATTGCCAGGGGTGAAGGGAAGCTGAAGGCAGCCAAGGGTTCTGTGTTAAGGGCAGATTTAGGGAACGAGAGGCAGAAGGGAACTATAGAGTATTCAGGGATAAAGGATATGAGCCCCTAGCAAACCGGGATCCATTCATTTAGCTGCTCATACAAAGATTTAGTATGAAAAAGTCTACTGTATACTTCTGGCTCACTTAGCCCTAGAGAGTCTGATAGCTGCATGGCTATTGCCTTCATACCTCTAATGGAGGCAAAAGATATGAAAACCATATATTGCATCGTAGAAAAGCAGCATGAATTTACCACAGGAAGTCAATGAAATATAAAATTGATGTTTCTGGGGAAAATTCCACACCCCTTAATTTGCAATGTTACTCTCAGGGACTCGATGGGCATGGGACAAAATCTGGGGTGATTTCTGTGAGCTGTGCTCCCTCAACCACTATTGCAGAGCTGGGTCTGCGGGGTTCAGGCTTTCTCTCTCACTTTCGAGCTGGCAGGTGTTTTATTTGATTATCTTCTTAAGCACAAGCCTCTTGTTTAAGGATTATGGTTGCAAAAATACATGTAAGCAAGCCTGCTATGTTCTTGTACTTAAATTTTATGCCTCTTCAAAAAATCTGCAGAGAAAAAATTGAAGGAAAGAAGCTTTTATTGAGAAGAAAAGGTTTAATTATTGAACGTATAGTAGTGACTCAGCTGCTGGCCTTTATTTGACTAGTTACACAATAACAGCCTGTTCCAAACACACAAATGAATGGCAGAAGATCACCTCTTTTCAATTATGTTTCAGCACAGAGGAAACTTTTAACAAGGGTTACACACAACCTTTCCCAATGTGTTAGCTTCATTTCTGTCTTATTTTCTTCCTGCATAAATGGATCAAAGTGACTCTATAAGAGAATGAAAGTATAAAAATAGCTGACATCTTGTTAGACCAGTTTGAAAACACAAATGCACTAAATCTAACTAGGACTGAAGAAACACCATCCTCATTACTGTGTCAGCACTAATAGGCACAAAATGTAACAAAATCTTATTATTTCTTAGTTTCATCGATTCTTCTTGTTTCTTTAAAAAAATATATATCAGTGGTTTTTTTTGTGGGTTTTTTTGTGGTTTTTTTTTTTTTTTTTTTTTTTTTTTTTGTGAACTACAGTCATTTTTCTTATAGAAATGTTGGAGTGCCTTTGTGAGAATAAGAAATGTTGGCAGGTGGCAAACGTGAGAACACTTGAATTTGGCTTCCAGGCTGAATTTTCATTTATGCTTCCTGACAGAATAAATTAGCAGGGGCTGAGATCCATGCAGCTAGGCTGTGACTAGTCATTATGCTCTACAATCACTTTTATTACTTCAGCATGAACGTATCTACCTTTGGAGTTAATTTTAGACCCAGTGAGTCCAAGCCCTCATTATTTTTGTGCTTGCCTTTATTATTATGAGAACAGCAGAAAACCTATAGCTCTGTCCCCCGCTGGAAGCAAATACTCTGTTGGTGTTTGCTTTGAACACCATGTTCTTTCTGAGCTCGGCTCACATCTTCATCCTGAGCATGCTATGGAGTAAAGAGGAGGCTCCCTTTCCAACTGCCACAGGCAGTGATTGCTTCAGGCATGAGATCAGTCAGGCTTTGGGGGATCATTTTTCTTTATGGAAGCATATAATACAGTGAGGGTTTGTTTGCACGTGTATTTTAATCACATATATCTCATTACTTGTCTTAAACATGTTTTATTCATTTTTGTTAACTGCAGTCTGTGACTACGTAATGAATGTATCTTTGCTTTTTGTTTTACAGCATTCTTCTTGATGAAGAGGGCCACATTAAGATAACAGGTATGGAACTGGAACTGGAAACTTAATGCCTACAAGCTGATTTAGTTTGCAGTACATTCCATGCAACTTTGTCATTGTTTAAAAAAAGAAAGAAAGAAAGCTTAAGGAGCAGAAGAGTTTGGGTATTGATGTTCTTTCTTACGGCAATTTGTCATGCTCTCATACTTCACAGCACATGGAGAACATAGGTTTTCTTAGTAAAATCGTTCTCTTGACTGACAGAGCTTGCAGTCTTGACTGCCTGCCACCATGGTTGGAAGGATGTTTCCAGTATAACTGCTTACTCCAGATTAAATTCTCTTGTTCTGTGTAGAGAACATCTTGGAAAACCATCCCTTTGCGTGAGATGTGTTATCAACATTACCTATCTGGGATTATTACTAATAATGCCATGGTAAACTGAGAAAGAATCTTTACCAGCGTTGTCTTTGCCAAACTTGAACTGTTTCTGCTGACTTACACATTGCCTTCTGCTTTGAACCTCAGTGATATATAAAGAAAATGATACATTTGCTTTCAAGACATTAACAAATGCCACCCAGGTATTTCATGTAGGTAGAGCTTCACTGTGCGTGTACCTGTGGCCTTCCTGCACACAGAATATGCGCACAGATGGATGGGTGCTCCACTGTCTGTTTCATGTGTTCTCCAATCATTTTTTTATTTGAACAGCTTAAGTGCATAAGTGTTAATGATACCTTTTAGAAATGTGACAAGTCTTTTTGTTTCAATTTATTTAGATTTCGGTCTGAGTAAAGAAGCCATTGACCATGACAAGAGAGCATATTCGTTCTGTGGGACAATAGAGTATATGGCCCCAGAGGTGGTCAACCGCAGAGGACACACGCAGAGCGCCGACTGGTGGTCTTTTGGTGTGCTCATGGTAATGGAAAAGTTGTATTTGTTTGTTAGAGTTGTGGCTGGAAAGTGAGCAGTCACCTGAGATAACAAATATCACTTTCTGCAGTTAAGGGTTGATAGGAAAGTAGATGTGTGATAATTCCTTGGTCATTTTCATTGTATCAAGAATAGGAAACAAGCTGCCCCTGGCAGCATATGAGCTAAAATTTGCCCGTAGATTCTCTGTCTTCTTTATTCCATTTCTGTCAGTAGTATTTTGTTTCAGTTGGTTGTTTGAGCCATAAATATTTCTGTTCCACAGGAACAGAGCAGGGCAAGCTTGTAAGAGTGCAAGCATTTCAGAAGAAATGTCTACCTACTTACTAACACAAATCTTGCTTGGAAGCATTTCCAAGGCACGAAATTTCAGAGGTTAGGGGCATATTCTTGGAGAAACTCGGGAGTGTACACTTTTTTTTTTTTTTTTTAAAGTATATTTTAAAAACAATATATTTTTGAGGGCACTCTGAGTGCTTCACAGTAGCTCAGTGGTTCTTTTGCCATTAATCTGCCTTCTTTACATCAGCATTTCTAAATAAAGTCACTCTCGTGTGCTTTTTAATAAAGTATTTGATCCAGTGTTGCAGGAGCAAGTTACTGATTTAAGGTGGTCATTAGTCCAAGAACTACCTATAACATCTAGAAATGTACCACAAGGAAAAACACAGTAGAGAGAAAGGAGTTATGCATGCTAAAAAGTAATGATACCCTAAAGGCAGATAGGAATAAACCCTTCCAGAAATGACAGAGTTTATTTAAATTTTGTTTACCCTAAGCAAACAAATGGTTTCAACAAAAGTAACAACAGGAGGCAATGTGAAAACTAGTGAGCATATTTTGGGAGAGGGCCTACATTGCTGATCTAGCTGGTTGACAGCAGTTCTGAGGTAAAGATTGCAATTAATTACCTGAAAGTAAAAGAAGGACATCCTTATCTCCCAGAAACACAAATTCATTTGTGGATGCTGAGCACTTTTGAATCACATATGTTTGTTTGGAAAAATCAATAGGTTATGTCTCCTATAATAAATATACCACAACCCTTTAAATTTTTTATGTGTTTACTTTTGGAGGATATCTGTGCCTTCTCACTATCTGTCTCCAGTTAAAAAGAAACACTGATGTATTTGGTGCATAGATTAGTTTTCTTTCATCTCCTAATGAACTTGGCTCTTTGCCATGTTTTTTGCTAGGGTTTTTTTTTTTTTTCCCCCTCAATCTCTCTCTTCTTCATATCCTCTCCCAGGTATTCAACATGTTAGAATTGGAAAAGACAAGAATCTATTTAAAGAGAGTAAAATTATTTTAATTGTAAGCTGATGCTTTAAGCCTCTGAGGGCTACTGGACACCTTAGAGAAAAATACCTTTAATCAGTTCAACCTTTTTTTCCTCTTTATAAATTAACTGATTATGGCATCATACACTGAAAGTGCACGAGGATTTCCAGTGCTGTCTTGCGCTCTGCTCATTATTTGAATCTTCTGTTAGATAAGCTGTTTATATGCTAATCTGAAAAGCTGCCAGGAATTCAACAGTATCCAAATTCACCCTTCTCAAACATTCTGCAAGTACCTGCCTCTTATTTAATAAGTGAATATGACTGTTTGTACCCAATTAAAAATGTGCTGGGGAAGTTGTGGTTTATCATGTCTAGACTCTTTTCTTTTTTTTTTTTTTTTGCCTTCTTGCATCTTACTTATTGTATTGAAGATTTTAGATGGAATGTTGCTCAGTTTTAACACTACTCTTCAGAAATTTTGCTTCAAGAGACCTGCACAAGCAATTGACCTAACATACATACATTTGTATGTATGATAAATCCATTTTGAGGAGCACCACAAGATCCCTTGTGCTCACACTACCATTTCTGATGCCCAGGTAAACTAGTCTGCTACACAACCTGTGCAAGTCTCTTGGAAGGTGGCTCAAAGGAGCAGGTTTGTAGTTCATCATACTGGTTTACAAAGCTACAGCCATCATGGAAGTTGTATATCTTTTAACTTTGGGAAAGAATACTTCACACCGTCGAGCATCATGTTAGCAGAGAGGAGCTGTAACTAGAGAAGGAGGGGATGACTCTGAAGGCAGTTCCAAATAAAAACAGATGAATTTATATTTATTCTTCAATGTAGTGAAATCTGTACAAGAAAGGAAAATATTCCCCTTGCTAGCCAACCTACTCTATTTTGTGGTAGTTTCCACTTTAACCTGTACAGTGGCCCTGGAAAAATCAATATAATACATCAAAGCAATAATGTCTTCTTTTAAAAAATCCTATCATAATATTCTTGTTTTATTCCCATTACATAGGATAGCATTCTTAACAAACCATATTTTGAACATCTATGCTAGCTGCTATGTGAAGGTATTCAAATCCTTTGAAAGAAATGAAATTCATTATGCTTCATATATAGCTAATCTGATAAATAAAGCATTTTACAGGTGGTAAAACTGAGTGCCTGACCAACTCCCAGCTTCCTGGAAAATTGCTGTAAGTGTTGAGAGGGGAAGCCAGCTGTTCTGACAAGAGTGTCTCTACTCTCCAGATCTGAGTAATATCAAGTTTCTTTTCTAACTTCATTTTTTGTCCTAGGCTCACAATATTCAGGCAGATTTGGGCTCAGATTATTTGCACAGTCTGCTGTCCTTCCATCTGCTAGGAATATTCATCTGGCAGTTACCCCAGGCTGTGGATTTTTCTTGTAGTTGCTCTTCCTCAATGACCTAACAGGATCACTTCTCGTATCCATTCCCACCAAGCTTGTTCTGTGGTTGTATTAACAGGCAGCTGAACTGGAGCAGGGAATATTTGCCTTTCTTGCTGAATACTGTTATGGAAAGGAAGCCAAAGCTGGAAGGAGACAATGTCTTCTGAAGTGCTGGCTATGAGGGGGCAGCCCTCCAGAATACCCAAGAAGTGAGTAGTTGGGAGGCAAGGAACAAACCAACAGATGGTTTATACAGATGGGGAAGCAGGAAGAGTGAAGAGTGCATTTCCCAGCAGAACTATGGATTTCACTTTAATAGCCAAAAACGCCATAAAGTTTGTTCACACGTAGGCTCAGCTCCCAGTCCACCTACCGTGACCCATATGACTCTGAATTTATGTGAGACATTAGCAGCAAATGCTTGCTTCTGTTTTCATGTTTAGGTTTAGCAAGGGTCTTGATATTAAATAAAAAAAAAAAAGAAGAAAAAAACAAGAAACCAGAGTGTTGTGCAGCAACTTTAAGTATTTTCATTTTTCATAATTTTCTTCAGTTTCATTGTTTCATTTTTAATCTTGAACAGATTTTGGAATCAGGGCAACATTTATAGGACGCAGTGCTTTCTTCCAGCTGCTGCTCAGTAGAGTTCACTGTAGTTAAAAGCTCTGGTATATTTAACATACTATAAAGGCAGTTCACTTTAAATATTGATGTTAAGTGCATTTCTCCTGAATCTGCATTAGTCTCAGCATTAGACTTGTAAAAGACCGGTAACAAAGTGCTAGCTGTTGGGGCAGTGTGGTAAATACTCCCTGCAGCCTCTAGGACAAGTGACTTCCCCTGCTCCCTTCTGCAACTTCTAGTTTTTCTTTCCTTCCTTCCTCCTTCAACACTGCATCTGAATTTCTTGCCCTCGGGTTGCTTGGCCCTGCACACATAGTCTGTCTCTGATATCCTGATGGGTTGGAGCTACGGCCGTCATCTTCTCACAAAGTCATTGGCCAAGCAGTAGCATATATCTGTTATCATATACACTGGCAGCTTCAAGCCCATTTCTGTCTAAATAATTGAGCTGTAGCAGTCATTGTTAGTGTTGTTGAATTAGATATATTATAACAACAAAGTGACATGGGCACGCGTAAGTGAATATTAGATACTTGCCTAGAACATAAAGGAAACTTTAGAAATCATGATGAGGGTTTTGTACAATATGTGCCACTTTTGTTACTGCTCTGGGAAGTGATCTTCTCTGCCCCTTGTCACAAGGATATATGACCATTTTTATCAGGACAAAGGCTCTTATAGGTCAGGGTTATTTTGAAAATAGGTCTTGAGCTCCTCTGTCATTTAGGCAATTTCAACAATTCTACTCCATCACATTTCTTTCTAGCAGACAAGCTGCTTTTCTCCACCTTTGTCAGGCAGCTGCTCTCTTGGCTTTCTCAGACCAAGCAGGAGTTAAAATCTTTGCATTTTCCAAATCTTGTCTGTATTTTTCAATCATACAAATGTTTTTAAAATATTTTTTTCCATGCTTCTGGCTTATATTTTATTATCTTGAGGTAATTAGTTCATAATGCAAATAAGTCCTTCAACTAAATATAATCAATTAGTTATTTGGCTTCTAAGCCTCTCATCTGCTCTCCTCACAAAACTAGCCTGACAGTTTCATAGGTAGAATTTTCTTATGCCTTCAGATAGTTTTCTTACAGCACAGCTGTATTTAATCTCAGATAAGAGAGAGCAGTGAAGCTTTTGTGCAATAAGTTACAGAAACTACATAATGGTTGCAGAGTCTGTCCTGCTTTAAGAGGTATTTAATTACAATAATGAGCATTAATTAGCAGGTACTTATCCTAGAAGAGATCCAAAGCCTAAATCTCAGATACATGAGGATAACTGTTCTCTTTTCTCTTAATGGACATTGTCCTCCTTTATGCTTGGCTGAATTATATTCTTGGTTTATTTTTAATTGTTGATGCATAACTTTCATCAGCTACCACTGATAGCCCCATGAAACACTACGTCTAGAGCTTCATGAAGGACCTGTTATTGAATCCATACTAGACAAGATTGTATAAGTATACAACCAATCAAGTAGACAAAATTGTATAACAATGGCATTGTTAAGTAGTGCAAATATGCAATCAGCAAAGGTGATAAGGCTCAGATAAAAAGAATATCCTGAGTTGCAAGACACCTTTGAGGATCGTGGCTCCACACAGCACCACCCAAAATCTAAACCGTACATCTGAGAATGTTGTCCAAATGCACTATGGCAGCTTGGGGCTGTGACCGCTGCCATGGGGAGCCTGTTCTAGTTCCCAGTCACCCTCTGGTGAAGAACCTCTTCCTAACACCAACCTGATGCTTCCCTGATGCAGCTACATGTGATTCCCTCAGAAGGGCATGGTGAATCCATTTCCCCCACACCACAGTCTATGCCAAACACCTAAAAACAACTATATCTGTTCAAACTAAAAGTCCGTCCAGCCAATAGCATCCATCTTGTCTCCAATATTGGCTACAGAACAAGTGCTGGAAATAGCAGCACATGTGATGCTTCTCCTCAAATTTACCAAAATTTACCATCAAATATCAGTGTAAACAATTTAAGACCCTTGAACTAAGTAATCGTACTTGTCCATAACATTCTGCATAATCTAGACTTGCTGTATCATTTTTTTCCATAACTACTGTTTGTTGGGCCATTCCTTCCTGGTTTTTCTGTTGTGTTTGAAATAAATAGAAAATGTTTGACGTGTGATGAGCTACTCAGGCTGTCTCAACACTTAGTTTACCATTTTTTTATTATTCCACAGTTTGAGATGCTGACAGGATCATTACCATTCCAGGGAAAAGACAGAAAGGAGACGATGGCTCTTATACTCAAGTGAGTATTGAAATCTATTTCATTTCCTTAACTATGAGTTAGCTGTACCCTTGGGGCAGCCTATAGGTCCAAGGTATATGAAAGGTAGAGAATAATAATGTGTATAATGAGTTTTTCAAAGCTTTGTAAGGCATTCACAACTAAATCCTATGTGTGGTTCTAAAATTGCCTTCAGAGTGAATAGCAGGAAGTGAATAACCAAGCAGGCCTTACAAAAGAAATATGTATTAGTTTCTGTAATACAGAATGTCATTATCCATACAGAAGTGGAAATAGATTCTGAGGGACAGCTTATGTTCTGTTGTTTCAGGGTTTCACATCTTTTCCTTAGAGAATTTCCCACTCATTTAATGTTAAGTGTAGACACAAGTATTTCAGAGCTTGAAGCTTATCCTTTATCAGTGTTACGTTTCTTCTCTGTAGCTGTGAATCACTGAGAGAAAAGTGTTATTCTCTCTAATCAATATATGATTTATTAATATTATTTTCATGATACTTTATTTCTTTAAATTTCTCTGGATTCCCAAAATTATTTCAACAAACTAAAAAAATTTTTTAATTCCATAGGAAAAATACCTCTTAAGGTTTTGCAAAAAGTATTAAGAGATTCATTAGATCTATTCCAGTGATGCCAGTGATAAAACATACATTAACTGCAACAGAATAAGATCAGTCCCTCAGTTTGTATTGAGGTATGTTTAGGTAGTCATGCATTTGGACAACAAGTTCATTGCTTGCCCCTCCTAACTGCTGCTATGCCACTGTTTAAACCAAACTGTGATGTAGAAAATTTTTGAAAAATCTATTTTCTTTTCAAGTGTTGTGTCCTTTCAGAGCCAAGCTGGGGATGCCACAGTTCTTGAGCATAGAAGCCCAGAGCCTGCTGCGAGCCCTCTTCAAAAGGAACCCATCTAACAGATTAGGTATGCACATGCGTTAAATCGATGCATTTGTTACATGTGCTTGGTCTTGTCAGGTGATGATCATTTCTCTCAGACCATCTTCCTTGAGAGTCATCCTCTTCATTATCCGTGCATTATACATGCCTTCCTAGAATGCAGGAAACCTTCAGAATACTAGAGAAACTTGCAAAGAGCATGGTCAAAGCATTGGAATACAAAACATATTATTAGCTAGTATTTTTCAGGGAAGAGGGAGAATGAACCACCATCATTTATGAACTGCGTAAGGCAACTCGTGCATATGATAATATAGAGAACTTGGATGACAGGGATCTTTTTGTTTTATTCTGAGTAGATGAGCTGCAAATCAGAAGTGGGGGAAATAAAGACAGTAAAATTTATCATGAGCTCCCCTATTCTAAAATGCATTTTGATGCTGTCTCATTTTGGTTGCTAGGAACATTTTAACAGTAGGTTTTCTTTATTGCCCTAAACATATTACGTCCTTTCTCACTGACGTATTTTCCCTCTTTGTTAGTAATTCAATTTAAATTGTGATAAACTAGAGGGATATATTGGATTTTGTATCTTATGCCATCTCTGCCTTTGGGAGTTTTATTAAGGAATTCATTACATTTGGTTAGATCATAGACCATGCCAGGCACATAATTTTCATTGAAAACTTAATCTTCAGTTTTTATGTGGAAAAATAAGAATAGTCATATCAAGTGAATAATACCAAAATAATAGTATTGTCATCTTTTTCATTTAAAAATCATATCTCGTTCTGTGAAAAAAAAAATTGAAGATTTATTTTTACCTCACACCTTTCTTATACTTTGCTGTGTTTTAGATGAGTAAGGGAAGAATTTGTTTTTAAAGGAAAAGGAAAAACCAAAGAGCAGTATGGAATAACTTCGAAGTACACGTCTTATATTCGTCCTGATTTCCTTCTCCTTTGTAACCCCTTCTGCAGGACTTTTGTGCTGAGGCCTGTGGGGCTGGCTAGGAATGGGGACCCTGTCCTTTGGCATGCTGCTGTGACCCCTCTCCTCCTGGGAGGACTCCACATGACCCACAGAAACGATGTACTCCCATGGGTCCTTCCTCTTGACCTAATAATAGCTCTTGTAGACTGACAGAGGAGAAAGTGCAAGAACACATTTTCTCAACGGGTTTCAATTGCTTCAAGCAATTGGCTTCACATTAGAGAAAATTAGAGTGTTGGAATTTCCAGGTTTAATCCATGTTCAGGAAGATAAGACTCAGCAATAAATATAAACTTTTCCTCACTTCCTTCCTTTGTTTCTTTCTGCTTTCTTTCCTTTCTCTGTCTCTTGTTTTGTCCTGCTCTGCTCATTTTGTGGTTTCCCACAATTTGCTGTGCAACCAAAATGTGCTCCAGTAAAGTCAGTGGGCAGTTCTGGATTCTAGCTCTTAAGAAAAAAAGTTAATCAATTAAATAAACAAAGTTCCTTAACATTAGAAACAAGCTATGACAATTCTAGCCCCAGTATTTTCTCATTCTGATGAAGGAGAAACTTATTTTTTAAATTTATAATCTCATAAAATTGAAAGATAAAGTTTTCTATGCATCAAAGCAGAACGTATCTTCTCCATCTAGAGTATAAGGAAAGAATGACCATTTCTTTGGCCTCTATGCTTAATCTACTGGCACATGCTTTTGCTTTATAGTTTCATGGCCAAAACTTTAGGTGTAGCAGTAGAAAGCTTCAGAAGGCTCTCTGTATTTTAACTGATTGAGAATCAGAATGAAGGGTGATGAAAACAGATTTGAATAAGAAATATTTAAAAGATTGGTCTAAATGCTGGACTGAAATCAGTGAATAAAAGGCCTGCTTCGGCTTTGTAGATTTTGGGTTTTTCTGGGAAAGGAAAAATAAAGTTGAAAGGCAAGTGGAGTTAGACATTGTGTTTCGAAAAATCTTTGGAAAAACAGTGGAGCGTGATAAAATTAAGTGGGAACTATATAATGGATCAAACACTTGTTTTCAGCCCTTGTGTCAGATGTGTGCAAATCTGGAGATTGTTTGTATTCAGTCCAAAATTGTTTCTAACTTTGGCAAGCTGAAAGAAGCTGGGCTTCAAAAATCAAGTTATTCTGATTATCATCTTGCTTTTTGCTATTTGATGTTGACATTTTAACAAATAGAAGTAAAGACTGACTAGGAGTTTTACAACTTTTTTTCAAGCCTTTGTTTAAAACTCTGGACTATGAATGAAAAAAATACTAGAATTGAATGGAAAGAAGGAAGTTCATAGTCCTGTTTCTCTGATTTTGCTTTGAAATTTGATGCCCATACTATTTCTTTCTAACAAAATTTTAAGGAATGGAAATTATTGCATTCTTCGGCATCCCTATTTACGGACACTGTCATTTTCTGAAGCTAAATACTCTACTGTACAAATAGTCTGCATAGCACTGCTTTGGTAGTATTGCTCTGATTAAATACAACAAATTGCAGGTTATGAATGGACATAATTTTATATTACTACAGCAGATTAACTGGAATATCAAGCAAAGAAGGTGTAAGCGTCTTAGAAAGGAAATTGTATGATAAAAGTATGAGTTTATTGCATTGATAGTAAGTAAGCAATGGACTAATTCTCATATACCCAAAAGTCTGGATCTGTTCAAGTGAGTGAATTAATGTAGAGTATTTCAGAAACTGCTTACACTGCTGAGAGGTATAAACATTTTAGAGTCCTCAAAATCGACAATTTTGGCCAAGAAAGTATAAAGTAAAAGCATGTGCTAGTAGATTCAGCATAGAGGCCAAATAAGTGGTTATTTTTTCCTTAGTCCCAATTAGTTTCAATTGTATGACATGACAATCTTTAAAAAACAAGTTTATCTTTCATCGAGTGACTGTATATCTTCCTTGTAAACCTTAGAATGAATTTCAAAATGTCTGCCACTGACTGGGAAGCTGTAGAAACACAAACATTTTATTTGCTGAAACTAAAATTCTGGAAAATCCTTATGCTCATTTTGAATATTCAGATAATCAAGTTTCCTACTGTCGCCCTTTTTCCCCTTAGTTTATTTCAAGGCTCATGTTGTCCATAATAATTCAACAGTCAAAAACAATTACAAATAAAATATTCTCCAGTTACTGCACGCAGACACTTTTATTACAGGCATAAAACAATCTTAGATAATTAAGTTCTCGCTTATTAACATGAGGCAACTTTATATAAATCCTTGCACTCTATAATGTGTTTAACCTTGCAATTTGATCTGAAAGCATCATTTATCATCTTGGACCCTTATGGGACTGTAGGGCAGCACTTGCAGGCAGTAGGTTTGATGGCGCAGATCATTCTTCACAAGTAGATCTGATTACAAAGTTGTAGTTAAAGTGAAGTTAAAAAACAAAACAAAACAAAACAAACAAACAAAAAAACAAATAGAAATCCAGAGGAAGGTGGTAAGTGTTTAGCCATAGCATGTGCCACCAAGTGCTGTGATTCAGTGTCCTTCAGTGTCCTGCAATTCTCAGTCCTCATCCTTATTCCGATAACTGTCCATTTCCATGAAGCAAGAGAATCCAGACAGGACTTCTTTTGGGCTTGTTTCCTCTTTGAAAGCACATATCTTACCAGTATCACTGTAGATTTGCTGACAGTAGATGAATGGCCTCAAATGTTCAGGGTGGATCCAGAGAGGTGGTACTGTAAGCACCTCCATTGTAACTTCTCCGTTTGATTTCCACACAGGGCCAGGATGGCCCTTAGGGGCTCTCTGAACTGCCCCCAAGGCTAACACTCTCAGACCATGTCTCTCCTGCATCAGGGGGGACTGGGTCATAAGCCACTTGCCTGCAGCCAGAGCACAGGGGCTGGGAGGCAGCTGTGAGCTATACCAGTCAGTCTCACAGCAGGGAAGATCAGGGAATAAAAACTGCAGGAAGGACTGAGTCTTCTCTGCAATGTAAAATCAGCTGCTATGAGTTAGAAGTCCATTGCTCTTTGCAAACTTAGGCTATTACCATCCTAAATCTCTTTAATACACCAAGCTAGCCAGAGATGGAGACAAGCCATCACATTCCCAACAACGTATTCTTTCTGTGCCAGAGCTCCAAGGTGGCCTCAATTGGGAAATGCTAATTTTTCAAACGAATACCCATGTCAACTGCATGCTACATTCCTTACTGCACACTTCAGTCCTCCACAAACAGAAGTAGTTATGGGTGGGCTTGGTTCTTGGTTTTGATTTCTGTGTTTTTATAGAGAAAAAAAAAAAAAGTAACAAAAAATGTGGGTTAGAAATAGGTCATCTTAAAAAGATGGGTCCTTCCCATCACACATTGGTGTATCCATAAGCCTACAAAACAGGAAAAAGTGAAACAGGGCAGAGAAGATTGAATATATTGCCAGTTATCCTCAGCCTAGGGAATGCTACCAGTAACTTAGGAGTGTCTGTAGCATTTATTCTAGCTCTTTGACATTGGTTTGGCACTTGAGTTTCATCCTCATTTAGTAAAGAACATCGAATGCACATTACAGAGTTTCCAGTCACCACCAACTGAGCACAAGACATTTATCACAGATACTTCTTCTCCGAAGAGTTGTTAAATGTAATTCTTTTCAGAATAACTATGTCAGTTTCATCTTTCTGTTCGAACTGCTGAAATCAGAATGAATCAGCTAGGGGTATCTAGTACAGATTTAGACTATGCATGGAAAAAACTAAGCTAAGGAAGACATAAAACAAGTCCTGTTACTGTCTTAGTCTGTTCTCAGTATTGTCTTAATATATTCTTGGTGGATAACCAGAAGTCATAATCTGCCTCACAAAGAGCAAGAATAGGATAAACGTGTAATACTTCACCTAAATTCTCTCTTGGTCCCCACCTGCTTTAAGCCCAAGCAAGGAGTTTCCTGAACCTCTTATGGTTTGTCAATGAAGCAGATTTCTTCAGCAGATGTCTTTTTCATACAATTTTCTGGTCTTCTCCTGAACCTATATAAGTATTTTACATCTGTATCCTGTTTTTCTCGGAATTCCACATCCCACAGCTGGCTGCTGCCTGAAGAGAGACCTCCAGATTGCTCTGTACCTGATTCCTACTAATGTCATTTACTGACCTAAATCCTGTACTGGAAAAGATGTGAAACAGTTGATCCCCATCCCCACTTTCCAAGCAATCATGGCTTTTGGATCTCTGTCATATACCCTCCTCAGTCATGTGTTTCCAGGTTAAAAATTCTCAGTCTACTCAGTCATTCCATAATCTTCCTCTCTGCCTTTCTTTGATTTTTCCTACTTCTAAAAAATATACCCTTTGCTAGGTGAAGGAATCAACTGTATTCCACATTCACGATGCAGGTGTACAACAGACATATATAGCGATGCAATGATGCTCAATGTTTGTCCTGTTTAGTCTCTCTAAGATTTGATTTAATGGTACATTTTTCTAGGACTATTCATCATAACCCAAAGGGTCACCTCAGCACACATAATTTTTTATACCAAGCTAGGATTGTTTATCCCCATGTGCGTCACTTATGTTTGTCTATACTATAAGATTACCAGGATAGGGAAGTAATCAGACCTGTATTACTTCTGAATTATTGCCCAGAAGGCCTGACATAATCCTGCGTGTTATGTTCACAGAGTCTTTGCTTTTTGTATTCATTCATCAGTGAACATTAAGCAGACTGTAGGAAGCTGTTCCTGTTCAGTGCATTTTGGCAAACATTGGTAATGTCTTGTACACAAGGAGAGCAGATGTCACATTTTACAAAAGCTGGAGTTGACAAGACCTTTCTAAAACTGCTTGTAATATTGATTCTTCAGTACAAATACTGCATTTAAAAAGCTGAGTCCTCTGAGGTGCTCATTGCCTTTTGCAATATGCTTATTAATCCTGAGTCCTTTTCGAAATCCAGGCTGCTCAGCATCCTTGTAAAGAAGCGCTGGGTACCTTTCAAAAACTAGTTTCAAAACTGCAGTGTGAAGCCTTTGCTTCCAAGTGTTATTTCTCAATTGAAAAAATAATGAAAAGTACTATTAATAAAGTCAAATCAAACCCCCCAAAATGGCATCCTAAGTCATCTCTGACAGTTGTTTAATAATTACCAAATACTTGTTGTTTTTTGTGATGGCACTGAAGCAATTAAATTCAACAAAACTGACAAAATAGCAGTCTTTCTAGATTAAGATTCACTACCAGATCTCAGAGGAGTTTTCTTAAATAACCAGTAGAGTACTTAAGAGGAAATTAACACTATTACCAGTGAAGGAAAGATACCACTGAGAGTGATGACTTCGGTACTCATGCAAATTTGAATATTATATTTGAAACTTGAAACTTGCCTTATCTCAAATAAATTGGAGCCTTTTGGTATTTTGAGTTGGAACATACTTGTATTGCAGCTTTTCCTACCTGTAGAGGTAGAGGAGGATTAGAGAAGATTTGGCAATCAACAGCAACAACTGTTGGTGGCAGGAGGCAGCCATAGCCCTGCAGGAACATCAGGACATTTTGGAGCCTCTCCTGGCCTTGCTAGTGCCTGTGCTCTGCACAGGCAGCTCTGCAGCTCTGCAGCTGAAATCCTACATCTTACCCAAAACCCGAAGAGAGCTATCTTGGCAACAACCTCATTTAAAGGAAAATAAAAACCCTCAGCCATCAAGTTTTCATTAATGAAGTGCCATTGTCTGTATATATATTTGTTTATACAGTTACGGTGGTTGTACTGTTCAGGTTTTCTTGATTAGAGGAAAATTTTAGATGGTGACTCTGGTTTTATCAGAAAAGAAGGAATTGGGGAGGAAATTTGAAGATGTGCCATGCAGCACTCTACTAAACATGACATTATTTTGATTCTTTCTTTTTCGTGTCAGGTGCTGGATTTGATGGAGTGGAAGAAATTAAACGTCACCCTTTCTTTATTACTATAGACTGGAACGTAAGTGGAGAAACCTTTTAATTTTTTCATTTTTCTTAGCTAAATTTTGGAAGTCCAACTTCCATGTTTATCAGAAATGTTAAGTGAACTCTAACATAGAAGACCCACGATCTAGAGCCTTTTAAGTTGGTTCCTATATCTCTTGTGTATGTATAAATATTTTTTAATGTATCTAAATATGAAAGAAACAGAAAGCTGCTCAGTTTTCTCTGACTTCTTTTTTCTGTTTTGTTTGATGGGCTGTCTTATCACAGTACTATCTGAGGCTATTTATCTAATTTCTACGCTCAACTCTGCATCAACTGTGAAAGCTGAGTCAGAGTGAAATGATCCGTTTTAAATGAAACTATTCCTGTAATATTTCATATTCTCTATACTCAGCCCTGCTGAGGCCACACCCCAAGTACTGTGTTCAGTTTTGGGCCCCTCACTACAAGAAAGACACTAGGCGCTAGAGCGTGTTCAGAGGAGGGCTATGAAACTGTGAGGGGTCTGGAGCACAGGCCTTATGAGGAGTGGCTGAGGGAGCTGTTATTGTTCAGTCTGGAGAAGGGGAGGCTTTGGGGAGATCTTACTGCTCTCTATAACTACCTGAAGGGAGACTGTGGAGAGGTGGGAGTTGGCCTTTTCTCCCATGCAACTAGCAATAGGACTAGAGGGAATGGCCTCAAGTTGTGCCAAGTGAGATTCAGGTTGGATGTTAGGAAATACTTCTCCAAGAGAGTGGTCAGGCTGCTCAGGGAGGTGGTGGAGTCACTGGCCCTGGAGGTGTTCAAGAAACATTTAGCTGTTGTACTGAGGGACATGGTTTAGTGAAAACTATTGGTGATAGGTGGATGGCTGGACTGGATGATATTAGATGTTTTTTCCAACCTTGGTGATTCTATGATTCTATATTTTAGCTGCAAAGGAAAACAGAATTAAAGAACTGGATTTGAAGGAGACGCTTAAAAGAGAAGCTGATGTTCTTGGTTTTTATTCTTTTATCTTCCATACTTATATACTTGCCCTTTCTCATTGGATCTGGCAAGTGGGACTAAATCCTAGTTTTATTCTTTACAATGTCAGGGACCTCCAGGAATCCTTTTCTCTCTTGGAATTATTCAGAGTAGCTCCAGATCCTCTCTTACATGTATCTTCGCATGTAGCTCCAAGCAGCCCCATGACTTCCAGGCTCACCATTTCCCAAACACAACTACTGGCACTGGCTGGTATACAGCAGGTTGTCCTACATCACACCAGGGAAATCATAAATATTCTAATATGGCTTTATTGACATCTTCTTGTCTGTTTTGGCCTATGTTAATATCAGGAAGGATCTGACTCTTCTACAGTACTGTGATGGGTGCTACAGAAATGTACTACATAGGAGGATTTTCAGAGCAGTGCTTTTACATTACTGGGTATACAAAACAGCCAACCAGTACAGGAAATAGCAACTCCTCTCACAAGTGGTTGATGTTTTATTGAGGTGAGTCATTAATTTAACATCAGTGTTCAAAATTGGAACAGCAGTCATTTTATCAAATATAACATAGTTCCAATAAGAAATGTCAGACAGACGTGATTCATAGGGTGGTAAACAAGCAATTTTATTGCTATCAGATACAGCTCATAAAGCTAGCAGTAGAGTTTAGCTAAATATTCAATTCAGACTTGCAGCAGGTTAAGCCTCGCTTTTTTAAAGAGACTTGAATGCAAACACTTTTTGTTCATGATTTTGGCATCTGTCAATGCATCAGGGCTCCTTTTTTCCACATCCGCTAGCACTTTCTTGTTTAATTTTGTCTGACTTGTGTTATGGTATTGTTCTGTCTCTTTAAAACAGGTCACCGTTCTTACTGGTGCAGTTCTTACAATAAATTCTGGTAAAACAGTGTGAATGTCTGTCACACAGCCATCCTCAAACCACTGCACAGGGTTTTTCAATAAAGCTAATTCCTTTGTGAAAGCACATTTTATGGTGCCCAAGTGGCCTCTAAATGGCCTGCAGAATCATTTATTTTGGAAAACCGCATGAAGCTACTTTGAACAGCATGCTGAAGAGTTGGCATGAGTCATTAGCATGTTACAAGATGATCAATGAAAGCGGAGTTTGAGGTTTTTCTTCATGGCTCCACTGTTTTTTTGTCCTCTTACATAGGTTCTGGAGTCTAGATTCTCCTTCATCTTCTGCTTCTTACTGATCATAAGATGCTATATAAAAGCTTTACAACTTTATCAACTCTAAAGGTATTCAAACAACAGAGAATATGGAAGAGGTTTTTATTAATATTATTACTGCTTCTGTTCCTCTTATATCTCCGTGGTCTTCACCTTTGGGGCAGGTGTTTAAATCTTAATTTAGTTGGGAACTTTGGAATAGTGATGGCATCTCTCCTTTCCCTTTTGCTAGTGTAGCATCTCCTTAAATCATGGAGAAATGAGCCAGTGTATCTTGACAAAGATCCACTCTTGCCTGTCCTAAGGAATTTGCACAATCCTCCATCATTTGAGAAGGTTCATGTGGGCAGGCAAGGGAAATATTTACCATGACCAGACTACATATGCATGAGCATAACTTGGAGCTAGAGAGGAAAGTATAATTAACTCCCTATGATGTCTTATTTAGACTGTAACTTTGCTGTAAAATATAGCTGTAAAAACTTATTTTAATCCAATCTGATTAGTTCTCATTGCACTCTCTTGGATACAGATGAATCATTATTGCACAGGTCAACTATCATCTTTATAATATAGTTCCTCATTTAATCCTAATTTTACTATCATTCAGGGAGATCTTGGGAGACTTACGTAGGTACAGCAGCAGTAATGTACGTATTTCAGAGTGATATGAGCCACACCAGTCCTGAACTAAAGCTAAGACTTGTAGTTAGGGTGGTGATCCAGCTGTTAACAAGTTCTCTCTGGACAGAAGCAGAGCATGTATGGAGAGCAGAAATGGATCAGGCATAGGTGTTTAGTGCTGATCTCTATTGTTTCAAGAAGAATCAACAAACAACAACATTGATGAGGCAGGATGTGAATTTGATTTGTATCTTTGTAACTTAAAGGCCTCCATGAGCAACAGGCAATCTCTCCTGGAGAGCTTCTAAAGCACCTTGACAACTGTGATAGACAGGACTGCTGCAATTGGCAGCACAGAAACTTTCAGGGGCTGTAGTAAAATGATCCTACATCAGAAGTCCCTTTAACACAAAGGATCACAATGGGTTATTGTCTTCTAGAAACCCAGTGTAAAAAGAGGTCATTTTTAAGCAAGCTTTTTCCTACAACAGGAGTGACATGCTAACTAGGAAAAAAAAAAACACCAATCTGCTTAGTATCAGTTTATTAAAAGATTCAAAACAGAAATGAGAGTTAATTCCCTCTTTCCAAGTTATATGTGATGTCTACATATCATACTGATGAAGTCATTAGAATTGCAGGCAGAAATGTATAAATCGTATCTTCATTTACTGTCAGAGCTGTTCCCTTGGGTTTTGAATAAGGGCTTGCTTATTGTCTCTATCAGTGAAATGTTTACCTGGTGGAGTAGTCATTTCCCACTTGTTTCCCATCTTTCACTGTCTTTAGACAGACACAACCAGACACAGTGTCTGGTTTGAATGCAGGCAGTGAACACAGTGGAAATGACATACATGGTGTAAGGAGTCCTGTTATGATGCTCCAGATGCTCATGCTAAGCACAGCAGAAGCAGTAGGTGCAATCCTGGAAAATATGGACATGGCTATAAAAAATCTTCCTCCTCTAGTCCTTTCCCACAATATCTTGGCTGCATTCTCTATTCTGGGGCACTGTCCTTCAGTCCAGGTGTAACATTTGCTGTGTAGGTAGCACTAAATGAATTAAAGAATCTAATCAGAGTATTCATGCCAAAACATAAATTACATCATGAGCTAATTTCTGTATGAGTGTTGTTTTTACATCTATTGTCATCTAGCAACAAAACTTCAAGTCCCCACTTCCCAGGATGAAAAATAGATGAAGGTTTCTGCAAAAATCTGTCTTACTGCTCTAAAGCTTTTTGTTGGCACTGTGACACAAATTGGATAGATCTTCTGTTAAATGAATGGACTGTCTTTTGTGATCAAACCTGGGATTCACAGGATGATCAGCTGTCCAGCTCCTTCTGAGTTTTAACTGCTTACTGCCCTTGCACTCTTATCTCTCTAAGACAAAGAGACCCAAACTGAGTTGTCTTCAGATAATTTCAATCACTGGATCTTAGAAAGCACAGCCTGGTTCCTGCTATTTGTATTACTGTTTCTTCTTTCCAGGTCATGCTTAAAGAATTTCTGGCTTTTCATTGAAAATGAAAAATGAAATCCATTTTTGCAGACTGCAGGCAGAGGAGTGAGACAAAACCAGTTTTTTTTTTTTTTTGTTTAAATGACAGACTAAATTAGAACTGGAGCAACTGGCACACTAGAAAATGAACTGTCAGATACATCTGGGAAGAAGTAGGAAGAAAGAGGACACAAGTTCTATTTCCTCTAATATTAATCAGAGATCAAACTGAACTGGAATTGTGTTATTTAAGGCAGATTTTACTAACAGCAAAAGTTGGTCTGGAGGCCTGAATTCTGCTAGCTTTTCTATCATTTGCAGGTAATAGCAATAGTGCCATTAATCTAGGAGAGGACAAACATTTTAGAAGGCAGTTCATCTTTTTGTCTGCTTATTGGGTTTTCTATGACAGGTAGATGTGTGTTTGCACTACAAGCGCATCACTGTGGAGGGTAGCATCCTTCTACTTCTGAAAGGTGTCTGAGAAATAATTCAATTTTTTATCAAAGAAGCTTGGTGGAGGAAATGACTAAATAGATTTTAATTAAACCATTTCCTCCTTTTTTTTTTTTTTTTTAGAAGACATTTTCTCCTATGGGTTTTTTAGGAGTCCAAACCAGGACTGCTGTGCCTAAAGTTCACAGAATCACAGAATAGCTTGGGTTGGAAGGTACCTCAAGGATCATCAAGTTCCAACCCCCCTGCCACAGGCAGGGTTGCCAGCCATTAGATCAGGTACTTGATCAGGCTGCCCAGAGCTCCATCCAACCTGGCCTTAAACACCTCCAGGGAGGGGGCTTCCCCAGCCTCTCTGGGCAACCTGTTATAGCACCTCACCACTCTTTCAGTATAAAACTTCCCCATCTAAATCTCCACTCCTTTAGTTTTAAAGTCCTATCGCTATCTACCCTCCTGTTTATAAACTCCCTTTAAATACTGGAAAGCAGCAGTGAGGTCTTCCTGTAGCCTTCTCTTTTCCAGGCTGAATAAGTCCAGTTCCTTCAGTCCATCTTCATAGGAGACGTGCTCCAGCTCTTGGATCATCTTCATGGCACTCCTCTGGACCCTCTCCAAATGCTCCTCATCCTTCCTCTGTGGGGGCCCCAGACTTGGCAGCAGAACTCCAGCTGGAGCCTCACAAGGGCAGAGTAGAGGGGAACAATCACCTTGCCCTGCTGGCCACCCCTCTTCCGATGGAACTCAGGTTACCATTGGCCTTCTGAACTGCAGGCACATGCTGCTGGCTCATGTTAAGGTTTCCATCAGCCAGGACCCCTTCACATCAGGACTACTCTCAAGGAGTTCTTCTTCCAGTTTGTTTACATATCTGGGATTACCTCAACCCAAGTGCGAAACTTTGCACTTTGCTTTGTTGAACCTCATTAGGTTCACAAGGTCCCACCTTTTAAGTTTATCAAGGTCCTTCTGGATGGCAACCCTTCCTTCTGCTTTGTCAACCACACCGTTCAGCTTGGTGTCATCAGTAAACATGATGATAGCTGTTTAAAATTCACCAGAAGTTATTTGAGAACCTGATAAAAATGGTCAAATGCAATAGTCCAGACTTATCTTGTTATGTCATTTGCCACTCTGTTTGATTTATGTTGGAAGAGATCAGTGTGGAATACGTATGCCACCAGCCTTGAATAATTGTGGGACTATGATAAGACATGATCAGTTAATATGTTTTGCCTAAAATGAGAAATATTCTTGGAAAGACTAGAAGGATCTCAAATCCTCTGAGAGATTTGCTCTCTGTTTTTATGGAAAACAATAACCATGATTCTTAGGTCAATTTGTGTCGCTTGTGAATTGGAGTTGACAGGATATAGGCCACTTAAAGGAAGATGTGTTCCACCTGCAGTAAGCCTTCACTTTTAACTCTGCACTGTGGTTTAGTTTCTTCAATGAATTCGCTTTGGTTGTAGTGGTTCTCTCAGAGCAGTAGAGTTGGGATAGCAAAGCCTGCACATGACTCTGCTCTGCTCATTCTTGTTTCTCACAATTCGATCTAGCTACCTGATTCAAAAAGCTGGGAAAAAAAAATATTTTAGGCTGTTGACCTTTTGCTGTTCCTAATCATCCAGTCAGAAACACCAGAAACAAACTCAATTGCAAGTGGAAAGGAAATGGAAAAGGGTGTCAACCAGTTTGCACTCAGGAGGTTCCTTTCTCCCACACAAGCAACTTCTTTGTTTCCATCCCCTCCCAACAAGCGGATTTGTGATTACACATCTTTAGGTGGCATGTGACTCATGATGAATCTCAAACCCCTCCTCAGTAGAGGAGGATGTGGGTTAGGGATTCAAAACACAAAGTGGCTCCAGCAGCACTTAAGAAACTACAGATGGAGGGAAGAATCGAGAGGCTAGGCAGAATATGGTTATGATAATGAAAAGAGAGTGCAGTTCCCAAATGATGTACAGTTCTAAAATGTTTTCCAATTTTTGGACCTCACAGGATGAGGAGTGCATTTAATTCAAGGAGGAAGCATGTGTGTGTGACCAGATTGCTTTTTGCAGTAGAGGCACTGCAGTTGTGAATTAAGACAAATAGAAGGAAGCTGGAAGCAAATAGCTTACTCAAGGTTAAATCCTAGCAAGAGAGAAACCCACAGTAGGTGCTGAGTGCTCTTTTAAAGCGCCCTGCAGACAGAAAAATGTGTATGTTAATTAATAGGTTGATACGTTTCAGTTGATGAGTGACACTTCCTGCTTAACATAGCAATTGGCTTTTAATTATTTGGAAGACTAGCTTTCCATTGTGGCTTACAAAAATTATTTATCTCTTTTTCTCTCAGAAGATATGGAGCAGTTTTGCGCAAGCAGGAATTTTTTATGGTGAAATGGCCATTAATTACTGCAGAGTCATTTCCAACCTCACCATTCCACTTTTCCAAGGAATCATAATTCAGCCACAAACATCTGCTTTATACTAATGCTAATACTATGCTGCAGAATGTCCTGCCTCAATAACTGTTATTTATCTATGCAAAATAAAGTTTAAATTATGTTGATGCATATATATATTAGGTTTGACCACATGCTTTATATTATAGAAGTTAATTCACCGTAAAAATCACAGCTGAAAAAAATCTTCCTGCTTGCAGAGAGCTGGACAGGCACATATAATCTCCATTAAATGTTTTGGAAAACCAGCTTATTATGAAGTTGTTTTAAAAGTTACCTTGAAATTATATATATTGTTAACAGTCATTAAATTGCTCTCCAGCTCTTATCATGATTTGAAAGTTTGAAAGAAACAAAATATTTCTGCTCAGGTATGCTAATTATTGGAAACTGTCTGTGGCAACTAATTCAGTTCTTTGAAACCTGAGAACAAAAGCATTGCCAGAAAGGGAGCAAGCCTAAGGATGGAAACATGGGGCAGGGAGTCAAATGGGAGCTTTGTTCCTGGTGCTGCCATCAGCATGGTGCTCAGGTTTGGCCAGTTCAAGCAGAGATAATGCAGAGATAGTTGAAATGGGACTCTTTCCTTTAACCTCTGTAGGCTTTGGGTCAGTTCCAGACATACTAAGCTTATTCATCTTCCGGAATGTGTGTGTGTGTGTGTGCATATGAAAGCTTGCAAAGGAACACAGTGGAGCAGTTTCTTAAGCATTGCTAGTATGAGTAAAGAGGCCAGGAGATCCCTTGTAACAAAGGCAAGGTATTAGTATACATATACGGTGTCTGTTACTTAGGCGGTCCCCTACATGCTCCCTCACTCCCCAGCACAAACTCACCCAGGTGTTACCTGTTGTACACCTTCTCCTCTTTCTTAACTTTTTCCTTGGTTTTGTTCCTCTGCTCAGTTGCTCAATCTCCATTTACACCTTTAACATGATTTCCCACCCATCTGCAGTGCTTTCTTCCTACTGTCTTTAGATGGGAAGCTTGGATGGATTTCATCTAATCTTCTTCTGTGAGCTCCTTCCATTTCACCAGATATGCCAAAAGAACAAATCTCTTGTTTAGGTTGTGAGCTCCAAGCAGCAAGGCCTGTTGCTCAGCTCCGTCTGGCAGGGTGTCAAACATATTGCTAGTTCTTGACAAACAAAAAATGCTAAAGCAGTCACTGCTTCCAAGTGGTTCTTTGAGCTTGTTATCACTAATATGATGCTCAGCTCACCCATATGTGGTTTCCTAGTGTTACCATTGCATGTTCCAGTCCTGCCCTTGAGATCAGCAAATTTCCAGATGTTCCAGATAGACTGTTCGTGGTCTAAATTTTGACCAGAAACACTGCATTTACATTCTGAGTCCTGATAACTAAGAACTGCAGGGACCAGCCAGGGCATAGATTTGAAGCCTGCCACTTAAACAAGAGCCAGTACTGTGGCTTCATCATCCTCTTTGTCACCCCTGCAAGGATGGCACTGGGCTAACAAAGGCCACACCAAAGCAGGGAAGCCTATATGTGAGTACTGAAGTAGCAGGATTTGTTGTCAGGTTGCTGACTGTGATTTGTTCTTCTTCTAGAAACTGTACAGAAAAGAAATCAAGCCACCTTTCAAGCCTGCAGTGGGACGGCCAGAAGATACTTTTCATTTTGATCCGGAGTTCACATCTCGGACCCCCACAGGTTAGTGCAATGGCACATGGGTGATGGATCTTTTTAGTGATTCATTTCATTCATAATCTCCCTCCCCATTCCACTGAGTCAAAAAGTCTGATCACCTGTGGAGTTTCTGGGTTTTGTGATACGCAACAGCAAGAAAAGAGTGTTCTGCATTTCTAAGAAAAGACAGAAACATTTCACCAACTTCACATTAATATGTCTGCATTGTTTATAGTGAAACAATGTAATTAATGGCTATTTTATTGCTATTATTGTTGCTTGCATTAGCTGAATGTAATTGTTCTAGGCTTCAAAGAACTTTGTATCTCTACAAGTTAGTATTTAATTATGTGTTCCATAGATGTTTCTTCAATTATTAAATGAGCTCTACTGCCTAGAATCAGGTTTAGTCAAAGTTTTGCATCCAGTCACTTGCCAGTCTAGTAGTTTGCTGTTTCACAGAAAGGTTTCTTTAGTCTGGAGGTTGAAACAGCTTTCTGCAGATTCCTAAGCTCTCCTCTGATGATTCTAAAGATGCAGTTCCAGTACTGACAGTTCATCATTGTGGGTACAGTTTTACATTACCTTTTCTCAGGGATTCATCTGAGTTTGAGTCAGTTTTTCTGGTCACTTATTTCTGAAGCCCACATCAACTTTTCATTTATGTTGACTCAGCTATCTACGGAACCTCACAGGGAGCAGAAGTGATCCAGGCTATAAGTGGTGATTTGAACACGGATCAAACCAAGATCATTGTGGTAATCCAAATTAGAGTTCAGCCCACAAATGGTTGCACTGTTATAAGTGATTGGGCAGTTTTCTACAACCAGTACAGACATCTTAGGCTGGCCTTACTGCTGAGAAAATGTATGTAAAATTGCACCTCAGGTATCTAAATCTCCTCTTCTGCAAATAAAATAATAATGTTTGCTAACCCCAGGGAAGCATACTGAAGTAAATTACTTCAGATTTATTAGGCCTTTATGAATATTGTAATGTAAGATGCTCAGGATGGACAAAGCATTATAGCTTTCACAGTTAGGAAGGCAGCCATTATAGGAGATTGGTGCTTGCAAGTGGGTCAGATGTATAAAATGATTCAATATTTATCACGACTTGGAAAAGGATTTAGGATTCATAACTATCACAGTTAACATAAAACATAAAATGGAGTTCTGCACTTACCGCAAACGTATTAACATCCAGTCCATACAGTGGGCACATTAGTCAGTGGTAGCGAATATTTAACATTGAACACCAAACAATCAGTTGTTCTTATACAATGTTTCATAAAGAGATTAGCAGTGAATAATGAAGGAACAGTTATTTTTAATAGAGATGACCTAGCACTTATGGTTTGGAGCTGAGTCACAACTCTTCTATAGTTCAGTAGTGTTCAAGATTTGAATTATTCCCATTCCATTTTCAAAATAAATACTATTTTCCCTTAATTAGTTTACTTTGGGAAACTACTCTAGTATATATGTCATTGTAAGAAGTACCCAGTGATGCAAGAGGTCTGGTGAGATTCATCCATGTATTTGCAAGGACTGTTCTCACTGACACACAAATAGCTCACTTTGTTTTACCAAAGAATAGGCTTTTCCACATAGTTTGGAGTGAGGTTAGACTTGCTGTGCTTGTTTCTGACTCCAGCCAAAGCTGAGACTTTGTAGAGATGTAGAATTAGCTGCAGTCTCAGTTTTGTTTTTCTGAGCAGATCAATTGTTTCTACCATATTATGGCTTCAGAAAGACTGAACCTTGTATAGTAAACCACGTGTTACATTTTAGGAAACACAGTGATGAGGGGAATAAAGAATATTCACAGTTTACATTTTACATGCCCAGGAATGGTTTGCATTGCTGCCCTTACTTCTTATGAAAGTGCCCTGGACAAAACATACACTGTGGGAGAAAGATCTCTTTAAAGTATTTCAGAATTCTAAGTGAAGCACCTCTTCTCTTCTTGCTTTGGCAGGATGTTTCTCTCATTGAGTGATAGCAAAGGTACCAGAGACTGTTCTCTAGTTGTTTCATTCCAAAGGCAGAACAATTCAGAGCTCTTTGAACTCCCCTGGAGCGGGGGAGGTTAGTTGCAACACCCCCAGCCAGTTTGGTCACCTGAGGACAAGTCAGCCAGCCTCTTCCTGGGGTAGATCCCAGCTCCTAAAGCTGCTCCAGCTTGAGATTGCAAACCACCATTCTGGGAGCACTGTGCTTTTACACTTGCTTCAGGTGTTTTCTCCTTTGCATTATCCTCATCCACACATCACATTGCATTACTTTAGCCTTTGTAATTTCTGTAGTCAGGGTGTTCCACAAGGACAGATAAAGCATCTCACAGCTTTTTTCCACTCCCTGGAGAACTTCTGCTAATCCAAAGGGGTGCCCTGCCTTGAGCTATCCATCCTTCTCCTGTCCTTGTTATGCTGTCCCTTCTCTGCCTATGCGGACTCCTAACACAGATGGTGCTTCACATTGGAATGAAAATTTACCATGATTAAACCTCTGTATCCAAGAGGAGTTATCTTGCAAACAATACCCCCGCACTGTTCACATCCAGAGGAGAGGGATGGAGAAGGCACATCACAGTCATTATTATGGAGGTGAATTAGATAAATACATGTCTGCTAGTTCAGCAGAGTGTGCAGCTGACCGACAGGGGTGACTAAGTCTATTGCAGTTGTTGTACTATTACTTTCTAATCCTTTGTGCCACTCATGAGGTCATTTTCTTCCTTCTACAGATTCCCCAGGTGTTCCTCCAAGTGCCAATGCTCATCATCTTTTCAGAGGGTTCAGCTTTGTTGCCTCTAACTTGGTGCAGGAGCCTGCACAGCAGGACGTGCACAAAATCACCGTTCATCCAATTGTGCAGGTACAGATGCTGATGTTAAACTTTGCACTTGATGGGCAGGTGCATATGCGCACATTGTATTTAAATTACCTTAGCATTTTGGATTCACTCAACCCTCATCTGTTTCCATGCTTCATGTAGGAGATGGAAAATTAGATGTATTTTTTCACAAAGGCTTTTATCTTTATGTTCACATTCTCCACTGCCCTACAAAGGAAATAGGGATCACACCTTCTCACAGCTCAGATGAAAAGTACTTCTGCATACCTGAAACGCTATTACAGGGCAGGTAATGAAGTGTTGTTTTTTTGTGACTGATGTTATTCTCAACAGTTTTGTCTAGAATTATGTGATACAGTCAGTATTGGCAGAGAGGCCTAATGAATTATTTCCTAGGCTCCCACACACATGGAGCCCAAGCTCCTGGGTATAGAGAGGCCACAGTGTTCCTGTTGTGATTACACAAGAGCCTGGTCATACTCACGTAACCCAGAGTAGCTTGGCAGTGGAAGGAAAATTGCCAGATCCTTCGTTTCTTGCTGCCATTCCCCTATGACATTCTATCCAGCAATTGCTATTTCACACTAGAGTAAACTAGAAATGAATTGCTACAAATGGCTCAACACATCAGAGGAACAGTGAATCAGGAGAGGAAGAGGGCTGCTCAAAAACACTGCAGATTTTCCCACAAGGAAAAATGTTTTACTCACAGCAAGAGATACACATGCCTCAAGGGGAAGAGTCCTTGCTTATGATATCAGCTTTCATCCCTATTTTAATAATTCATAGTTTATTATTAACAACTCTTTTCTGCTCCACTAAGTGAATTATTATCCAAGCAATTACACCCAGAAAAAATGTAACTATGTTTTCTTCTAAAAATGTATTGAATATAATAGCGCACTTCTTACATGGTTACATGTCTGACAAGGTTCTGCTTTTCTAGTGAGGATTCATTTTTAGACAGAAGGTCCTAGAGGATTTTTAGACATGCTGGTCATTTCTTCAATCCTGGAATGGAGTTTGCAGCAAGGTTTCAAATCTGGGCTTTCGGAGGGCATCATCACCTAATCAATCTGCCTGCCCAAATTATCTGCCCGTTCATTAATTAGAAATAAGTTTCTGTAGTCGAAAAATGTGGATTTCTCAAGAGATTTAGGCCTGCAGTTCCCTATGAATTTCTAATAGGAAGTGGTTGTCTGCATTCCATAAATAGTTTACAAAATCACTGCTTTGTTTTGCCATTACTTCTAAATGGAAAACTCCCTCTTACAGACTGAGAAAAGGTAAAAAGGGCTTGGACACACTTGTTTAGATAAAGAGCTTCAGATATTTTTTAATTGGACTTAGAACACACCAGCTAAGAACAAGAGGATTCTGTGGAGAAGATGAGATCAAGCACTTTGTGAACAACTAGGCTCGTCCTTCCATTTATGTACCCATGTCCTGATTACCTTGTTTATTTTGTCTTTCTCTATAGCAATTACATGGAAACAATATTCACTTTACAGATGGATATGAGATCAAGGAGGACATAGGAATTGGCTCCTATTCAGTGTGTAAGAGATGTGTTCATAAAGCAACAGAAACAGAGTTCGCGGTGAAGGTAAGAAATTCACCTGGTCGATGCCAGGCATGTGGTTGATACTTCTCTGCCAGTCAAGGCAGCAGTGTGATCAGTCTTACACTGTTGGCTTGTTTCTTTTTGGTGTTCTTTAGTTCTTTTTTTCTTTCTAAAGATGACAGGTTTCATGATAAGCCTCATTATTTTTCATGCTTTAATCTAATGAAGTAAGTGCACAGAGAGATGTATTTACTAAACTTGCAGTAAATCATAGAATCATTAAGATAAGAAGAGACCTCTAAGTTCACCAAGTCCAACCGCCAGCCCATCCCCCCCACTAACCATGTCTCTTAGTGCCACATCTCCACAGTTCCTGAACACCTCCAGGGACAGTGACTCCACCACGTCCCTGGGCAGCCTGTTCCAATACCGCACCATTCTTTCAGAGAAGAAATTTTTCCTAATATCCAACCTGAACCTCTCCTGGCACAACTTGAGGCCACTACCTCTCATCCTCTGCAACTAAATAAGAAACTGTTGAGTTTAAAGTGATCCAAACTGCGGGTCATAAGATAAGTGAGCTACACATAGTCAATAGAGTAATACTGAAGTATTTATTCAGTCTTATTTTACATTACAAAAAGGATGATAATTCAGTATACACCGAAGTCCATGAAAGTTTTGGTGTCTCCAAGTAGCGGCCACAAAACTCTGGGAGTAATTCACAATTGGTTGATGTCATTGTTCAAACAACAGGCTATATCATAATTAGGAGCACAGCCCTACAAGCAGGTCTTGGGCTTGCACAGGAACATGATAAGATTTTCATTTTTAATGAGTGGAAAAATTACAGTTTTCCAGTGACCTGTTAATTTTCAACAGATGGCATTATGCTATAGTAGGTATAGGTCTTGTAGAAATAAATGACATCTGTGGTAAACAAAATGTGTGTTAAATTAAATGAATTATTTTAATATTTTATGTATATCAAGAATTGCTAACACCTTTATGAATGTAATACAGTCAGCATGAAACCGAAATACAAAGACCTTTATACTCAAAGATGTCTGAGTGC
Source organism: Pavo muticus (assembly GCA_016647715.1). NCBI lineage: Eukaryota > Metazoa > Chordata > Aves > Galliformes > Phasianidae > Pavo > Pavo muticus. Next base: position 3,436,560 of record JACDJE010000008.1, read on the forward strand.
CTGAATCCAAGAAGGCCCAGCACCTATTTAGCAGTTATGGGTTTGGAGTACCTATGAGAATCTAGAACAAACTCAACACATGGAGAAACCCAATGCCTCAGAAGAATTTAGCACTTTGATTGCAAGGCTTATGCTCCCTTCCATTTTTATTAATTTACTGTTTTTATTCCTTTCTTCCTCCAGTTCTTGCTGCTTTCTTGTTATGCTAGTAGGTCTTGATTTTGACTGCCAGTTTAGGCAACTCACTTTGCATGTCAGTTTCCAACACAGAGTGAGTCAAACATGTAGCACAGACTTTGAGTTGCAGACGGCTGGTGGGTTTCTATTTGTACTGTCTTTCCAGCATGTTGACTGCTCCCTGCTTGATTATTATTCCTACACATACATTGGTCTTATTATTCTTTCATTTTTTTTTCTATTTGTTATCAAGATTGTATTATTTTGTTATCAAAGTATCTCACTTTCATAAAGATTGCACAATGCCAATCATTTCAAGTAATTAGATGGTATGGGAGTTGCAACTGACATTATCTTAATTATATATCAGTCCCTTTTGACATGCATCTTTTAACTCTCTCTATAAAAATCACTGTAATTAGATTCTTTTGATTTCTTTCAATAAGCATAATTTTCTCAATGGTCCCTAACATGTAATCATCACAGGAAAAAATATCTACAGTGATCATTCATACCATAGGCAGTTTCCCCATTTGTCTGGTAACACGTCATTAAAAGCTCCCTAGTAAAGGCTGACTCTGACACATCAGAGAGCATCATCCTATCTCCCCAAAGGATACTGACAATAATGAAAGAGTTAAGGAAATGACGTGATGGCATCGCTGTGGGAAGGGGTTCGTAATGTCATCCTGTAAATAATCCCTCCATGGATTCTGCCGCTCACCAGGCCTTATTTACTATCGCTGTGTAGAGCCACACTGAGACAACAGAGTACTGAGCCAGAATAACGTGAGTCAGAGCTACTGCCAGAAAATCCATGCAGAAAAACAAAACCTTTCCTAACCCAGAAGCAGCACGTATTTGTCAGAAACATTTCATTCCTTTTGTTTTTGCTGGCCATCTGCAACTAATTGGAGACCATCTTATAAAGATAATTAGAGGTTCAGCAATGCAAAGATGCTCTTGGTGACATGATAAAAACACTTGAACAGATCTGTAATTTAACTCTTTCCAGTGTTCAGTGAGATGAGGTGCATCACTCACTGAGGGACTTTTGAAAATCCCTCCGGACACCTGTCTGCACCTTTGGGCTCCAGGATACCTTCATAAGTCCAATCACTGAACTTGCAGAAGAGATTTTTCTTCCAAGCCATTTGTAAGAATGAAATGTTAATAACAAACTCTCCGTCTATTCTAGATCTGCCCTAAATAGAGGCTCCTAAATATAATGTTTAAGAATTGAGACTTAACACGTCTGTACTACTGAAAGCATTTCAGTATCATGCTGCCAGATTTCCTGCACACTAAACCTAACCTGAAACTAGTGGAACAAGCCCTGGTCAGTGCAGGTAGATTTAGGTTTAGCAAATCTTTGTGTAATATTCTACTGTACATACATACTCTGAAGTACTTTTAAAATATTACTCCTAGGCTTTTTTGAGTGTTAATCTTATGATGAATCTCTAATGTTTCAGATTCTTCTGCTCGAATATTGATCATCCTGACTACAGTAGGATGATTTTTAATAACAAAGGGAACTGGCAGTGTCAATCAGAATTACAAGCATCAAATGGGTACAAATGTAACAGTGAGATCAGAAGGAAATCAGGTTAAACTATTTCAATTGCATCACTATCTAGTATCTAGAGAAAGTAAGTCATTCTAGTGATTCTAGAGCAGATGGGAGGGATTTCTGTGTATGGAAAAAAGGCTGTGATGGAAACCTGTACACATTCTCCAAAACAGCTCTCTTCTGGAAAACAAAGGAGATGTGAGAGTTTTGGATGTATCTGATTTTTCAAAACCTGCTAGAGATTTGATGCAATTAGTGTATGTCAGAAGTTTTTTGTTTCATTTAAAATCATTGCACTGATTTCAAAATTGGATCTCTACTTCTATTGAAGCTTTCAAGCTGGATTTTCAAATATGCTTCTTACTGAAGCCAGATGAAGTTTGCAAAAAACCTGACTGCATCTCAAGATTTCTCTATTTATATTGACATCTCCCCTCTCCAGGAGAGATTACTGGAAGACAATAGCCAAAGTAAAAACTGCTTCTGCTATGGCCTACTCTACCCCCATTACATTATCTGTACCAAATGCTGCAGAGGTGGGTGGAACAGGGGTCAGATTCAACAGTTTGAAGGCAACTGCTTTCTTCTCTGGGTCAAAAGGCTATCTACCTGGTTAAATCTTTCACATTCTTAGGTCTCCTATGCTGTTGGAGCCAGGGCAAATGGCTGTGTGAAAGGACAGATTACACTCTTCCTTCTCCCCTGAGGAGGCAAAGCATACAGCAGAGATAGTCTCAAATGACAAGCTCAGTTTTGCAGATGCCAATACTACAGTGGAATTTGGATCTTGAACACATGTGAATTCCATGACTTTTTTTTTTCCTATCTCTGTAATGCACTAACAAACTATTTGGTTCCAAATGTTCCCAGCTGTGAGCAAGGCTAGATTTTTCAGTTTGTGTCTGCCTGTGGGATACAGGATAGGTTATGCTGGAGACCTAGTAAATCCTACAGTTTATATATAATCCTGGTAATTGCTAAGCATTGAAAGTGCATTTATCTCAGCATGTTTTGGTATGGGCAGACTGGGGAGAAGGTACGATTTAAAGAGCTATAAAAATGCACTTCTCCACTGGTAACTGTAGAAGTGATTTCAATAAACAGAAGTCAGTAACTCCTGAGAGCTGTTTTTAGGAGGCCTGTGTAGTTAGACTTGCTATATACTTCTACTTATGTGCTAGTAGCACTGACAGACACCAGATGAATGAATTCCAGAGTTGTTTCATGTTTCCTTTAAACTTCATTTTCCCCATCCGTTGATGTTCATAGTCTTGGTTTTTAGGTGGTTGGTGTAGTTAGATATGCTTCTCTGAAGGCAAGAGGTTCCACAATAGTATTTAGTTGGTTCTACAATGATTTCCCCATAACTTATATTATGGCTGTGTCAGGAGGTTAGTGCTAAATGTAGAGAGCATGAATACCAAAAAAAGTGAAGTTAGAGATGTTTCAGTATTCATGGTTTAAAGTAGATTATAAAGAAAGGAGAGAAAATCTGAAAAAACAAGTAGCAGACTATATGCAATAATTGCAAGAGAATATCCAAGAAAGCTACAAAATATGTATGATTGAAGACAGGCAGCGTGATGTGATCAAAATCTGTAAATATCTGTAAGGTAATATAATTGATAGATAAAAACTCAGCTGCTATAGGCAATGTGACGAGACAGAATGTCTTGAAGCTAAAAAAGAGTTTCAGGAAAAACGTCTGGTGGTGAGAGCAGTTGGTAATACACTCTTCAAATGATGGCTGAGGTGTTCTCCCCCCACCATGGACAGAAATTGGATCTGATATTAGTGGAGTTGTAGCCTTACAAAATTTGGGTCAGAATTAGAAGATTCTTTCTTACCTTGATAAATTAGAGAGAACAATTATGAAGCCTATGAAGTTTGGCTTATAAAGCTGGGATTTGTGAAATCCTGTTATTCAGAGTCTTCAGCAGATTATTTTCACTGTCTGAAGGATATTTAAGCCGGTAATGTGGCAACAGACTCAATAGGATATAGAGTATCATGTGGGAGGTACAGATTTCAGAGATGATTTAGGCATAAATCTCTGTGTTGCTTTGGATTTGCACAGGGAGGGCAGTTTTCCAGAGGGGTGCTCATCTGGCACTTTGCAAAAGAACCAGCATGGAAAGCTCCAGACTGCAATTAGAAATCTATGGGAAGAGTGCTTACAAACAGCATGAGCCAGTGTCCTCATTATGTGTTGGAGAGAGAAAACTGATTGCAGTAAAAAGGATGGAATAGCAAAGGAGTCCAGTGGAGAAAGTTTTCTGTGAGGGTCTTGCATCTGTTCTGCGAGTGTATTTGGAAGTCTTTCCAGGTTGTCTCATTTTGAGTAACTTCAGAAGTCTTGACTTCCATGCAGAAAGTTACTGTATACATGCTCGCCATAGCAAGAGACAAGAGAGCATATTTAATGCTGTTGTCATCTTGTAAGATTTGAGTTTAGTCAGATGCCTGCCAAGCTTCATTCAGCCTCACTTTTCTCTTGTTTTAATTCAGTGTGCTCAGGTTTCTGCCAGGTACTCTCACTGTAAGTCAGCTCTTCAGAGTAGCACATCTCAAAGAGACAGGATCCTTCATTTACATCTTCTGAAGGGATGGACCAGCAAAGAGTGTGGGGCTGTGCTTGAAGGGCTTAGAGGAGGGCAGGGCAGAGAGCCAGGAGCGCCCTAAGCACTTTTACAAGCAGTGAACTTGTCTGTAGCAGCAAGAGGCATTGCAGGATGGTGACAGTTGGCTAAATGGGATCAAGGTGTTGCATAAGTCTCAACAAATAAGCACAGGAGGCAGAAATATAGAAATGTGGGCAGACCAGCTCTTAAACTCTGCTTCAGGGCAAATCTGAGATGTACAGTGGCTGTACAGCCCCTCCAGCATGAAGATATTACAGCCTCCCTTCCCATTCGGTTACAGAGCTCACAGTGCCCCCCTCTCCTTGACATTGCTGAGCTTCTCAGGAATATGAGATAATGCTGTTTTTCAGCACTAACTGGATGTTTTCTGAGACACAGGGTCAGGCAGCAGCTTTCCTACAGTTTAGCAGTATCATGTTTCTCGTCTCTAGCTTGCTTGCCAAACATCTAAGCATTTTGGACAGCATTTGGTCCTTTGCGGCTCTGTTTCTCTTTTGGGACCATTTAAACTGTTTCTTGTATTTGTCTTCCATACTGATGTAATAATCTTCCCCTTTTGTAACATCCAGATATGATACAGTGGTTTTCACCCTGAAGCTTTTTGTCAGAGAAGGTGGGAGTAGTGCTGCAGTCATCTCACAAACTGAAAACTCATCAGTCTGATCCACGGATGTGTGCTAGGGCTGTGCAGAGCAGGCTAAAACAGCAGAGAGCTTTTCACACTCAGCCATTCTGCCTCTAAAATTGCAGGCATCTCTTTGAAATGAGTTTTTGGCTTCACTGGTGCTGTTGAAAAAAATTTCATTAGTGTTTGTATTGCTTAGAAAATGTGTGCAACTGTATAGGCCGTAATTAATAAGTACTAAAGTTGCAGTCAACAGCTTGGGAGTGCTAAGTCAGCAATGGGCATGCTCTGCCTTCAGAAATCTTAATGCCTCACCTACGCATCTTGATCCGATGGCCAATGCTTATTTCAGAAAAGCAGCGCTAATTAGACCTGTTTCTTTTAATGAGCATTTCACTATTTTTCTGAAAGATTTAAGCAAGGATGGGGGAAGTGGAACTCTGGAGCTAATCAAAACTAATAGCACAGCAAATAGTCCCTCAGAAACTATTAGGCTTGAAATAGCTCTCCTTGGAGACATGTTAAATGTAAAATTATACCATGGCCTGTTAAATAATGTTAGCCTTTCTGCAGTGATTTTCCTCCAGCTTTAGAAATTTGACATCAAAAAAGAGACCAAATTAAAACAGATGCTTGGCATGAAGAGGACTTATTTTTGGAAGAAAATATTACTGAATTTGAAACCTGTACATTTTCCAGCTCACAAAACTGCAGAACTCTATCTCTGTGACACTTTTGTTGGAATTAATGCTGGAGATGAAACTGTCGGTTTAAAATGTCTGTGTTGTTATACCTTTCTGTAGAAAAGATGAATATCCCATCAATAGTCAGTTCCACTCACTAGTGGTACCCTGAGTTTCAGATATGGAATTCAGCCCATAGATACGGTGTGCTCATCTCCCCTCCCAGGAAAAAAAAAAAGGGATTCCTACAGGGAGCATTGCATCACACCATCACTCTGTTATATGAATCTCTTCTTAAATATGATTAACCCATACTTACATTGCAGACAGGCTGTAGAGAAAAATTCCAGATAGGTAGTAGAAAATAAAACATCTTTAGAAAGTGTACAAAGCCCTCTTTCTCCTCTTTGCTTTTTGCACAAAGTCCTCATGCTGATCAAAAGATGCTTTCAGTCATCCTGCTTCCTAAACGCACTGGCAACCCCAGCTGTGGCTGCTCAAGGTATTGCAGTGCTCAGGTCTCTGGCCTGACCTGCTGTTTTCTGCCGCTGGAGCCAGAGCACCAGGCTAGGACCAGGCTCAGCTGCCCCAGTTCACATTCCTGTGTCTCAGTTTCAGCTACCAGGAAAGGTCACGTGGGGCACTGAAGAAGAGACGAGCACCGGTCCTGTTTGGGACTGACGGCAAAAAGGGCAATCCAGCAGAGCTACACCTTATGCCCATGCAACACAGCCCAGAAAATCTCTTCCACCAAAGCCCCACAACCTCTTTTTACTTTATGCCCGTGCTGCAGGTTGTATCTTTAATGCTTCCTGATTATTGTTGATTGTGGTTGATCCCAGTGCAAGTGGAAGTTTTCCAGTGGAATAAATACATTAAAATAAAATTGATTTCTTTTTTTTTTGGAGCCCGTGGTTGTGGCACTCACAGGTTTAAACCACAGTGCCAGTATTGGCACATTTAGCTTGATTTTCCCAGGGAGATTGAGGGAGATTGCCCATTTTGATTGACATGACCAGGCAGAACATTTATGTCCCACATTTCTTAAGAGGAAGAAGCAAGTGAGAGCCAAGCAAATGTTTTAATGCAATTGTTTGTTCATTAAAGATGTATATAGACCTTTTTCCCCAGCACAGGAAGACTCAAAACAGCAGCAAGCAGTTTCCTTGCTTCTCGCCCCAGCTTGCCCTGGCCAGAGCCCATCCTCTCTCCTAAGGCCAGTATCAGGGCTGTTCCCATCACTGCATCTCATGTTTCTTTTCAGTCTTCATTCTCACTCAACTGCTTTTCTCTTACCTTTTCTTTTAGTGTATTCATTTTCCAGACAGCAGAGGCAGTTAAATTGTCACCTCCTACCTCTTGCCTTTTTCCAATATCTCAAATGTAGTGATGGAGAACTTCATGTAAGGAACAGTTGTCCTCCTCACACAAGGTCATCCAGGTTAATTTCAGCTGTTTAAAAAGACAATTTGCATTAACAGGGCTATTTCTGCCCAAAGCGGATTAGGGAGAGCTCACACTTACCGTTGTTTTGGCAGTGCTATGAAGGCTATAAATCCCAGCTGGTGGGTGGTATCAGACAGCTGAAGACTGTAACATCTGCTAATGGCATAACTAGCTCCAGAAGAAGAAATTCGTCTACATAGTCAGAGACATAAAAATAGCCTCCACAAAACTGCAGCCAGCAAATATATACTGTCTGTATAGTTACTGTACCATTTTCAGTGAGGCTTGACCCACTCACACAGAACTGTACTGATGCTCTTTTTTGTACTCAGCAGTACACCTGGCAAGGCTGAAGACATTGAATACCCATTAGTAAGGAAGAATCAGGTGGTTTTTTTTTTTTTTTTTCCATGCAAAGGACTTGTGACAGTGCTTATGAAAACTGGCCAGACATATTAAATAGGATTTTGAAAATATTATCTCCTGTTCCTTTCTCTCTTGAGAGAGGAAGAGTTTAGTATTATCCCTTGATGGAGCTTGACTCATTTTAAAATATCATGAGGTTTTTACCCTAAATTCCACAGAAGAAAATATAACTTTTCTTTCAACTAGTCAGTAAAATAGACAAAGAATGCATTAGCCAAAGAACAACAACAAAAAAAATCACCGTTAGAACAAGCTGAACAAAGGACACTTTTACATGTGTCGAGCCCATTTTACTCTGAAATTGTTTCCTCCAGAGTTAATACAGTGTTTATAGGCAATCCTTGAGTGCCCAATACATACAGAAAAATCAGTTTCTTGTTTTTCTAAAGGACAACAGTAAGCCTCTCTACTTCATAGCTCTTTTCTTCTAAGGTACAATAGAACTTCTGTTACATTTTCAGTTAAATTATTTATACATTATGATGTCTTTCCGAGTTGGTTTTCTTCCCCGTACATCTACAGGGTGAAGTAGAAAAATAGCAGCATTGCATATTACCTCAGGGCTGGAAGCAGAGAAAACCTTCCCTGAAGTCAGTAATGGAGGGTGTTTGTGCATACATTTAGTTGAGTTCAAATCACAATGACTTTCCTGAAGGAAGATCATTCCTTGTGCAAGAAGAGTTGCAGGAGGTTCATGGTCCACCATAAGAGAGGAATAAGGAAGAGGCTACCTTCATGCAAGACACAATATCGCAGGGGAAACAAAGAGTGGCCAGTCTGGGAAATGCTCTTTGTCACCACAAGAAATGTTATGGGTGAAATAGCTTAGCTTTTAATCAGGTGATTAAGAATTCAATGGGAGTACAGCAGTGTTTGTATCTATATCCATAACATTTAATGCTTTTTTTTTTTTTTCCTAGCATTTCAGCCTCCAGTGTATAGGCAGGACACAACTCAGAGCTTCTGGCCTTTATTGGAGCAGAGTATCTGCCAACAGGCTGTTCTTAAAGTGCAGCTCTGAGAGATGTTGTGTCAGATTGCATTTGAAGATCATGGCCACATCAGATGGGCCTGAAGTTCTACCTATACTGTGGCCTGGTCCACACAATCTCCACTGGATGATTCAATAGGCAGAGCTAAAACCTCTCCATGCATGGGGGTGGACTGACAATAGAACTGGCCTTTAAAAATGAGGGATTAATTAAACTCCAGAGAAGGAGCAAGAGGAAGATCCATTAACAGAGTGGAATGTGGAGTGGAAAGCAAAGTGCCTGGTTTGTGTCTGTTGTGGTAGTGGTTTGCTGCTGATGAAAGCCTACTGGAAAGGAGATTGGGACCAACCCTATGGGAGCAGAGCCCTAGTAGCCAGGAGGGGCTGGTGAGCATAGACCTCAGTTTGTTCTCAGGGGGAAGTCCAGCACCTACTATACTTTGTGGTGCATCCCTCACCTTCTCTGGCAATCAGGAAGTCTGACTTAATGAACGCTTCTCAAGTTAATGTAAAGGCTGCTTCATTTTCTTGGCACTGACCCATAGATGTGCACATGGGTAACCATGGAAGGCTGTGGAAGAGGTGTTCACAAAGATTTTGTAATATCTCAGGCCTGTGACCCTTGGTGCTAACTATGGCTCTGAGGGGCCACATTTGTCTCAGCCTTGCCCCTACTCACACTGAAGCTCCTTCAAATAACCATCTGGGTAAATGAGAGTGGTCATTACCAGGAAGACAGGATCAGTGTCAGTCATTGAGATTTTAATGTAATGAGTCGTCTGAGCAACACAGGAGTGAGAGTGTCACATGCCTCATTTCCTTGGCTGGATGGCACCCAATGTTCTGGTTTTATGTGAATGTCACATAAGTGAAGTACATGTGTCATTTGAGTGACATCATTCCATTCCCACTAAAGCCTTCTCCTTTCTAGCCAATTGTAAAATGGTGGAGTGGTGGCAACCATCCTGACTGCATGGTGTTACAGGGCTGCAGAGAGGCAGCTGAGGGCCTGCCCCAAGGGGGCTCTGCAGTGATTTGCTGAGTGCTCTGGGCATCTCGTCTGTGTAGTCGCAGCATCGCGGCTTGTGTCCATATTGAGGTAAAAGTTCTGTGTGTTTAGCAGGACTGTCTTGAGATGAATATTTATGAAGCATGTTGGGAATGAGAAGCATTACATATTGTCTGCTGCTGTTGCTACTAAATCACTAGCAGACTGCTTCAGGTTATGTTGTTTTGAGTTTTATTTCAATAGATAGGACTAATTTTGGTTTGAATTTTTTTTAGGCAATATATATATAGTTTTATTTCTGCATTATTAATAGCTGCTTAAAGTTTTCCACAGATCTAGATACCTTCTTTCACAGGAAAAACAACCCAGAATATATCACTTGCTGCAGCACCATGGTGGTAGCGGTGCTTCCCACAGTAGCAGTAATATTTGCTGTTCTGCTGTTTTGTAGGAGGCAGGTAGATCTTAACGAGCACACATTTATGTAACTCCAGTAATTTGACAAGGGCTACATTAGTTTGCTCCAGCCAAGAAAGTGGTCCAGAGTATCTTTTTATATGTTAGTTATTGGTTGAGTGGGACACATTCGGCCACTGTAATTTGATTTATGAGGGATTTCATTGGGTTTTTGAGAATGTCTGTACTGAACTAGGAGAACAACATTATTCTAAGGAGAAGTCTAGTAGGATTTTCTCCACTCTGCTGTTGTTGAATTTTTACCTTCATTTATTCAAACGTGGACAACTGCTGCTTCCCTGCATCAGCTCCCTGTTGCACTTGAACTTGTCACACTGCTGTTCAGAATCAAATCACTTATATGGGTTCAGATGCATACCGCAACCACAGGCAACCACCATAATCATTATCAGTACAAATGCATGTCAATCATGAGGAGTACAAAACCTCTGATGTATGCACTAATATGGCTGATGCACTAAATTCTAGATATGCACTTAAATATGTATCACCATAATTAAACAATGAAAATGCATCCAAAAACAGACAGGCATTTATCTCTATAAACAAAAGAGGTTTTTAAAAAGACATTTCCCTTCAAACACCATTGAATCTGTGCTCTGTGCTGAGTTCTTATAGAGAGCTAATCACATTTAAGGTTGGAAGCCTTCACATCCAATAATGGAATTATGAATTTCTGAATAATGCCACCCATTATTCTTCTGTAAACCTGTTATTCGAATGCACTGCTGCTGTTTTCTAGAAATAAGAAATTCTTACCAAAATACTTTACTCCTAATGAGTTCCTAGTAGAACGAATTTTTTGCTACTCCCTGTGAAGTTACATTTGAATTTCAAAGTGTAGGTATCTTCTTTGGGTTATTTTACAGATTTTTTTTTTTTTTTTTTTTTTTTTTTTTTGGTTTGTAGTTATCACATCTGCAAAAAAGAATCACTAGTCAGTGCTCTTGACTGGGCAAGAATGAGAATTCATTGAGAATTTTTGGTAGGTCTGTGCTCAGTCCTTCCATCCCCTAGCTTTTACTGATAGTAGGAGTTGCCAAGACCCAGCTACAAGACCTTGCACTTGGCTTTGTTGAACCTCGTGAGGTTCTCATGGTCCCACTGCTCAAGCCTGTCTAGGTCACTCTGAATGGCATTCCATTCCTCAGGTGTGTCAACTGCACCACACAGCTTGGTGTCATCTGCAAACTTGCTGAAGGTGTATTCAGTCCCACTGTTGATGTCACTGATGAAGACATTAAAGAGCATGAGTCCCAGTACTGCCCCTTGAGGGACACCACTCATCACTGATCTCCATCCAGACATTGAGCCAACGACCTGTACTCTTTGGGTGCACGCTTGCAACCAGATCCTCATCCATCAGGCAGTCCACTTGTCAAATCCATATCTTTCCAATTTGGAGAGAAGGATGTTATGGGGGATCATGTCAAAGGCCTTACCAAAGAGACAGATGACATCAGTGGCTCTTCCCTTGTCCATCAAGGCAATTTTGCTATCATAGGCAGCCACTAAGTTGGTCGGGCAGGACTTGCCCTTGGTGAAGACATGCTGGTTATCTTGTTTCACTGCCCTGTCTTCCATGTGCCTTAGCGCAGAGAGTCTGTTCTATGATTTTCTCCGGCACAGAGTTGAGGTTGGCAAGTTAGTAGTTTCTTGGGTCATCCTTTCTACCCTTCTTAAAAATGGGTGTGATACTGTCCTTTTTTTCCAGTCATCAGGGACCTTACCTGACAATCATGACTTTTCAAATATCATTTTCTCATGTTTGAGCTGGCCTTTACTAGAAAAATTATTAGTAAAAGAATTTTAGATATTAATTTAAGTTTTGTTTTGCTACCAGTTTAAGTTTTCTTAATGCTGCCAGCTGGTATTTTACCACCCAATGCTTCATTTATTCCAGATAATTGACAAGAGCAAGAGAGACCCCTCTGAAGAAATAGAGATTCTCTTGCGATATGGACAGCATCCAAACATCATTACTCTTAAAGATGTGAGTACTCATGAGCACTGCAATAACAAATAATTTTCACTTTATGATCAGTCTCACCTCTTATCTGGAAAATTCTCTACTTTAAGCTTGGAGCTAAAACAAGACACATTGAAGTCAAGGAAAAAAACATGGCTTTAACAAATTATTGGCTAACAACTGGAAAAACAAGTCAGGTTGTACACTCTCCAAGTATTATCTAATCAACTGTGGATAAAATCAAAGGTGCACCATGCTGGAGATCAACAAAATACACCTGCTTTTGCAGTACTTTCCAGAAGTGAGATCTCACCTAGGATTGTCTGCACTGTGGCAGATTCAGAGTTTAAAGAAAAAGATTCTGCTTGTGTTACTGGCCAATAACACATTATGGTTCAGACCTTACAGAAGTCTACACAGATTTTTTGATCACATACCCCAAGAAAAGTCTCACCCAATTCCTAATTATTAGAGTATCTTAAAATTGTGCAAAAGAGAAATTATATTCCTTTCCAAAAGCATCTAGCATTGATGACTGTAACATTGTCTATTATTTCAACCTAGATAAAGGATGATGACATGAAAATGGACATCTTCCAATTTAGACAAAGAAATGTTTTTTCCACCTTTCAATTGACATTGAAAATAAGTACATGTTACAGCTCATGCCAATGTACTCACCAGAACTGCAAATAAAAACTCTATGACATCATTGGAAGCAGGTCTTGGCCAACAGTATAATACAGTTCATTTAGCTGATCATGAGTCAAAGGGAAATATTGGTATTTAAAATGGCAAATGTTACTCTGTAAAATGGGAAAGAGAACATTATGGGGAAGGAGGCTTGGGTGAGAGCCAGGAGACATTTCAGGCTGTGTGAAGTTGTGCTGCTTTTAGCAGTTTGGTCTACTCTGCCGACATAATAGCAGATCAGGAAGGCTGAGTTTCTGCATAGACAAATCAGCAAATTGCTTCAGACACGAGAAAAAAGTGATGATGAAGTTGTTTTATAAAGTTGCCTTTTCTGATGTTAAGCATAACAAGCACATTTCCCATGCATTAGCTGACATTTTCTTCTTCCAACATCTTACAATCAAGCCAATAGGCTGATTAAAGGGCCGACCTTCACCAAGTTAGATGAAGCTTGAGTCCAAAATATATATTTATTATATTACTTTTCCAGGTCTATGATGATGGGAAATATGTGTACCTGGTGATGGAGTTGATGCGGGGAGGAGAGCTCCTGGACCGCATTCTTCAGCAGAAGTGTTTTTCAGAGCGAGAGGCCAGTGCTGTGCTGTGCACTATCACCAGGACTGTGGACTACCTGCACTCCCAGGGGGTAAGCATTACTTTTTTGGTTCTCTGCAGCAATCTCCATAAACTCCAACATTTTGAAAAAGCAAATGGTTGTGATTATCCTTCTCCAAAATATAAACGTATTTTTTTCCCCCCAAAACAGAGTTCAGTGGAGTTATGTTTCATTCTTTTTCCACATTTAGAATTCTATTTGAGTTGTAAAATAGGGTTGTAGCCTTTCTAGTCATTTTGCATCTGAACTGCAGTACGTCCAAGTGGTGTTTTCATCCCTGAACCATACTGATTTTTGGGTATCTTTCTGAGATAGTAATTGTTTACTGGTTATTCCTTTCTGTTTATTGCAGTAATTATTGCAGTATCTTTTATCAGATTTTCCAGTAGGACATGTGAATCAGGTAGAAATCTATCTGAGATAGGCAGAAAATAAATGCTCAGCTTTCAAATTGAAGTGGCAGTTTGAGCAGCTGATGCGAAAGTTTCCTGACATGCTGTTGAAGAGCTGACTTAAAATCCAAGTTTCCTCTCCTTTTCCACTTTTCAAGGACAAACAGTTTGGATAACTAGTCAAATGTTTGATTCTTTTTCCTTTCATGGTTAAAGCAAGCATATTTTGTGCTTGGACTGGTGCATTTTCATGATAGTTTTCCAGTTGTATAATCAGTAAAGGTTGTTTTCCCACCTTAGAAATGCAGTACCTGTTGTAAAATATGCAGCATTGGGTGCCTACAGGGAAGATTTTTGTGAAAAATAACCCCACTCTTCGAGTGTTAGCCACTTCTATGTCACAAGAGGACCCTTACAGACTTTCCTTCAATGCCAGGATTTCATAGTGACCTTTCCAGCTGAATATTTCAGGGCTATCCGAGAGACCCTGACACCAATATGTTTGTACAGCAGCCCCTTTTCACTGCCCTCAAGAAGGCTGCCCCCCCTTAGAACAGCTGGCTCCATCATATTTCAGCAGAGGTTGCAAAACATGCTCTCTTTTATTTTAACAGATTTTAAAGTTTTTTTCCCTTTATTTACCTGAGGTTTTTATGCAGCTTTTCTCCAAAACTGAAACATCTTGGGTGTGAGCTCTTGATTTACTCAAACAACAAACCAGACATGGCAGCCAATCCTGTATGCTCCTCTTCTCCTCACTCATTATTCACTGCTTTCTCATTAAGGTGGTGCACCGAGATTTGAAGCCAAGTAATATCCTCTACATGGATGAGTCAGGAAACCCAGACTCCATCAGGATCTGTGACTTTGGCTTTGCCAAGCAACTGAGAGCAGAGAACGGGTTGCTCATGACTCCCTGCTACACCGCCAACTTTGTCGCCCCTGAGGTAGGATCAAGTTTCAAAGCTGTGATGAACACATATGACATAGAAAGAAGTCCTCTGTCCCTCTCACCCTTTTCTTATTGCCTTTCAAAGAGAAGGAGGGCAAAAACCCAGAACTTTCACAGCTTTTATTACAGTAATTTCCTATTCCTGTCAGTCTTTTCAGGGAAGTTGCTTTTAGTCTTAATATCAGGAGTAAGACTCAAAAGAAATATCCATGAATGAAATCCTTACAACACTGAAGTTGGTAGGAGCTTTGCAATGATTTAATTGAGACATTGAAACATCCCTCCTCCTGACCTTTTCAAGTACTGATCTCACTGTTACGGGGGATGCAGGGACTAATAGTAAAGATAGGAAAATTGTACAAATCTCAAAACCCCTCTCTCCCAGGCCTCCCTGGGAGTCTGTCCTTACTCTCATTTTGGAAACAAGGAGCGAATTTCTTTGTGGCATCAAGTCTCTGGGCTTCTTATGCCGTTTCTCTTACCATACCCTGCTGAGCTGCTCATGGAGAAACAGACTGTTTGATGCGAGTAATAGCCCAGAACTGACCTTCCCTTTTCTGCTGAATTGCAGTACGTTGAGGTTCCCGTCACTACCAGAGCTAACAACACCTGTGTGAGGGTGGAGAGGGCTGCTTTCCCATTTTTACAGATGTGAAAACAGAGACAAGCCAAATAAGCCCCACATCCAGGGAGTGGTAGTTCTGCATTGCCAGTGGGTGCTGCTCCTCTCTCTTTTCCTTCTCCATAACTGTCCTCCACCCAATGCTCATCTGCATGGATGCAACTGAGAAGTGAAAAATGGGATGATCTTCCTGTATACGGTCCTTCCATGATGCTACAGGATACAAGGATCACAGCTTTCCAGCATAAGAAAGAGAATTTGTTAAATTGAGACTATTGCCAGGGACAGTATAAATTCAAAGCGGATTTTTTTTTTTCAGTAACAAACCTTCCACTGCCAAGACAGATTGTGTTGTTGTATTATCACTGTTTTGATGGTTTTTCATTTTAGATACTGGAATGAGCTATATGAAATTTATCAAAATAAGTAATGAAAGATCTGTGGCACCCACAGATGTTTAATTTCCAAATCAAAAATTAATTGGGTTTACAAGATTTAGAGCACCGAGGTTTTCTCCGAGATACAATGTGTCTAAAATAGTTGTGGGTGTTTTTCCCGATGGACTGTTTTGTTCAGTGTCTGTAACCGCAAACACTGTCAGCCCAGTGCTGTTTCAGCTTAGCCTCTTCTGGTTTGAAAGCAGAACTCACACTCCCAGCTGTTTGTGATGAGCAAGACAAGTCCAACTAAAGCAGGAAATGTCTGAGATTAATTGAAATGTTACTGGAACTGACAAAGAGCTTACACAGAGCCCTCAGTGCTTTTACATTTTACCTGTGATATAATGCTGTCCTCCAGCCTGGACCTGACTTCTGAATTTTCTGAGCCCCACAGCAGCATCTGCAGTATGCTGGTGACACAGACCAAGAAGGCAGGAAGTGAGACGGAATGATGATACAAAAGGATGGTGGCAGAGGGCTGATGACATGTTTGCATACTTGAGTCTTGCTTTATTGTGGAAACATTTAATTTGTAGTTTGGATGAGAATATTGGAAAAGTTGAAAGCTCTCAGAAAGAAAGAAGCACTCTGCCACCTAGTGTGAGCAATGTCGTTTGTAGAGAGTGAACAGCAAGTGAACAGCCTACTAAGCCCCTATAGTAAAGCATAGCCCTTGCATAAACTAAAAGGACTTCCCTCTGCAGATTTCCTCCAAAATCCGTGAACTCTTTTTTTCATTAGAAATGATAAGATTGTTATCTTTCATGCCCATACACATCCCTGCTTGAGTTACAGCTGAGAAAAGCCTGTATTTATAACACTGTTAATCCAATAAATTAAAATGTATAGAAATAGGAGGTATTTAGAGAAGCATCTGAGTCATTATCACAACTGAATGAATCCAGCTGTGGGCACCACAACACCCTGCCATGTGTGGAGCTAAAAAGCAGCTCATGAATATATTTCAGATCCCACCAAATTTTTTAGGCAACCTAGACCCTAAATTCTCCAGCAGTCCACTAGAGATTCATAGGATGGCTTGGGTTGGAGGGGACCCTAAAGATCTAGTTCCAGCCCTCTGCTGTGGGCAGGGCTGCCACCCACCAGATCAGGCTGCCCAGGGCCCCATCCAACCTGGCCTTGAGCATCTACAGTCCCTCTGGGCAACCTGTTCAAGTGCCTCACCACCCTCTGAGTAAAAAATTTCTTCCTAACATCTAACCTAAATCTACCCTCTTTTAGTTTAAAGCCATTCCCCCTTGTCCTTTCACAATCAGACCGTGTAAAATCTCGGTCCCCTCCTGCTTATAAGCTCCCTTCAAGTACTGGAAGGCCTCAATGAGTTCTCTCCAGAGCCTTCTCTTAGAGCAGGAGCCTTGTTAGTGGGCAGAAGCTTTTACAAAGCTCTTTCACTAAGCTTAGATTTCTTGCTTTCACTTAGATTTGTTTCTAGGACACAAGGTATTGTTCAATGATCCCTCCCCC